>JANAVB010002397.1:10012348-10612348 GCA_029216955.1 Iris pallida | reverse complement strand
GTGAGCATAGTTTCAGATCGGGATAGCCGATTCACTTCCCACTTCTGGAGGATTTTGTAAGCTAGCTTGGGCACCTCGCTCAAGTTTAGTACTGCTTATCATCCTCAGACAGACGGGCAGTCGGAGAGGACCATCCAGACTTTGGAGGATATGCTTCGCACATGTGTGCTATATCTCGGGGGTTCTTGGGAGGACCATCTTCACCTGGTAGAGTTTGCTTACAACAACAGCTACCAGGCCAGTATAGAGATGTCACCATTTGAGGCTCTATATGGACGGAGATGCCGTACTCCTTTGTCTTGGGACGATGTCGGCGAGCGGGCGCTTCTTGGGCCGGAGTTGGTTGTGGATGCGGCCGAGAAGGTCAGGATGATTAGAGACAGACTTCGGGTGGCTCAGGATAGGCAGCGGCATTGGGCCGATAGTCACCGGAGACCGTTAGAGTTCGAGGTTAGTTTCAGTTCTTGTCGTGTTTGTTTGTGATTGTTTTGTTAGTTATGTGTTGAGTTTTTGTCTTGTGTCTAGGTTGGTGACATGGTATTTTTGAGGATATTCCCGACACGTGGCACTATTCGCTTTGGCGGCGGTGGGAAGCTCAGTCCGCGCTACATCAGACCTTTCACCATCTTAGAGAGGATCGGTGCAGTAGCATACCGACTGGACTTACCTATTAGGCTTGAGGGAGTGAACAACGTATTTCATGTATCTCAGCTGAGGCAATACGTGGCAGATCCTAGCCATGTATTGGACCATTCAGCGATACAGGTGGGACCTACTCTCAGCTATCCAGAACAGCCGGTGGAGATTCTGGATCGCAGGGAGAAGGTGCTCCGGAACTAGGTCATACCCGTGGTTCGGGTTGCGTGGAGACATCACTCTCCAGGTGAGTCTACCTGGGAGAGGGAGGACGACATATGGGAGCGTTTTCCTTATCTTTTCGCGCCCTGAGGTATAAATCTATTTCCTTTGTCTTTCTGTTTGTGATTTTCTGTGCTTGTTGTCTTCAATTTCGAGGACGAAATTTTTTAAGGTGGATAGACTTGTCACCCTCACTTTTCCAAGTTAGGGATAAAATGGTAATTTTTATTTAATATTATTTTTGGGAATTTTATTTCGTGAATATTAATATTTAATTATTATAGGAGTCGGGTTCGAATTTCATCGCATTCCGAGTTAATTCGGGACTCCGGAGAATTTCGACTTGAGTTGTATTTAGCATGTTAATTAACCCTGGCCCACCATACTTAACTTTTAGGTTTAGGAGTTTGGACTAGTCTTCCATGAGTAATTAAGCTTAATTATGATTTTTATTTATTTTTTGCTAATCCCAAAATCCAAATTGGTTTAACTTAGCATGTAGGTTTTGGGAGGGACAAACTTGTAATTACAAGTGCCCCTATCCTTCCCCCATGGCCGGCCATATAGTCCACCCCCTCCACCTCTCCTTTCTTCATCACTAAGTTATCACTCTCTCTCTCTTCATTTTTATTCTTTCCAACTTCTTCTTCTTCTTCAAATCTACATTTTAGGTATATTTTTTTAACCCTCATTAATTTCTCATTTTGCATTCATGGCCGGCACACCACCAGACCACCATCGGCCAATCAAACTCCCCGTCACCCCCGTGCCATCACCACTGTCGCCTCGTCCGACCAACTGTCCCCGTCCAACTAATTTCCTCCGACCAGCGTTGGCCACCCGACCCGGACATGCTCGCCGCCATCACAGATCACCATCACCTCCTCCACAGGAAACTCCCCGACACCCAAACCAGCATCAACCCTACCACCTGCTGACCCAGACTTCCGCCAGCCACCTACGACACCACCACCGACCGCCTCCACCCGTGGCAACCGCCACCGTCGCCAACACCCACCACACAAAATAGAGAAAAGAAAAAAAAATATAGGAACCAACACCATCACCGCCCTTACCTGCGCCACCGGCCGGAGATCCGGCGACCGCCCCAGCTGCCCTAGCCGCCTCCGCCGAGCAAGCGCGTGCTGCCCTCCGCCGACAGCTCCGCCTCCCCTTCCTCTTCCTCGCCGCCTAGGCTTCTGCACCTCCTGCGCCGCCCGGTGGCCGGCGCTCCCTCCGCCGAACCATCGGAAACCCGTCTGCTCTCTGACCAGAGCCTCCGCTCCCACCACCTAGCCGCCCGCCGTGCCGACTCCTCTCCCCGCGCCTGAACCCTAGCTCGACCGTCCAAATCAGACCGAAACCACCGCCCCCGCCGGCACTCAGCCCCTCCTGGCAGCTCCGCCTCACCCGGCCCCCTGCTTCCTCACTCCCTCCGCCTCACGCCACCACCGGACCGCCGCTCCCCCTCTCCTTAGCCCCTCTGATCTCTCTCCCGCTTTTTTCCTCTTACCTCACTCTCTCTCTCAGTCTTCCCCTTTCTAAATTTTTCTCTTTCTTAACTTTTCTCTTTCGTTCTCTTTATGAGAACCCAACCCATTCTCCTTGATGTGAACCCATCGGAAAGAGAACCCTGAGAGTTTTGTTTGTCTTTTCTTTTTGTTTTTTTTTATTATTATTATTTTTCTTTCTCTATCAATCTCTCGGAAGGATCACAATTGTAAATATATTTATTATTATTATTATTATTATTATTATTATTTATTTTATTTTGTTTTACTGTTACTAATTATTATTATTATTATTATTATTATTATTATTATTATTATTATATTGTTATAATACATGTATATGTACAATGTTTTACTTAATATCATTGTTATTATTATCGATACTCTTATTAATGTCTATTTGCAATTTTAAGAGTATAATATGGTATTATTGTAGTATTTTCAAATGTGGTTTTAATAAAGAGAAAGAAAATATTGATATAATATTCTATCTATTTTTTTTTAAAACATAGTTTTTGACCTAAAATTTGTATTTGACAAATTATGATTTTTACAAAAATTACTATCCAATAGCACTTGCGTATTCTAATTGAGCAACGGCTCTTCCAGAATTCTTTTCTAGTTTAACACTTGGATCAAATGGAGTGTTCACTTCTTTGAACATTAGGTGTTTGAACTTGTCTAGCACTTTCTCAACATAGTACGACTTTATAAGTTCAAAACCCCTACTATTTTGTATTACTTTGATCCCCAAAATAGTGTCAACTATTCCAAGATCTTTCATCTTGAATGTGGAAGTTAGAAACCTCTTCGTTTCTGTAATTCCACTCATCTCGTTGCTAATGATCAACATATCATCAACGTAGAGACAAAAAAATATCACGATACTTCCATATACTTTAGTGTATAAACACTTATCATAAACATTGTGAACAAAGCCATTAGAAATTATGACTGAGTCAAATTTCTGATGTCACTGCTTTGGTGCTTGTTTTAATCCGTACAAGGATTTAACAAGTTTGCATACCTTTTATTCATTTCTCGGGAGCACGAACCCTTCCGGTTGCTCCATGTAAATCTCCTCATCGAGATCTCCATTTAAGAATACCGTTTTGACATCCATCTGATGAACATTAAGATGATGCAATGAAGCTAACGCAAACAATATTCTAATTGTAGTCGTTCTTGCTACTGGTGCATATGTGTCAAAATAATCAATTCCTTCTCTTTGTCGAAATTCTTTGGCTACTAGTCTAGCCCTGTAGGTGTTTAAAGTACCATCACTATGATACTTTCTCCTGAACACCCACTTACATCCAATAGGTCTTGACCCTTTGGGCAGATCGACAATTTCCCAAGTATGGTTAGATATTATCGAATCCATCTCATCTTGGATAGCATCTTTCCAAAAAGATGAGTCCCGTGAAGCTATTGCTTTCTTAAATGTTTTAGGATCATCTTTCACCTGAAGAATGATAGGAATCTTTCGAATAAATTTCTCTGTATTTTCTTCTACTAAGTAAAAAGAAATTAGTTGAGAATCTATTTCGTCAGATCCTAGATCCTTAGCCTTTCGAACTCTCTTGCTGATCCGAAGTTCTGGTTATTTTTCAACTAACCGTGAAGAGCTCTCCTCACGAGACTCTTCATTAGCAGGAATCTCAGGATCCTTGTTCTTAGTAATAAGGTTCTCGAAAAATTTCACATCTCTGGATTCGACAATAATGTTAGACTCTAAGTTTAAAAGTCTATATGCCTTACTATTGGCAGCATAACCTACAAAAGCACTTTTGATTCCACGAGGACCTAATTTGGTCCTTTTAGGATCCATATTTTTGTAATAAGCTATGCATCCCCACACTCTAAAATAACTGATATTAGTTTTACGGCCTTTCCATATTTCATATGGTGAAATACCAGTTTTCTTCAAAGGAATTCAGTTCATTATATGACATGCAGTAAGTAAAGCTTCTTTCCACAAACTAAATGATAATTCAGAATGCATTAGCATTGCATTTATCATTTCTTGATATGTTCTATTTTTTCTTTCGGCTAGTCCGTTCTGTTGTGGTGTCCGTAGTGCAGAACATTCGTGAATAATGTCGTTCTCTTCACAGAAGGTATTAAATTCAAAAGAAAAATATTCACCACCTCTATCACTTCTAAGTATTTTAATGTTTCTACCAAGTTGATTTTCAACCTCTGATTTGTATATTTTAAAAGCATTAAAGGCTTCATCTTTATGCTTTAATAAATATATACATGTAAATCTAGAGCAATCATCAATGAAGGTAATAAAGTATTTATTACCTCCTCGAGATAATGTTCTATTAAATTCACATAAATCAGAGTGAACTAAATCTAGTAGGTTGGTATTACGCTCTACACTGTGAAAATGTTTTTTAATCATTTTAGATTTTGCACAAATTTCACACTTATCTAAGTCTTCAGAATTGCATGAAATTAATCCAGATTTAATTAACCTTTTCATAGTGCTAATACCTATATGCGCTAATCTACTATGCCATAAAGTAGATGACTCAATCATGTAAGCAGAAGTAGAAACTTTATTGATATTATTTTCAATGATACAAAGTTTGATCATACCCTCATCGGTATATCCCTTTCCAACAAACACACCAATGTGGGTCAAAATTAATTTGTCCGACTCAAAGACAGATTTTATTCCTGATTTACCCAACAAGACTCCACTGACGAGGTTCCTACTCATATCCGGGACGTGAAGTACGTTAGTCAGAGTTACTTTTTTTTTTCCGAAAGTGAATTGGATTTCCACATCACCTGTTCCCACGACCGTTGAGTGTCCTTCATTTCTCATCTGAACTTCTTGTCCATCATTGACTTCAGAGTATGTAACGTCCCAGTCCCAAAATACGTAGGACTAGGATACGTATACATGCCAGCTACGCATCGAGAGGACTCCAGCCCAGCTCGAATACGTATAAGCTGTCTGGTTTTCTAAAGCAATCTACAAATATCTCAATCCACTGAAGATAAACTCTTGTATAAACCAAGTAAACTAATGCTGGTCAGACATTAGCAAACCGGTTACTACAAGTAACAAGAAAAGATAATATACAATAAAGTGGACCAGACTCTAAAGCAATTATCTTGAACAAGCTTCTAATGAAAGATAAAGCTTGTAAAACTAGGCTAAACAGCAGCAATGTCAAAGTAATATAATATAGGACAAAATCTAATTATGGAAGAGAACGATAAAATATCAACTAAATATACCTGCAGTCTTGGTGTAGCAACGTCATCCATCAATGTATCATATCTTCAGCTAATACCTGGAGAGATCACCAGGTCCTCAGAGGACTAGCAAGACACATAATATACATGCCTATTGTACAGTAAATAACATGCAGAATGAAATAGAAAAATGTAAAATAGACAAAGATCAATAAGACGTCTCAATATCGTAACGCCATGGGACGCTCCCGACCTCAAGACAAAAGATAAGTCTCTACTACCGTAATGCCATGGGACACTCCCGGTCCTAGAGACGGGATAACAGGTCGATAAGAAGTCTCTAATACCGTAACGCCATCGGACGCTTCCGATCTAGAGATGGAATAACAGGTCGATAAGAAGTCTCTAATACCGTAACGCCATTGGACGCTCCCAGTCCTAGAGATATCAGGGCTAATGTCGAATCAATCAATCACGGCTACAGGTCAAGTCAAGCTCAAGGACGAAGGTAGAAGACTAGTCAAAATCGTCACAAGACTCGCGTAGAATAATAACGGCATAAGATGACTCAATAAGGAACGTGCACGTAAAATAAGAAAGTAGAAGTAACATAAACATGAATGAAGGATATGAAGTAGAACTGGAAAAAGATAACAATATAGAATATGCATGTAAATACTGTAAAGTTTGGCAAGGTGTACTTGCCTGGTGTCGCGCTGTGAATCTGAAACGTCGCTCCCGTGTCAACGCCGCCGGAACCCGACGCTCCTAAATAATTAATTAACTAAATTAACCCACTACTCATGAACTTACAATATGACTTAATTAGTCAAGATAATGTTTTAAGATTATATTCAATTTCTCGTGGAACCCTTTAGACCCATACAATCACACACAGGCTCCACGAGACACCGAACACAGTTTTTGGGTTTCCAACTCCCAATTAGTCAGTTATGTTGCTACTTCAATCATATACTTAAAAATCATATAAAAATTATAAGAATATTATTTAAACTAATTTCTATTAATTTATCTCAGAATTTCCAGAATTTATATTTCCAAAGAATTATACTACTAGTTGTCTATCGGGTCGACTAGTCTACCAAAAATTTGTCTAGAACTTCATTAATTATCTAAAATTATGAAAATCCTCAAAAATATAATTTAAACAGAATTAAAATGCCCTAAATATTAGAATATGAAATTTTGATGCAAGGATTTCATGGTACTAATGGTTTGGAATCTTCTAGGTCAACAAGTCACCCGAAAAATGACTAATTTTGACCTATAATTTTCCCGACCAGAATTGAATTGATAAATTCATGAAAAAATGTTTAAAAATCCTAATTTAAATATATTAACCTATATAAAATTCAGTTTTGAAAAATTCCTACAAAAACTTATAGTTCTTTCACAACATGGTAAGTTTTGGCTCTACCGAAACATGAAAATAGCTATCATAATTCATGAAACTTTTATGGGTGAAAATAATACCCAAGAGACATCAAAATAATATTTCTATAGAATTAATACCATAATTTCTACAGATTTATAGCATAGGTTTGAGATGGAAAAAATTAGGATTTCTTACCAAAAGTCCTTGCTAGTTGGGTTGTGGAGGCTTCTCATTGCTAAAGCTCCCACCTTTATTGCTATCCTTGCTTGATAATCATCTTTTGATGAGTTTGGAGGGGTTGGCAATGGTTCTAGATGGTTGGATGGAGAAGATAGAGTTTTTAGGGTTCGTTTGGTGGAGTTTGGATGGAAGAATGATGAAAGAATGAGCCTTTATGGAGGAGGATGAGTTATGTGATGGAGGGGATGATGTAGTAGAGGGAAGGGGATGATATTTTCGAAATTAATGGTAAAGGAGCTGCTCTTGGGTGATAAATAAGAGTTTTTGGTGTTAGGGTTAGGGTTTTGATAAGGGTTGATATATATATGGGCCTATGGGTTGAGTTTATATATGTAGGAGGGTGTTTCCATGTATGGCATGGCCCGCCAATGTAGGAGATTATTTTTGGACAAAAATTACATGAAAATAATTTTTGGTTGGTCATATGTGGGGTCCACATGGATTGGTTTGGTTATTTGATGAGTTGGCTAATTGATTGATTGAGGATTTAAATAAAAGGTTTCCTAATATGGAACTAGTTAGATTTCTAAATATAAATGCAATCTAAATCTGAATTAAATATACAATATATATATTTATTAATATATATTAATGTCCAACATGCCTATACAGGTTTGGGTTGGACTTTGGGTCAAATATAAATTAATGCCAACTAGGATTACACTAGGATTACACGTAGACTCTTTCTATAAATGAAAACTTTCCAAAATTGAAAACATATTAATATTAATAAAATATATATACAAAATATATATCAACATGAAGGTATTTGAGAGTACTACTTGTCTATTTAGATTGAGATTTGGTTCGGGTCAAGTCGGGGCTAAATTGGTACAACCGGGTCTCCTAGAAAGTCAATAATCTAATAATTAAATAAATAAATCATCGGTGGAGTTAAGTCGCAACTTGGCCTGTTTTTCTAGTTAGAACACACCTATGTCTCGGCCTTCCCTACCATGTGTAATAAACTAGTCAAAGTACACAACTACACTATTCGTACTAAAATTTCTAGTCAATATGTATCTCAAACTTAACCATAACTAAGGCCATATATATAATATTAGACTATTATAAATATAATCATATACACAAAATTGTATTTAAATCTAATTGACTGTATAACATCCCAAAATAAATCCATAATAATTATAATGTCATGGCAACCTAACATGGCTTCCTACCAGGTGCGGTTAGCTAGGTTAGGGTCCAAATATATTTTCTAATTTAATCGAACTCTAAGAGTCAACCAATAAGTCTCTTGTGGCATTCGCAATTAAATAGCACATGGAGACTCGATCGAGTGGCACACTCTTAGCATGTGCGTCGTAGGCTCAAAATGAGTCAAAACCATAATTGGGTCGAATAGTTTTGATTTATGTCGAGTCCCGAACTCACGTGGAAAGTTAGGTCTAGAATTATGGTAAATAATCTAATTACCTAAATTTGACCCGAAGTTGCGCAAAGTCAAAAGAATGCTAGGGGATAAGTTTGGGTGGGACATAATATATCAAGTTGAAGGTTATCATGTCTACTACAAAACTCATGAAGGACGTTTCAAGAGATGGGCATGTCTTGTGCTCAAAAAATCAAAGACACGAAAGAGTACATATATAATCATAATTAAATATACAATATAACCTAATAATTAGAAATACTAAAAAATAATTCCCAAAAATCAGGGTCCTCACAGAGTAGGTCTTGAAACCTGCTTTGTCGTATGAAACATGAACGGTAGCACAAGTATCGTACCACCATCCAGGAGCCTTCCCTTTGACCGTCATGAGTTTGCTCACCGTAGCAATTATGTCATCTGTCTCAGTGAGATTTACCTCGCTGTTTTGGGTCTTTCGAATCCGACAGTCTCTGGCATAATGTCCTGCTTTGCCACATACAAAACAGCCGGTCTTGGGTTCTTTGGCGGCGCTGGAGTTCTTGAACTTTTGTTGGTCCTTCTTAGGACCGAGAAAGTTCTTCTTTCCTGCAGGCCTCTTGTCTTTCGCGCTCACCGCGTTAGCTTTAGAAACTCTGTTGTTCTCGGATTTCTGTCTTTCCTTCGATTCCTCTTCGATTCGAAGGTGTTTTTGAATCTGTTCCAGTGAAAAATCCTCAGAGCTGTGAAGTAGTTTCTTCCGATAACTATTCCAAGATGCTGGCAATTTAGTAATTATAGCACCAACTTGGAATGGTTCCGGAAGTTCTATCTTCACTGCCCTGAGTTTATTGACTAGAACTTGTAGTTCATGTACTTGGGCTAGTATAGGCTTTGTAACAACCATTTTGAAATCAAAATACTTTGATTTAAGAAATTTCTTTGTACCTTCTTCTTCTGCTCTGAATTTGAGTTCCAGAGCCTTCCAGATGTCAATTACCGAAGGATTTTTTGTGTAGAGGTCGTACAGTCTGTCCGACAGGGTGTTCAGAATGTGACTACGGCACAGCAGTTCGTCCTCTTTGCGCTTTTTGCGTTCTGTCTTGACTGTATCAGAATCTGCTGGAGTGGGTTCTGGAACAGGTGGCAGATCTGAATCGAGGACGTAGTAGATCTTCAGCGCCGTCAGGAGGAAGATCATCTTGTCATGCCAGCGTGTGAAGTTTGTCTCGTCGAAGCGATCCAATTTGACTAGATCCTGATTCATGACTTTGATGCTCGAAATTGCAGCCTCGGACGCCATTATTTGTAACACTTTAAGATTGTTAGAAATTCCTAGGCACGAGCCTACGCCGCTCGCCCGATGCCACGTTACCTAAGTGCACAAGTGCGTCTACAATGCGCCACTATCGCCTCTACGTTCGATCCCGATCCCGAGCCCGAGCCCGAGAGCCGGAGCCGGTGTTGCCACAACACCGGCTACACTTTCATGAAGAAGATAAAACAACAACCAATGGTCACCGACTAGCAACCCTTTGGTTGTTGCACACTCCTCATGAGTGCACATACCTATTTAAGCACTCTCAAACCTTTCTCTTTTTTCGATGTGGTACTAAAGTCCCTTCTATTTCCTTTTCATCCTTTAAGAACAATAAATGGAATTAATTAATTCCAACAATGCTTTGGCATGTTGTTGAAAGTCTTCTACATAATAGGGATTTTAGCAACAATAGAATTCAATTACTGTACTACGGCCTTGTTTGGTTTGCAGAATCTTCGGGTTGGAAAATGAAAGTAATTACTTTCCTATATTTGGGTGCCAAAGGAATTGAAGAGGAAAGGAAAGTAATTTCCAATGGAAAGAAAATCAGGAAGAAAAATAATTTTATCAATCCAAACAAGAAATCATTTTTCCACATTGAAGTATTCACTTTGTTTTCAAAGGAAAGAAAATGACAAAAAAAAATTCAAAGGAAAGAAAATGACAAAAAAATGATTTTCTTTTTCTTCCATTCCGCAAACGGGACCTACAGGTATAATAAAGCATGCCACCAAGAGGGCAAGACTAAGGGTATTGCCTATCATAGTTTAATTTTTTTTTTAAGGAAAAGCTTTATTATTGTAAAGTGTCACATACATTGGAACCCTAGATGACAGCTTCCTATCATAGTTTCTACCAAGAATTGTTTGAATAGTTTATCATTTTTTTTTAAAAAGTAGTTCTATTTTCTCAAGGCAACTTCTAGAAGCAAAGCAAGTGGAAGGTCCGATTACAAGCGGCTTTCGCCACTTCTTTTTATAGTAAAGGAAAAAAAAATCCCAAACCATGCCTAAGTTAGGGTAGGGCGTTGGGGTGAACATTACTCTATTTTAAACCGAAAATTGAACCTTACCGAACCAAATTGAATAAGAAATTCGTTTCGGTTTAAAAAAAAATACAGTTGTATTTCAGTTTTAAAATATTAACTTATATTTTTTTCGATTTCGATTTTAGATTTCGGTCAAAAACCGAAAACCGAATAAAAATTACACAATTATGTAAATATCCTCCATTTTATGCATATTTATGATTAAAAATATGTATATTTTGAAAATAAAATTTATGTTTTGAAATCCAACTTTGATAATTTAACAAGTCCAATTTTTGGCGCAACCTTGAAATATATTAAATGTGTCTATAAAATTATAATTTTTAATATAATTTAATCACGATATCAAATTTGAACCCGACATATTAAACAATATAAATATTCCAACCAAATAAACCAAATTGTTATTCGGTTCGGTTTCGGTTTTGGCTAATTTTGGTTCGATTTCGGTTTTGAATTTTAGAATGTTGGTTTATTCGATTTTGACTATTTCGATTCGGTTGAAACCGAATAAACCGAATGCTCACCACTAGTAGAGTGAAACTTAACTGGGATCAGGCTTCAAATTTATAGTTATTGGCCTATCCTATAATATAGCTCGTCTATTTGCAACCCATCCAGGTCCAACATATATGTATTATTTGGATCCACGCGACATGTTGCAAAATTTCAGTACTAATTTTCAACATTTATCTTGCAACATATCATTCAACAACCTTGCTTGACTGCATCCTGCAAGATTTTGGTAGCATTGAATTTATATTCATGATTTTACAGTAAAGTTTAGGTTACTAGTCTTTGATTTTGTCCATATTCACGTAAGCAGAGCCAGTTGTGGGATAAGTCAGATAAAACTTCGGATTGGACAACCCTCCTTTACTTGAGAAAACATCCAAGTTAAGCATAATCCCAATTGAGGTCGGAGTCGCAGGTGATTCTCCTAGATCGACTTACAATAAAGGTTGGGGACCAACTAAAACTAGCCTCCTATAGGACAATCAAGTTCCGTGGGCCGGCCCTGCCCATAAGGAATAATGTATTGTAGACTAGGTAGTCCTGTAGGAAAATATTTGAAAATTTACTTGCTCTGATAGCCAATTGGATAGCTGGGAAGAAATGGAATAAGCCTAAAGGAGAATGTTTGGTATATAGAGAATTTGTAGGGAGTACTCTAAGTAGATGGGACAAGAACTTGTCCCACATGGATTTGCCAACCCCATTCTTTCAAGTTGCTTGGGCTACTTTCTAACTAAAAACTGAAGGAACACAATAAGATGGTTACTATTGGAGATAGAGGGAAAGGTAGATGGACCATAACTTCCAAGTTCTCGAGTTACTTTTGTTAGTGCCGGGGCACAATTTTTTCGATGGAAAATTGAGAATATGAAACAATTGTAAAAACAATCTTCCAACGCTAGGAAGGTTGCGTAAGCATAACGAAGATCTAAAAAGATATCGTTATGATATTACGAGAATCTAAAAAGATTTCGTAATCACAGCAGCGAAGAAGATGACAGGCGAAAGATGGAAGATGACATGTTGGGGTGAATGATCACCGTTGCTCAAAGCTTTATTCGCCCTACACGAACAGCTTCCAGGAACCAGCAAGTTCGTCGGAGAACTTGGAACACTCCTCCTCTTCTGACTCCTCAGACGGACACGAACTCCTGTGCAAAAGCAACGCTGGTGCGGCGCCTTTCCTCTCTCTCTCGAAGGCTACTGGAAGATCAGAACTGTGTTAAAGAACACGTCTGAATACTCTGTTTACTTGTGCTAAAGAACACTCGTAAACTTTCTGTGGTGGCTTCTCTTTCTATTCTATATTAAGCCTTGAGAGAGAGGATGCCTTATATAGGCCCTGCAGCAACTGGTCGGTTGCCACAAAGTTAGGGATGTGGTAATAACCACCCCGAACATGTAGCAACCGCCCAGAACATGCAAACGCACGTTCTGCTGCCAACTGCGCACACCCAGTGCTCCTTGCACTTTGCGCGACAGAGTGCGCACTGAACTGCGCACACTGCGCAACCAGCGCAACCCAGCACAACCCTGCGCAACCCTGCGCAACCCAGCGCAACCCAGCGCACCCAAGCGCAACCTGAGCGCAACCTGGGCGCGCACCTGGGCAGCGCAACTGGGCTTGCGCAACTGGACATGCGCAACTGGGCAGCGCAACTGGGCTTGCGCAACGTGGCTCGCGCAACGAGCGCAACTAAAGCGCACTATGCGTCTAGCGACGATGCTGACGTGCTAAGTGCAAAGTGCGCCAACAAAACGCCACATTACGCCTCATGAGCCCATGAGCCCGAGTCCGAGTCCGAGTCGCTAAGCCCCTACGGAACTTAGCTCCTATGGAAATAAATTTCCCAAGAGCAAAAAGCATGAATGCTTTTATTGTTGATTTTAGCCTTTTTTCTATTAGAAAAATAATCCCACATGGCAAACCCATGTGCACCTCCACACCACATGTGCATCTCCAATAATAGCAAAGCTAATATATAGAGATACAAACTCTTTGGCCTATCCGATGTGGGACTAAAGTTTCTAAAGGAAAGGCCAAAACTCCAACAATCCCCCACATATCTCTATATATGGGTATAAGTGTTCCCCACAGTAACTATCCATCATGCATTAGGAGAGATGTCGCTGACGACTTGAATCTTTCCGCATGGGTCAAAAATCAGACTATAATACAAGAATGGACTAAGCCTTGAATTCTGCATCATAGCTGAAATTCTTTCCACTCACATAATGTAGTTACATGTGCTTCTGGCTACACATTAAAGGCCCTGTGCCAGCCTGGTTTCAGTATATAATTTTGGGCGTCTACAAGTTTACCCTCAAGAGACGGCCTGATATCTCTTTGTCCATACACTATAGGTGAGTTCATTATAAAGAGACATGGCATGAAGTGCTTTGCGCTTCCCTTGCGGTGCTACGCCGCCATGACATGACTTAAAGCCGAGGCCTTACCCCGTACCGTGAACCTCATCGTAGTGTCATACTACTATAGCATGAGGCAACCGCCTCTTTGTAGTGCCAAACTACCCAGCATGAAGCCTTAGGCTCCCTTGCGGTGTTACGCCGCAACGACATGGCTTGCAAGGCCGAGGCTTTATCCCTAACCGGGTACCTCATCGTGGTGTCGTGCCACTGTAACATGAGGAACTCCTCCTCTTTGTAGTGCTGACTACACCCCTCTTTATATTAACATACAGCATTAGGCTAACTGCCTATTTGCGGTGCTACGCCGCTGTGACTTGGCCTGCAAAGCCGAGGCTTTATCCTATTCCTGGGCAGCACCCCACATATAGGAACCTCATTGTGGAGTCATCCCACTGTAGCATGGAGTTTCACTCCTAGTAGTGCTGCTCTACCGTGCTTCCTGTAAAGTACACCAGGCATTCACTCTGCCTGAGAACGCATTAAGGCAATTAAGCCAACCTTCCCACAGGAACCGTTTTCCGCAAAAAATAACAGTAGACAACAGTGGTTATAGGTCCGTAACCTTTTCATGCCCAATAGAACATGTACCCACCGTTCCTGATATTCTTCCGATTAGTGGTCCTCCCTTGAACCAAAAGCTAGATACCTAGGAGATAAATCTTTGAACTAATAGCATAAAACTTTATGGTAGAAATACAATAATACAATATCAGAATGCCTTCAAGCCCATTTTACAAGCTGTGTCATCGACCAGCTGGCGCTTGAGGCCCTTAGTGAACGGATCCGCCAGGTTCTCCTGACTACGAACATCAATAACTGCAATAACACCTCTCTTGATAAGTTCGTGTACTGTCCTGTGCTTCAACCGCACAGTCCTCTTCTTTCCGTTGAAGAGGTCATTTGATGCCACCGCCGCAGTCGCCTGGTTGTCGCAGTATATCGGTATCGCCGGTATTTGCGCCCCAACTATTGGAAGATCATACATGAGCTCCCGAAGCCATTCTGCTTCCTCGGCTGCGGTATCAAGTGCAAAGAACTCAGATTCCATGGATGACCGCGAGAGCATAGTCTGCTTCTTCGACTTCCACGATATAGCAGCTCCACGTATTGTGAAAATGAATCCACCTGTGGACCTCTCACTCTCCACCTCTGAGCACCAGCTGGCATCACTGAAGTCTTCCACTACCGACGGAACTCCGCTGTAGTACAGTGTATATGTCTGAGTCTTCTTGAGATATCTCATAACCCTTTTTACAGCTTTCATCCAGTGTTCAGCACCTGGGTTGCTCGTGAAACGACTCAGCATTCCCACGACGAAAGCTATGTCAGGCCTTGTGGCATTAGTAGCATACATCAAACTTTCGATTACGCTTGCATACTCCAGCTGCCTGACGCTTTCCCCTGAATTAGGCTTCAGCTTCAGATCATACTGCATGGCGTATCGATCCCAGGAAGATCCCGATACCCATAACGAGTGATCATTTTCTCAATATAATGAGACTGTGACAGCGTTAGTCCAGTGTCTGTCCGGATGATCTTGATCCCTAAGATCACATCAGCTTTCCCCAAGTCCTTCATACTGAACTTGCTTGAGATGAATTTCTTTGTCTCCGTGACACAGCTAATATCCGTACCCAGGATAAGCATGTCGTCCACGTACAGACAAACGATCACACCTCTTCCATCAGCGAACTTCGTGTAAACACACTTGTCCGTATCGCTGACCATGTAGCCATTTAACCTTATAACTTTGTCAAATTTCTCATGCCACATCTTGGGATCTTGTTTAAGACCGTACAAGGATTTTACCAACTTGCAGACTTTGTCTTCAAAACCCTTGATGACAAATCCCTCTGGCTGTTGCATGTAAATCTCTTCGGTCAGCTCGCCATTTAGGAAAGCCGTATTCACATCCATCTGATGTATCACCATCTTATGTATTGCTACGAGAGCAATCAACATTCTGATGGTGGTCATCCGGGCTACTTGCGCATATGTATCAAAATAGTCAATCCCCTGCTTCTGAGAAAACCCCTTGGCTACCAACCTAGCCTTGAACTTGTCAATAGTTCCGTCTGCTTTCATCTTCTTCTTGAAGATCCATTTGCATCCGATGGGTTTCGCTCCTTCAGGAAGATCAACCAACACCCAAGTGTTATTTGAGGTGATGGAATCAATTTCATTGTCAATCGCCTCCTTCCAGAAAACTGCGTCTCTGGTCTTCATCGTCTCATCATAGGTAAGCGGATCTGCTTCTACATGATAGGTGACAAAGTCACTTTCGAAGTCCTTCGGCCTCCTCATTCGCTTCATTGACGGCTCAGCGAGATCTGGTTCAACCGTTGTTTCAACAACAACATCTTCTTGGACCACATCTTCATTGAAGACCTGCGCACCCTCATTGTTCTCCGAAACATCCGCAAGAACAATATTCTTGTGCCTTGCAAATTTGTCTTCAAAATATTCTGCGTCGCGAGATTCAATGATATGATTTGACTCAATATCAAGAAATCTCCGAGCATCACTCTTCTCGGCATACCCCAAGAAGATCGTCTTAGTAGTCCTTGTCCCAAGCTTCTGAATCTTCAGATCTGGAAGCTTGACATATGCCAGACACCTCCACACTCGAATGACATTCAAGTTAGGTCTGACCTTGAACCAGAGTTCATGAGGAGTAACGTCTGAAGTTGCATGAGGCACTCTATTTAGAATAAAAGTGGCCGTCAATACAGTTTCTCCCCAGTAGCACTTAGGAAGACCAGCAATCAACAACATTGAGTTAATCATTTCTGTTAACGTTCTGTTCTTCCTCTCTGCTACTCCGTTTGATTTGAGGAGAGTACGGAGCCGTAGTCTCATTAACAATTCCATGTTCTTTGCAGAACGATGCGAATTCATGAGACATGTACTCCCCACCTTGATTACTTCTTATCCTTTTGAGTTGTTGTCCAGTCTGCCGCTCAGCTTCGGCTCTGAACTCCTTGAACTTCTCGAATGCTTCGTCTTTAGCCTTCAGCAAGTAGACGAACGCATACTTTGAGAAGTCATCGATGAAGGTTATGAAATACTTCATCCCGACCTTTTTAGAGAACTGTTTGAAGTCACAGATATCGGAGTGTACCAACTCCAGAAGATCTGTACTTCGATTAACCCGAGAAAAGGGTTCCCTTGTGATCTTTGTTTGAGCACAAACTTCACATTTCTCTACCTTACCCCCACACTTGGAGATAAGTCCTAGACTAGACATTCTGTTTATTCGTTTACAATGAACATGTCCTAGCCTATTATGCCACAACTCAAGAGTATAAGCAGAATGAGTGACTTCATTAATCACATTAATTACATTGGACTGATTTACAAGCTGAATTTTGAACATTCCTTCAGTATAAAAAGCTTTCCCGAAATATGTTCCTTTGATAGACATCACCATCTGGCCAGCATTGATGTCCATCCTGAGACCTACTTTGCAGAGTAGGCCTCCTGAGATCAGGTTCTTGGCGATAGCAGGTACGTGCTTCACGCCTTGAAGCGTCAGAGACTTCTCCGAAGTCAGCTTCAACACCACCGTCCCAATCCCGAGCACTTCAGCTTGTGCCTGGTTCGCCATCATAACCACTTCAGAAGTAGGTGTATAGGTGGTGAACCACTCCTTACTGGAGCAGACATGGCAGGAGGCTCCAGTGTCTACCCACCAATCAGAGTCAGTCCTTACCGTATCAACCTGTACAATCATAGCAACAATGTCAGTGATCATAGATACCTTACTAGGCTCTCCTTGCTCTGATTACTTGGTTTTTGCTTTGCACTCATTCTTAAAGTGGCCCTTCTTGCCACACTTGAAGTAAGGCATTTGAGACTTTGGCTTCTTTTTCTTGATAGAAGTTTCCTTGACTCTTAGATTATCAGGGTCCTTCTTCTTGCTGTGGAAAGCCGCCTGCTTTTCCCTTGGTTCCTTGGTCTGAACCAGATTGGCATTAGCCAATTGTTTGGACAGTGTGTCCACCTTCAGTTGAGCCCGCATCTGGTCCTCAACATATATTTCCTGCAAGAGATCTTCAAGGCTGATCTCTAGCTTCTTCCTATGCATATTTGCATAGAACTTACTCCACCCAGCGGGGAGCTTTGAGACAATCCCTCCAACAACGAACTTGTCAGGGAGGGGCATCGCCTCGTCTTCCAACTTCTGTCGCAGCTTCAGAAATTCTTTTAACTGCGGCAACATGGACTTCTCGTCCTCAAAGAGCCATTTGTGATATTTTTCAACCACAAATATCTTGCTCCTATTCTTATCTTCTTCATAGAGTTTTTCTAGAGACTCCCATATGTCTCTAGCGATATTCTTCTTAGAATAGGATTCTGCAAGAGAATCCTCCATAGCATTCAGGATAAGCAGCCTGCAAATGCTATTTTCTCTTCTCCACTTGGCCTGAAGTTTAGTAGCCACAGAGATTGCGGCAGCAGACCCAGTATCTGGACGGTAGGTTCCTCTTCAAGAAGCACGTGATCCACGTCTCTGAGTTGAAGAGTGAAAAAAACCTTCCTCTTCCAAACTTGATAATGCTCTCCATCAAACTTTTCTAATTTGTAAAAGTCAGTATTGAGGAGTGAAGCATTAACGTTTTCTATCGTAGCAATAAAGCTTTGAGATTGTTAGTGCCGGGGCACAATTTTTTTGATAGAAAACTGAGAATATGAAACAATTGTAAAAACAATGTTCCAACGCAATACTTCTAGGAAGGTTGCGTAAGTATAACGAAGATCTAAAAAGATATCGTTATGATATTACGAGAATCTAAAAAGATTTCGTAATCATAGCAGCGAAGAAGATGACAGGCGAAAGATGGAAGATGGCCTGCTGGGGTGAATGATCACCGTTGCTCAAAGCTTTATTCGCCCTACACGAACAGCTTCCAGGAACCAGCAAGTTCGTCGGAGAACTTGGAACACTCCTGCTCTTCTGACTCCTCAGACGGACACGAACTCCCGTACAAAAGCAACAGCTTCCAGGAACCAGCAAGTTCGTCGGAGAACTTGGAACACTCCTGCTCTTCTGACTCCTTAGACGGACACGAACTCCCGTGCATAAGCAACGCTGGTGCGGCGCCTTTCCTCTCTCTCTCGAAGGCTACTGGAAGATCAGAACTGTGTTAAAGAACACGTCTGAATACTCTGTTTACTTGTGCTAAAGAACACTCGTAAACTTTCTGTGGTGGCTTCTCTTTCTATTCTATATTAAGCCTTGAGAGAGAGGATGCCTTATATAGGCCCTGCAGCAACTGGTCGGTTGCCACAAAGTTAGGGACGTGGTAATAACCACCCCGAACATGTAGCAACCGCCCAGAACATGCAAACGCACGTTCTGCTGCCAACTGCGCACACCCAGCACTCCTTGCACTTTGCGCGACAGAGACACTGCGCAACCAGCGACGATGCTGACGTGCCAAGTGCAAAGTGCGCCAACAAAACGCCACATTACGCCTCATGAGCCCGAGTCCGAGTCCGAGTCGTTAAGCCCCTACGGGACTTAGCTCCTATGGAAATAAATTTCCCAAGAGCAAAAAGCATGAATGCTTTTATTGTTGATTTTAGCCTTTTTCCATTAGAAAAATAATCCCACATGGCAAACTCATGTGCACCTCCACACCACATGTGCATCTCCAATAATAGCAAAACTAATATATAGAGATACAAACTTTTTGGCCTATCCGATGTGGGACTAAAGTTTCTAAAGGAAAGGCCAAAACTCCAACAACTTTCGATTCCAAACTCAATTAGTCTCCAACCAAACACAACAAGGAAATGAAAAATAAGCTAACAAAGCACGGGAAAGCACACCCAAGTGGCAAGGAGGGGCTAACAAAGCACGGGAAAGCACACCCAAGTGGCAAGGAGGGACATGCAAAAGCTTACTAGCCGGATGGATAGGGTACCATGCAGGAACCCTCCACGGAGTTGGATTGCCCTATCCAGAACTAATTTTGGTTCTCTCGAGTCTTATTGTGCGCTGATTTCGACTTCTTGTGGGATTGTGGGATCATGCTAAGCCTAGAGGTTATCTAAAGCAACAGAGTGGGTTGTCCAAGTCCGAAGTCTTGTCTGACTTACCCCTGGCCTGGCCCTGATACTATGGAAAGAACACTAATTGACTAACAAGTGATTTATCTCCCGAACAAGCTACGCCATGACAGAGACGAAGAGCTTGCATATTAGAGCAATGGAGGAAGCACATTTAATTTTCTGTGGGAGAATAAATGTGAGTGCGGTCGGATGCGGGTGAGGGCCTTCGGACTGAATTTTTAGGTCTTCGGATCAGGAGTGTAACAGAATTACCTTGTTCCAAAAAAGAATATATATATATATATATATATATATATATATATATATATATATATATATATATATATATATATATATATATATATATTAAATAGAAAAAATATATCCTTTCATGGCCTGATGGAACCTATAAATTTCTGCAGAAAAGATGGAGTAATTAGTACAATTACCCCCAACTCCGACCAATTTTTAAATAGAAGAAATAATATCCTTTCATGACTTGATCCACTGATATTCCGCTACCCAGTCAGGATCTTATACCTCTCATCGGTAACCACACGAGAGTCACTCGTGTTCGGTACTATATCATCAATTTGAACTTACAAAACCTGTCATACGTACATGTGGGATTATGTCACTATATTAAATGAAAGGTTACAATCTAGCATGAAATTTCCCCTTTCCGTCACACTGGTACAACAGAATGTGTCACTCTGACCTATCTTGAGATTAGGTCAAGAATTACATACAAAAACGCTGGAGCAACAATGGTTATTACCAATCAACTTGCTATATTACAACAGTCATTGCACCGACCCACACCTTCTAAGAGAGGCCAAAGTCAAACTAGACCACAACTGAGACAACTTTTGCCGAAGAACACTCCCACAACCAAGTGGTCAAAGAAGCTCTTCCTTAGTGAAGTCAGGTTCTGAAGGCTTTTGCAACAGAATCACAGGCAACCTCTCCTGCAATCTAGCCTTCCGGGTCCCGTTCCGTCGCAGGGCCCTGAGTGCATTAACGGCAAATCTCGAAGCGTATATCGCTGCACCGAGGCTCGGTGAGCTCCCGCTGCCCTTCACCAGAGCCTCCTGTAGCCTGTCCTCCTCCTCGTGTAAAGAATCTTCCAGTTTCTTCCTCGAGTAACGGCGCCAGGCTGCCTGAACGAAACAAGCTGCCCATGTTCTCCACTGCTGCGAGTAGAACCTGAAAGTGTGCCGGAGCTGCTTGCTGTGGAGCCTTCGGAACTGGGAAGCAACGTATTTGAGGTCATCGACCACTAGAGTGAAGGCTTCGACCTCGGAGAGGGCCTTCACGGTTCTTGTTGACGTAGGGAGGCTGGAGGAGTTGTGGGGATCGAGAGCCCAAGTGAGGAGCTCTTCTCCGCAAAAATCTCCTGCCTTGAGGTAGTCCGAGTTGAAGAAACCAGTCCTCCCACCATTAGTGGTGTCACTAAGAAGCTTTCCTCGCATGATGAAGAGCATTTCGCCTACAGGGTCACCCTCGCGGATGATGCAGCTGCCTTCGGTGTAGAGTACAGGATTTAGACGGTCACACAGGGCATCCATTAGCTGATCATCCAACTTTTCAAACATTGGAACCTACAGGAAAAAAGGAACAGGAAGTCTGGCAATGATGCAGATGATAGCACCTACTGGAGCATTTTATTTGGAAGACAAAAACCGCCTAAAGAATATAGAATATGAGGACTATGGCTTCATATATATGATTAGCATTTACAAACGGTTCTACTAGCCTCTAGTACTGCTGGCATAGTTGTAGGGAAGTTCTAGTTCTAGGGTGGGTGGCGGACGGTCTCATGATCGAACTATGGTCCCGGTGATGCAAATACACACACACACACACAAGCCCATTGCGTGTGGCGGCATCAGGCCTGGTTGGGTGGGTTTGAACTACGGGACCGTAGCGGTCCCATGATTCAAATCCACCCAGCCAGGTCTGATGTTGTCCCACGCTAGAATCATGTGCTTGGAGGTGGGGCCTCTGCAATCCTAGGCTGGCCGATCCAGGCGATGGCAGCATGCAAGAAGGAGATGGCCATGGCTGGACCTTGGTATCTCAGAGGCGAGGTCAGCGAACATACTGGCTGGGCAAGGAGTGCAGTGGTGCGTCTTCAAATCGGCTCCGGCAGATGCCTCAGGTTGGGCCCATCAACGAGGACATTTCGATCGAGAGGCAGTGATCAACGACGCCAACAAATCCTTATCGGCTTGGAGGACGAGCCACAGATGGGACTGAGTAGAGTTAGTAGGAGATGGGCAGAAGAGAACCCCAAATCTATGGACCCGATGGGAGCGGCACAACATAGGGAGGAACGTGTGCCACAGATGGGGCAAAGGCAGGCTCCATCTGCTATAAATAGATGGGAGTCTGCTCCCATATTCTCCAAGGCAGGACTGAGTCTGTGGGCTTCCTTGTGCTCGCCAACGATGGTGGGCATCTCTAAAAAGCTTAAATATGAGGAACATGTGGTTCTTGAGGGCATACGTACTACAAATATTTCGACTGCGGATATAGTCGGCTCCGTAGAGGAATGACGGATGACAATCGTCCTCTACGTTGTGGGGCTGAGACCATCGTACCACACATGGCAACGTTCGTGAGATGACCATAAAAGCCAACGGGGAAGAGAGAGGTGTGCTTTAGAGAGGAGATTCTTTTTCATCTGATTCTCTCAAAGATATATTTGGAGCGTGTTATAGCAGAGGATCCTTGGACGCTAGATGGTTGCTTGGTGGTGACCAAGCGATGGGATCCGTTGATTTCCTTCGAGAGGGATCTCTTGGCGGTGATTCCCATATGGGTTCAGTTCCCTAAGTGACCTCTGCAATTCTGGAACGACATGGCACTGCAGAAGGTGCCGAGTGTGATCGGAATTCCTATTAAGATGGACACAATGACTTGTGCCCCGGACTGCACTGCATGTCCAAAGCCCGCCCTATGACCCAAAACAAGTGTGGTTCTTGTAGAAGTGTCGGATGTGCGGAACCTACCGAAGGAAGTCGTTGTTCGACTCCATGTAGTGTATGAGTGGACGCCCCCTGTGTGCTCTGCTTGCAGATGTATTGGCTACAAGAAAGCGCACTGCCCATACCCCATTGGGGAATCCATTCTAGAGGAGTTGATGGAGGTGCTCCAAGACCGTGGCCACACCTTGGTTGGCGCCCAGCCCTGAGAGTTCACCGGTTGTAGGCTTGACAAAGGATGATGTTGCCATTCATCCAAACAAGTTGCCTACGATGCCAGGAGACAGTATGTTACCACCCGCCGATTAACCAGTCAGTTGCCTAAGGTAGGCAATAATAAGAGCAAAGATAACCTGGGTGCAAGGTGGTGGCGAATGGTTCACGGTTCACCACCGAAAAATACCAAAGCGATCTAGGCTGTGGAGGCCGGGGAGCTGGGATGCAAGGAGTTCCTTTCAAGGGCAACAAGTGAGCCTGAATTCAAAACCTGGAGTTTCACACAGAGCTCAACTGAAGCGTCCGGTGGGGAAGAGGAGCATGCGGATAAGGAAGAATGTGATAAAGGAGGCAAGATGGGATGCTGGCAAAAGAGAGCGAGCGTTGGCTCAAACTCCTGGAGGAAGAAAGCTAGTCTTCAGGAAAGCAAAAGCAGAGAGCAAGACGCAACAGATTGGGGTCCGCCAAATCTGTTCACGTTAGCTCTCGGGTAACTAAGGGACAACGACAGTCTTACTGTTACGTTAGGTATATATATATAAAATGGATCATGCAGACGCAGCAGATTGGGGTCCGCCCAATCTGTTCACGTTAGCTCTCGGGACAACGACAGTACAGCGACAGTCTTACTGATACGTTAGGTATATATATAAAATGGAACATGCAGAGATAGATTTACTAGAGGTAATCGCTAACTATGGGAATGCATTATCTTCGTCCATTATCATTTTGTGGAAATTATTATCCAGAAATCAGAAATCAAGTGGATTGGATACTTCTAACAGCATGCATCAAGTAAAATCAAGTGAAATCAAAGTGAGAAATGATTTCACTTGTCATAAACACCTTTAGAATGGTCAATTTATTTTCCTTTGTGCATGAAATAGGAACTTAAGATTGTCCAATCCACTTGATTTTTGATTTGGTAGTCGTTCAAGGCTGTATAGATCACCATGGACAACTCCAATCATGACATGCATATAAATGAACTTAATTGGTATAAACAGCATATTGCTAGTAAGTGGCATACCCTCATGACCAGCGCCAAACACAGATGGCGTTTTATATCCCTCCGAAGGTCTTTGGGTAGATTTCTAAGCAGAATTTCTTCATCGACTCCTCTTGTTTCTTGCCACCTGTACTGCTCATGTCGACTTATTCGCTCCTTCAGGTTCTCAGGAAGCAGGCGATGAGACATCCATTGCTCTGCATCTCGCCTCTTCACCCTCATTTCTTCAAATCTCACAGTAGTGGACTCCAGGTATGTCTGTACAACAAGCATATTGATTCCTTAACTTAATAAACTATAATATGATATATGTTACAATACTTTTGCTTCTCTACTAAGAAAGGAAAAGAACTCGATCATATGCAAAATATATAATAAAGCGAACTGGTGTTTCCCGCCAAAACAGATAAATAAGGGCCACGATTAAAACATAGGAGAGAGATCAACAAAAAAAAAAAAACCTAAAAACTAACAAAAATATTATTAAATGATATAAATGAGAAGTAATTCCAAAAATATTATAAAGGGTCACGAACTATCAAAAACATATAATGAAATATGTTTAATAACATATTATAAAATGATATTGACAAATTATATATAAAAAAGAATACTTTTATACTTGATTAAAACTCGGACCATACCCAAAAATTTATCGTGTTTCATACCCGAATTCGATTAAAAATTCAATCCGGTTTTATTTGTGAACATGAAAATCAGAATATTTAGTTACAAATTGGGTCCGGTTAACGGGTTATCAGCTAACATTGACAGCCTTATAAGGCATTATGTGGTTTTGGGCTAGTCTAAATAATTGTAAACTTAAATGTGTTGACACGTCTAAACCGTATAATATATGGGTTGGGTACAGGTTAAGGGTGGTAACTCATTTGACCCCTTAATTTATTGTATGGGTCCATCTCTACCCAAATCTAATCTCGCTTGACCCTGTTTACACGTATTTTTCTCTTTAGGATTTAATAACTCTTTGACAGGTTTCAATGTTTAAATACTTTGTAAACAAACTATATTTTGTAGTCCGTTCTCCAACTCCAACAACTGAAGTTCCATGTGATTTGCACGAGTACCGTGCTAGTGCTAGTGCTAGTAAAAGTACAATGCTAACATATGGGATCTCATAAAAAAGAGTCACTAAAGAGAACTTACTAATCCTAGTGGAAATAGGATTCAAGTAGGATTCCAAAGTCAAATAAAAATTCAATAGTAAATAAAACTCCCATCCTCAATACAATTAGCAATCCTAATATATGTTGGAACAACAATAACAAAGACTTTACCCCATATTTTTTGGGGTTGTTTGTTTGAATTCTTTTATTCCATTTAGCTCTCTTAAGGGTTATGTCCTCTGTAACAGAAAGCATATCCTCATTTAAAACCTCAATCCAAGTTCGTTTAGGCCTACCTCCCAATTTGAATAGCTCTTTTAACTACTATCATATTGTTCCTCCTTAGTCCTTACTGGAGCATTTATTGGTTTGCGCCGCACATGTCCAAACCACCTAAGATGATTTTATCTCTATCTTGTCCTCATTTGACGTCACTTCTAACTTTCTACGAAGACGCTCATTTCATATCCTATGTTTCAATGTATTGTCCCTTATCCATTTTAGAATTCTCATTTTTGCTACACTAATTTTTTTTGACATTTCTTAATTACCCAACACTCTGATCCATAAAGCATGATTGGTCTTACCGTCATCTTATAGATTTTTTTTAAACTTCAAAAATATTTTTTGATCACAAAATATTACAGAAGCACACCTCTATTTCAACCATTTTGTTTTTAATTCTATGCATCACATCCTTCTCCATTTTTCCGTCATGATGAATAATTGATCTTGAATACTGAAAACTATCACTTCTAGGTATGTGTACTCCCCCTCATTTCTCTTTGCCTTTTGGCTGAAGTTACATTTCATATACTTTGTTTTTTGTCCTATTAGTTTTCAAACCATTAGATTCCAAATTCTATCTCCACACCTCTATTTTAGAGGTTTAATCCTTCTGTAATCTAATCCGCCAATACAATATTATCAACAAACATCATACACCATGGAACCTCCTCATGGATTAACATACAAGAAAACTACTGATAAATAAATATCAAATATGACATAAACCTCAATAATTAAAATAATATGAGTAAAATTAATAAAACTCATTATACATAATTTCATAAAAGTCTAGATTTGGTGCCCCACGACTTTTCCTAAGGAAATGTAAGACAAATATTAATTCCAGACATCATCCTTTCTTAAATCTTGAATGGATGAAAATGGTATGTTATCAGTTGTGCAACTATAAAAGGATAAAAAAAAAATAAAAGGTTAAGAAAATGGCATAGCACACCTATAATCACAAAATAACACGACAGGAAATTAGCACAAATGAGTACTCAACAATTCTAAACATTATTGGCTAAGCAAATATGCAAAATTAAAGGAAAGTGAGACTGGAAAGGTTAGAAAAATGGCACGTCACATTAAAAGCCAAAAATTAGCACATACTACTCGGTGACACAACAATCCCTGCATGAAGTATATCAATGCAAGGAAGGTCGTGTTAGAGAATGTAGAATAACTCATAAGATAATATTTCTAGATGGGATATCTAGATCATAGAGATATGATTGGCCAATTATAATCCCATCATCTGTCAATTTCCAGGTCTACATTACGAACATTTATAAACTCATCATGCATTTAATGGGCAAGAGGTACATAAGAGTGCCCTTTAATATCAATCATTCAACACGATGTAGAGAATGAGAAAGATGTTTGTTCATAGAATTAATTCATGATGGTTGAAGTGGAGTATTGGGAATTTCATTCATGTCCGCTCCTTCGCTTAATGTAGCATAGAGATGAATGCCATTCCTTATAACAAGTTGTATGATCTTACCTTTTAATCTAGATTCCTTTCAGAGTGGACGACATTGAGAGTTTTCTCGGGTTCCATGAAGCTTAAATTGTACGGCCAAAAGGTAAATCTACTTACCCGCCAACTAACCATCTAGAATTAATGTTACTGCCCTCTCGTGATCATAGTTATCTTGGGTAGGAACTTGGCACCAAGAGGTTTGATGTCATGTCAAAAACTAGTCATAAAACTTCATCATTCTTTTGGGTAGCTAAGTTATCCTCCATTGCCGACCCATTCTAATAAGAGATGATGGTTGAAGGGAAGGAGCGCTACTGGAGTGTTTTGTGATTGTAGGATACCTTTGAAGTTGAAAAAAGAATTATACAAGGCAGCTATCATAACAGCCATGTTTATGGATCGGAGTGTGGAATGTCATAAAGATGAGCATATGAGCATAGATAAATGATAATATTAAGATGAATGAGCCGCAGTATGCTAAAAGATAAGATATGAAATAGGACTATTCTTGGAAAGTTGGAGTTGGTTCCATTGACGAAAAGATGACAGAAAATTGTCTCATGTGCTTTGGAATTTGGACATGTGCAATAGGGACCAATAGATGCACCAGGTAGGAGTGATAGGACAGTAGTTAACTAGCTGCTAAAAGTAGGGGTAGGCAATTAGGGTTGTGAACTTGGATTGGGGTTGTAAAGAGGGATATAATTTATTACTTTCTGTTGTAACAGAGTAGGTGGCTCTTCATAGAGCTTAATGGAAGAAAAGGATTCAAATGGCTGATCCTTAAAATTTGGGACAAAGACTTTGTTGTTGTCATAAATCTCCATTAACAGGTTATTGATTTTAAACATCAGATACACAAATTGTAATTGTATTCTATTTAAGAAGTAAGATAATCTGTGCCAGATGAAGCCTTAAATGAAGGTGCTTAGCCTATAGAAATGTAAACATAGGGTACTGTCATACCATATCACAAGCTAATGTAGAATCCACTTTTGAGCACAATCTATGCAGTAGGCTCCCCACAAGCTCTACAGTATTTAAGTGTCAATCTATCAAAGATGAGAAACAATTCTCGGAATGAACATATCTTTTATACCTTGCTTACAACATGTTTGATTCAAAACGCTGACAAAAGTGCAAAAGGTGTTTAGATAGAATAGGGGTAGATATATAGTTTGGTCTGTTGAGAAAACCATCACTAACCAACATTCAAGGATAAAAGCAAAATAATTTTATGTCAATATTGACCATGGACAGAGGACATGAGCATATTCACATGTAGAAGACCAATAACTCGTAAAAAATTAAAAAGGTAAATATTGTAACAAGTATAATAGTAAAGAACCTGCATATTGCCGATCAAAAGTGAAAACAAGACCAAGCCAGAGATCGAGATGAAGACTGAAAATAAAATCTCCCAAACGTAGGTACTTGTTGTTAGATTTTGGCCAAGAGCACTGCAAACGCAAAGTATAAGGCAACAATTAAATCCAAATTTAGTGTTCTATATGGGTAAAATGCATAAATACATTGAATTATCACATGCTGACACTTCTCGTTGGCAGATATATAACTGTGAATAATTGCGGAGGCACATAACTACCTACATCCTGTTAGGTCATAAGTGGTCATGTGCAGGGATGAACCCACCATAGGCCGAGAGGGAGCGGCCACTCCCCCTTAAGCTTTTGGTTTCCTTGTATATAGTCTTTGATTGTCCTATATTTTAGTTAATATTCTTTAGGTATTCAACAACGGAAACTTATATTTTTCTCATAAACTCTATATAATGTCTCCTTAGATTTTAAGTTAGCGTATTTTCGCTTCCTGGAAAAGGAAAAAAAAATTGTGCCCGCAACTGGTCATGTGAGATACAAGCATTAATAAGAAATTGAGAATGCATGACCGTGACTCAGATCCCTTCTTACTCCTAACTATTTACCCTCTAATTCTAAAATTATCCCAGTACCTCTATCCCTAACCCTCTAACAAAATCCCTAGCCCTCCACAAAATCTACCTATTCCCTTCCTCTTCACCACAATTATTCCCTAATATGGCAAGATTTCGACATGATGATATGGCTGCTTCACCCATTCCTCCCCCCTTCCCCTCCTCCCCCACCCCCCTTCCACTCCTCATGCCTTCTCTCCTAATTGGCAGCCTATGCTAGCCGGCAATGGAAACCACGGTGTATAGACAAAAAAATGTTTGCCTCTTCCTCTGTCTCCGTTTCAGCTCATTTTCCCTTTGACGATATACAATCCATACAATCCGATGCTGCATTTTCTGCCGCTGCTTCCTATGGGCACCAGGTGCTGCATAGCCTGCATTGGTAACACATACATCAATAGATATACCAAGAGCACATAGGATAAACAGAGTACCCACACCTATACAAGTGCATGAATATGCTCTTTGATGGAACTATGAGTAAAAATTGAGTTCTCTCAAACTTGAATGTGATGGCCTTGGGGATTGGATGTGGTGTCCAAGTTCTTGGTGTGATTCCAAGATACTGGCATGATCCAATATGTCTTCAGTCGAGCATCACCAACTTAACAGGGGCTACATTTGGCAGTGTAATTGTGACTAAGAAGACTCTAAATGGCTAAATAAGCATGCTTAAAATAAGACCATAATGAAGTCCTTTAACATGACATTGAACAGAAGAGTGCATGAAATTGAAGAACTAAGGTAAAACCAGAACTGGAACAGCCACAAGAGAGTTATGGCAATGTGATTAAAATCAGTCTCGAATGCTATATGGGCAACATCACTTAACATGAGTCATTAAGTTAATTTGGGTACTTGATTGATATATAAGTTACTATTGTATACTCGAGCATTGTTTTATTATTATTAATATACTCACGTTTCGCAAGGAAAAGATGTAGAAGTTCATGGGTTCAATTATTCCAATCAGACTAATTTGATTGCATACAATATTGAATTTACTATTATATTCAGTCTGATAAATTCAGAAAAACTGTGGGGTCACCCAAGTAATATATAAACCAGTCTAGCAGACTTGATATGTATGTAGTACTTTCCGCTTTCAAGTTTCAAGATCAACAAGAACAATCAAGATATGAGTTCCTGCAGCAATCAAGCCAATGACATCTGAATCATAGAAATTAGAAACACAACATAATATGTCTAGCAAAGCAACCAAAACCAGCTTAAGGCTTACACACACACACACACACACACACACACACACACACACACACACACACACATATATATATATATATATAGAGAGAGAGAGAGAGAGAGAGAGAGACAAACCTGAGAGTTTGCAGCCCCCACCAAAGACAGTAAAACAACTTTGGAAAGAAATTCCTTGATTCAGCAACATCTTGAAGAGCTTGTTGGTAAATTCCAAAGTCGAAGACTTTTTTATTTGGTGTAGATATAGGGCATTCAGTGGCTATGAAACTTTGTTTTGCCTGTACGCCACAATACCAAGAGGAAGAGATGCAATTATGATTCTCACACGCATTTCTCCAACATGCAGATTCTCGTTCAATAGAAAGCAAGTACCAAAATGCTCCAAGTACCTGAATAAAGCTTTTGGTTACATTACATAATTGAATCACAAAAGGAAGAAAACCTGTTATTTAAATAATCATATTACTGTAGTTTCTCTAAGCAAATTACAGCATAATGCACTTCACTAGCAGTTTGACACATTTTATGAGAAATATAACAAGTGTAGATACTTGCCAAAAGATTTCAAGTCCTAACTATCACTTGATGAAATATAAAAACAAAATATATGAAAGAAGAAACCTTGTTAGGACAATCACCTTCCCTTTCAGAAAAGTATCGATGATAAATAGGTGACACATTTTGCTATAATACATCTCCAAGAAGTTGGCAAGTTCAGATTAATATTCAACTTAACTCGGCAAGGAAATTCACATTGTAGAATGAAAAAACAAATTCATATAAATTAAATTGCATGAAATTTTAGACTCACATGACTTGCAAGCATGTAAAGTAAGAGGTTGAAGGCAGCTCCAGCCCATGGTGTTTCGGCAATTATGCCAGCAGATCGTGTAACTTCCAGATATAAAGGTATGATTCTACCTAGTCTAGGAACATACTGGAATACAACAATAAACAAAAGCAGGTTTGTTGCATCCAAACTTGCTGACTCTTTCAATTTGGGTATGATAAGGAGAGTAACCACCTGAAATTGAAAAACAGGAAATAAGTGATTTTCCTACCTTAACAAAATGTATAGTTTGGTAACATTTTCACCACAAGAACAGAAGTAAACTATAGTATATATTACTAGATTCTGAGTTGATATGGTGAGCTGAAGCCTCTATCACAAAACATGTCAAAAATCATGATGTAGCACCCCATTTTGTCATTGGCAAAAACACCATTTAGAAGGCAAGCAAGAGTTGTAGAGGCTAGACCTAAAACTTACAAGACTAGTTGGCATATAGAGAGACATCTACTACCTGATTTCCTCATTGGCAATATAGCACGCATACAAGGAGTGACGCTGTGATTTCTCCTAACATATTAAAGAGTATATATGAAGAGGCAAGACCAATAGGCTGTTAGAGGTAAGTGCACCCACCTAACCCATGGTATAGCAAAACATGCTAAACTAACATACCTTGTAAATAAACCCTGGCCATAAAATCATGAATTGGACGGAAAATGCTAAACTAACACAGATAACACCATTTTCCTGGTGGCCATTTTTAATGTCTGTATGTGAAGATAAAATGTTTACTAAAGGTCATGAACCTTGGAAAGAGTGGAAAAATTGATAACAAGCTAAAAAGGTAAGAGAAGTAGAACCACTAAACACAAAAACCATAAGTGAACGCATGTTTGTAATATAAGTCTCATACAGTAATCCTCTTTGAAGATGAAAAACTTTGTAGAAGTATATTAAAAATATTATGACCGACATCAAATAAGGTGTAATATCCATATACATAATATATAAACCACGGTTACCTGTGGGAGAGGAAGAACAGCAAGAATGTCAATAAAGAAGTATGATGAGATATATCGTCTTGCTATAGCTTTAGGATCTTCAACTAGAACACCTCTCCCAAATACCCGGGATGAAGGAGCAATGAAACCAGTCCGAAATTGCAAAATAATATGAAGTATATAAAAGATGTCTGTGAAGGATCGCAAGACACTAGCCGTGATTTCCAACTTTCTGTCGAATGCAAGGCAGTTATTATTACTATTGATAACTGGGATGTAAAGGAACAAGGGATCCACCGAAAGTGCAATCACACAGGAAAGGACAAAAATCTTATTCCACTTCTGAAGAAATGGGCCTTGAGGATCAAGAATTATCCTGTTGGACTTGCCGTCCATTGTGCTAGAATCTTCAAGAGATTGATGATAAACAAACTTTGTGGCTATCTCAGTTGCCCAGTCAAATGCTCTTTGGATTATATTAGACACTGAACCAAAGGTTTTTCTTCTCTCTCCAACAAATAATCTATTGGAACTAACTGATCGTTCTGAAGTCCAATCCTTAAACCTGCAAAGATAGAAGCAAGCACAGTTAATCAAGGAAGAAAAAAAAAATCTGGCTTAAAGCTTACCTACTATAGCCATAAATTTGCAAATAGATGTATTCACTTGAAAGTAACATCAACATTGCATGTAGAATTATCCGACAGTAAGAAATTTCAAAACAATATAGTGTCTCCCCATGAGAAACTATCAAACTAATAAAGGAAATATATATAGTATTTTTGTAAACCGAGAAACATAGTAAAAGGTCATCACAACGGCACGAGGTTGCTATGCAGGGTCGGGGAGTGGCCAAAATGTATGTATCCTTACCCCCACTATATGGATAGGTCATTTCCAAGCACCAAGAGTTACAATAAGGTCAAGTGGCATTTATGTTCAATGCCACCATTTAGGCATCATAAAGCATAAGAAAATAAACCAAAAGAACAGAATGAACCATCACATATACGTCAAATATACTAACTTGAAAAAAGTCAGGTAAAAGTTAACCCTCTTCAACTCTACATACAGACCCTTGATATTCCACTGTGAGTCTATGGTGTCCCAAAGAATGGCAGGGCATTGCACGTCTTTTTCGGTGCAGTCTTTATCTAGGTTTATTTCTCATACATTAGAATAAAGAAACTTTGAATACTCAGGTAAATTTCATTTGTCATTTTGTCCAATGGCCATCCTATAATTGACATAAAAATTATTATTTTAATTTGAAGTCTGTCCATGTTGCATGCATGTATCATAGTTATTATTAACCTCTCTTCCATATGTGCGAACATCAACTAAAAGTCATAGGCTCATAACATACCTACAGCAGCAGGTCAACATAAAGGTTTGACCACCAAAGCATCAAGTTAATATCAGGGTCATCCATCCTAAACCAGCAAGTGGCATAAATGTCTCATATACTATGCAATTCGGACCAGAATACGAGCATTCATCATATGAGGAAGGAACCAAACTCATACTTCGACGAAACATAGGTTCAGAAACATCAAACTTATCAAGGTAGGCAAATATTTCATGTTAGCATCTGATATAGAATAACCAACCTCACAAATTTGTCCTCTGGAAAATTCATCATTTTTGTTTAGATGCAGAATACTTCAGTACAGAGGGTCAACCCTTGGGTTGCCAAATACCAAAATTATGTTCCATATACTAACTATTTTGACTACCATCAGAAAGCCTCGATGCCGCATGTGAGCAAGAAGATAATCATACTAGGAACACCCTTTGAATAAGCAGGAATTGCAAGCGGCTGCATATAACACAGAAAGGGCAGTCAATGACAAGAAAATACTAGAAAACCATGTAAAGTAACAAAGCTAATCATTTCTTGTTGTTTCAACATTATACATTCTCAGTTTAAGAGGCTACATAAATAATATGATATACTTCTGTTTACCATATTTAATTCTAGCTTGATGACACTCTTTCTATATCAGATCTCGTCTTCTCATCTCCTCATGCAGATACTTCTCTAAATTATGAGAAACTACAGTCTAGAGCATCGCCACTGATTTACATGGTTTTAATTTAGACTGGTGAGACAAGTTTTCTTACAAACCAAATTAATGTTGACGTTCTAGTTTTCACAGTAGATCTTTTTCTTTCTAACAATTGCCTTGAGGGGAAGGGGGTTAGTCAAACATGATATCAAAAGCACGGTGTGGAGGTGACTTAAGAATTACACTTGTACTGATTTCACACAAAACACAGGTATTACATAATGTATGTGATTCTGATTCTGAAAGCGCACCCACAATGTATTTTTGAAATCACCCCTTGAAAAGATATCACAATTTTTTGTTGTGATTGAAGATAACATGAGAGAAGATCGTCCTAGGTGATTTCATGACATTTTGTGAAAATAAATCACCATTTTCTAGACATGTTCAACGTAGACCAATAAGTGTTTCGGTAAGGAGTTAAAAGATATTAAAGGAGCCGCTAGAACTAGAGTAGGCCTAAATGAACATGCATTGAAGTTTTAAAGAAGGATATGGACTTTGTAAGTGTTATAGAGGAAATGGCCCTTAACAGAACTAAATGGAAGAAAAGGATTCAGACAGACTTATAGATGCTTTTGGGATAAGGGCGTGTTATTGTCATTGATCTAATTCAATATGAATCTGAAAAATAATATACATTGAATAAATAATGGCAACCTTAAATTTTTGCACTTTTGACTATACATTAAGTTTAAGATAATATCAATCTATTTAATATTAGAAATACATTTAAACAATAAAGGTTTTTTTGTGCTCTTTTAATGGTCACCAAGATTCAAGATACAAATACATTCTTAAAGATGCTCATAGTTGATTCACCAACATGGTTGTCAGTCCCTTCACATATCATAATTGAAACAAAATTTTGATGATGTACTTAAACTTGATATGTGAACACTGAAACTGAATCTACATTCATCAGGCACTCAAGAGGAAGCTGCAGAGGCCTATATATGGCATTGTTGCAATCAAATCCAGCTACCTAAAAGCCCACAAAAAACTTGACATGAGCCGCTATGATATGAACATCATCCTCTGGAGCAGCAATGCACCATTGTCGGAGCTGCAAACTCATCAATGAAAACTTGGAGCATGCAGAGGCAAGCGTGGATGGTCGGAGGACCGATGGCGAGGACACCACCACCTAGCAACTCACATTCGGTACGCTCCCCCCACCACCATGGCTAGCCCACAGCAAGTCCAAGCTTATCATTATTCCAACTACAGCCAAGTTAGAGGAGGCTGGTGCAAGCAAGAACTTAGACGTTGCGGTGATGGCTCCACACGGATTGCAAGACCTTCAACAGCTACAGTGAGCAGTAAGCACCCAAGAGTTCTTTAAGTCCTCTATTTGTCTATAACATGGAGAGCTAGCATTCTTCCTCTATAGAGCATAGCACCGGCTCTGACTCAATTATCTACAATAAAAGCATCATGGGGAGTAGCAGAAGCTATAATCAAGGAGTTATGGGTGGAAGTTGTACTGGTGGTTAAGTGATGCTGATAAGTACTCCTCATCATTATCTTCCTCCATCACCAAAGCGGCCTCTGCCAAAGAGGTAGATGGAAAAAGTAGATGTGTGAAGTTTTAGAGGATTAAAGAGAGGAATACAATAGAGGGGAGGAGAGTGATGGCAGAGGATAGGGGCGTTGGGGTCATGTCTAAGCCACTGCTTCAATGGGAGGAAGGAATGGTGGTGGCGGGAGTGGCAATCGCCATTGCAATTGGGAGGTCGAAATTACATTGTTGTAGAGGATGGTCAAGTGAAAAAGGAAGGAGGAGAAGAAAATTTTATCGTAGATGGAGATGTGAAAAAGAGGTATCGTTGGTTTACAAATTCCAAAATTTTATGTGTTATTTTTGAAGGCGTAAAATGAGTATGATAAGGAAAGTGATATTTGAAATCCTCAATTCTCTTGGTTTCTAAATCTTTGTTGACTAAAAATAGTTTAAAAATTACATTTCAAACTTGCAATCCACTAACACTAGATTTCATAACCATAGTCTATGACTTGAAAATAACGATTGACTACCCCCACATGGATTTCAAACCAACTAGTTAAAAATGAGGATCATGCTAAAAGTTATTTATTAAGGTTTCTTGATCCATATTGTGGAGCCTCCTTGAGAAAAGATGTTCATCATATTTACCCCCTTTCAAGAAAAAAAAAAGTCTCCTCTCTAAGAAGAAGAAATGATTTCGACATAGCAGAAGAAAGTTTTTTTTTTTACGGTGCCCGGCGTAACGCTCGGGACTTTTTGTGCACATTGTATTGTAGTCCTAGGTATATAGGGCCGTTCGATATTCTGGAGCGAGTAGGAGATGTGTCCTATCGTCTCGCTCTTCCGCCGTCGCTAAGCGAGGTGCATGACGTGTTCCATGTATCCCAATTACGACGGTATATCCCGGACCCGAGCCACATCCTAGATCATTCGGAATTGGTTGTTGGTACCAACCTTTCGTATGAGGAGAGACCCGTGTCTATATTGGACCAGAGAGAGAAGATACTCAAGAACAAGACTATCAAGTTAGTCCGAGTTGCTTGGGGTCATCACTCTTTGGGTGAGTCAACGTGGGAGCGTGAGGATGATATCCGATCGGGATATCCCGACTTGTTTGACTCGTGAGGTATAATGTCTTCCTTATGCCTCATGCCTTCGATTCCTTGCTTGAATAAGTGATTGCTTGCCTAGATATAGCTTGCATGTGATTAATATAGCTTGTTCTCGTCTCTCTAGCCTCTTAATTAAATTTCGAGGACGAAATTCTTTTAAGGTGGGTAGAGTTGTGATGCCTGTGGTTCGTATTACGTATTTTTGGAATACGTGTACGTATTTTATCTTGTATTGCATGATTCCTTGCTTAGCTTTTTTTCATGGCTTGGTTTATTCTTGGGTTGGTTCGGCTTGGCTTGGTTTTGCTTTGGTTCATCATGAACCAAGGGTGAACCCCTACCTACCACCACCTTTAGTATTTATTACCCCTTCACTTTTCTCTCTCTTCATTAATCATCTTCTTCTCCACCATTACTTCTTCACCTACCAGAGAGAGAGTGAGGTCTAGGCAAGTGCATCTTGCTTCATGGAGGAACCCAAATTTTATTGTTTCATTTTCTTCCCTGCAGCATTCTAACACTCTTTAATACTTGGCATTTTTTATTTCCATGGCTAAGATTACGTAGATCTAAGTTTATTTTATTTTCGGATTTTCTGGGGTTTGATCTATTTAGCATTGTTATTTCCAAGTTTTGATGGTTCTATGTTGTAGAGGATTTCATTCTGACCCTTTTTGACCTAAGGAAGTCTGGATTTGGACTTGGGATGAAGAATTATGAGCCTTGGAACCCTGAACTTCTTGGTTCTTCTTCTCGGACAAGTGGAGAAGAAGAACAGTGCTGACTGCATGAACCCCCTTAGCCGCATGGCAGCACTTGACCGCATGAATCTTCATGCAGCGAGTCTTCCAGCCGCATAGGCTTCGGCATAATCCGAGTCGCATGGACTCTGTCTACCTGTGGCCGCATAGGCTCGTATTCCTTTCCAGCCGCATGCGCGTTCATCTTCCCCCAGCCGCATATACCTAATGGCGCAGCCGCATATACCCAATGGCGCAACCGCATATGCTCGTGATCATTCAGCCGCATGTGGACCCGCTTCCTCCCAGTCGTTTAGGCCTTCTCCCTATCCGCATGGGACTCAGTCTGTTCCCGGCCGCATGAGAATCCGTCTTCCCAGCCGCATGTAATGCTCTGACTCAGTCGCATGCGCCCCTCCCTTCCCGCTGGCCGCATGGGGACCGATATCCATAGCCGCATAGGCTTTTCCCTTATCAGCTGCATGCGCCTGACCCTATCCTTCCGCATGGGTTGTTCTCCTCCCAGCCGCATGAGATCATTCCTGGCCGCGTAGGCCTGAGCCGCATGGTTCTCCTATAGCCCTGTGTACTGTTACTTTATTATTATTTGCCCATGTCTGGTAACCCGCCATGTGTAATTTGAGTTCCTATGGCGTACCCTTTTACCCCTATTGTATATTTTTACGCCCATTTTATATCCTTACGTCTTTTATCCTGAACTTGATAAATCACGATTTGATTGACATGATTGAAATGACAATTGTACATGGCATAGTGTGACAAGGCACTAGCATGACATGATAGTGGCCCGTCGTGGCGCACTCCTGACAAGTAAACCTGACCTGATAACTTGATAAGCTGTTGCGACGGCTCCACGACATGACATGACCTGTATAAATAGCATGGACACCGTGGGCGATTGTGCTTGTACAAATAATCCAGTCCTGTCTTGCATCATGTCTAGGATGGGACTCCTGAGTACCACGGTCAGGAGTACCTACTGAAAAGGACTAAGGCTAATAACTAGATTAAGACATTAGTCATAAAGAGATCTCCCAGCTACAGGCAATCCCGTTACCTGGACGTGCTTGGGATCTGTAGCCTGCCGTCGAGTAGGGCACATTTCCAGCACACTGTCATGTGTTGCACCCTTCAAGCTACTTAAGGGTACATGCGTTTCCTGGACGATGTACCCACCTGAATTCAACCCCTAAATTTCGACCTGGGTAACCTGGATGGTCTGCAGGACTTGTGGCTGTGGAATAATCTCGCTGCATCTGTTAGTAACTAGGATTGTGATAACCCTAGTTAGTTAAAGTATCAAGCCGTACTTATTGCTTGGTCGTGATTGTTGAATGAGGAGTAATCAGTCTAGTCTTGTCTTGATCCTGTATAGGATTGTTACATGTCCTGATTTTCTTACATTATCTTGCTGATAAATGGGAGAAACCAAGTTCGGTTCAGACGAAGGGTTACAATCTCGGTCCTTGTTTGGTTTAAGGATTGTAACATGGTTATCTGAATAGTCCCATGGTTATCTTACCGTATATTCTCGTAATGTTATTTTCTCCAGTTTTACTATGTATATTATTATCTTCTGTGCTAATTGCTGGTTTTAGTTCCTAAGTGAAGCCTCCTTTGTGGCACTTGCTCTTTCTGGGGTCTGACCCAGCTGGTTTTGTGTGGCCAGATTTCGGAGCAGCTCCAGAGGATCTACCAACTTTCCAGCCCGATGGTGACCACCAGACGTAACCAGGGCAACGAGTGGGTTATTTTTGGCTCTCCCACTCTATTGTAAAAATATTCTTTTGAGACGCTTAGCCGACGAGCACATGTTTAGCTCGGTTGTACCTTTTACTTATTGTCTGCCTACGGGCTGTAACATGATTGACAGATCCTAGGGTTGATCATGTATGACTAAACTCTTGCTAGTCCTGACATTTTGTAACGACTAGCTTCATGATCAGCTGAATATGTAATGTTTGGGACGCCTTACTATTGTATATTTAATGATCATACATCTAGTAACTTTTACTTACTTGCTTGTGATTGAGACAATAGGCTTGTTCATGACCTTAAGAGACTGCTGGCTTGTAGTTAAACCCTCATGTATCTAGACAGCCGTGACCGTATAGCGAGGTGGGTTGCACTTCAATATACGTAGCTGGCTATGTCTGCCCCCGCTCTCCAGTATTCTGGTTCTGGGGCGTGACAAAGCCGCTACTTAAAACCACCAAAAATAGGACATCTCATAACCGTTCATTTCCGCTACTCTAAAAACACCTCATAACCGCTACCCCCATACTTTCCAAGCAGACCATTAGGTGTTGTTTGGTAAATGGATTTGGAATTTGGATTTGGAAATCCAAATTTGGATTTTGATCCAAATCCAGAATTTCCAAATCCCAATCCTTGTTTGATAACTTAGGATTTTGGTTATAATCCAAATCTATTGTTTGGATAGAATTTTTTTGGAAAGATTTGAACTTTCTCTATATATATTGTTTGGTTGCCAATTGGATACTTGGCTAGGATTACCATATTTAAAAGTGGTAATGTTACCATTGCTTAGAATACAAAGCATAACTGCTACAAAAAGAAAATTGTTTCCAGACTACCATAGCCAAATTTTTTTTGCCATAGCCAAGATTCAACATACATGTCATAGCCAAAATCTAATTTAACATACATTCACAGCTCATAATTCTTATACTTCAGATTTGAACAAATAGAAAATTACATCATTTGTATATACATACCATATTGCCTCTTCACAAATATACAATATTGATTCTGAACAATTATCCTTCACAAATGTATATTGCCCACAACAAATAGTGAAGCCAATTATCATTCACAAATTAATTTTCTACAGACTTTGCAATCCAACCAAGAATCCAAAAGCGACTTGATACTAGAAAACTGCTGAAACAAACTACAATTTATTTTTGGAAAATGTGATTGCCAATAGATAAGTAAAAAAATTTAATACATGAAAATAAAGCAACCAGTTGAACAGAATAATGTGATTACCACACCAACAAGGAGAAGAGAATGTAGGCACCACAAACCATATTTTTGACAAGAGAGCCTTCAAGAATCTCAGAAATCAAGTAACAAAATTCTAAGAATGATGAGCGTTCAAGAATCATTAGGCATCTTATCAACAGTTAAATAAGACAATAGATACAAAGGAAGCAAGAGTTGTGTCACACTTGTTAACTCGAATAGCACCCTACTTGCTTCCAATTTCAAAGAGATGCCCTAATTCATCAGGGGAAAAAAAAAAAAAAAACAATACCTCACTATGTTGAGAGCAATCGAATAATTCCAGGTACAAGAATCCATATAATAACTCTTAATTCAGATGAAAAAATAGTGATAAGGGCCTACCATGTAGAAGAATAATCCCAGGTACAAGAACCAAGACTAAAAAAACTGAAGAAGTGATGTACCAGTAAATTGACCAAAATAGCAATATCAATGAATTGGATAAACTGCAGTATCACTGTGAGAACAAAACCTGAACAAAATAACAGGTAACAGCAGCAAATAACAATATTAGTATTAAGTTGAGCAGCAGAAGATGGATAAACTGCAGTCATTGTGAAAAAACAAAACAATTTGGCTCAGAGTGATGAATAATAATATCATGGACAGTGTAGTTAGTTGCCACTTCAACCATCAAAACATTACGAGGAATGCATCAATAATTAGTATATTCACCCACTTGAGTGATACTAAAAATCAATACCTCTTCAACCCATCAATATTGATAAGGAATGCAAACTCACTCACTACCATTGATCCAAAAACCTCTATAAACCAACCTCATCATAGCCAAAAGAAAACACTAGCAAATCACCAAAAAAAAATAGCATATAACAGTATACAACTTGATATATAGCCCCCCAAAACTGCCAGAGTACTGCTAAATTCATATATATATACCCCCAAAACTGCCAGAGTACTGCTCAATATTACAGTAGCATTGTACTATTTGGATAAACTGCACTAGCAGTGTACAACTTGTTTAAAACAATATTACACATCAGATTAATAAGTCTTAATGATTTAAATACTAATCTACATTTGTTGGTGGAAGGTCTCTCTTTGCCTGGAAATTTCGTACCCATTTGATGCATTGGGCACTTGGCAAGGCAACAAACTTTTTTCCAACTACATTGTCTTTAATCAATTCATCCAAAGCAGCACCAAAATATCATCAAGAAAATAGTCACCGAGTTCCCACACTTAACTTCCCAACTTTCTCTACATGCCCCCCCCCCCCCCCCAAACCCAGTATCTAATGCCTCCCCAATCATTTTCAGGGAGGCTACCAAATTAGGAATGCATTTCCCCATAGAATCTCTACGACGCTTACTACCCGATGATTGGGAGCCATGTGATCTAGCATTTACCTTAGGGGTTTGCATATTTGGAAGTTGAGTATCGTCATCCAAATTAACAAAATCTTTGTTGATCCCAGGATACGTATCAAAAGTTCTTGCTCGACTACCGGTGGCATGATCGTCTCCACAAACCATCTTCAACAAATCATAGTTCTTTATTGGTTTGTTGATATATTGACACATCTTTGATTTAGCCTACATTATAAGAAAGTATACACAATATTAGTATTTCATATATAAAAGTTAACTTTCAGCTACCTGATATTTGAAGTGCTTTAGTATTAGTATACACAAACCTCATAGATTTAGCCTACATTATAAGTAAGTATACACAAATCATTTATAAAACAATTTATGTGCTATAAATCCAATATACCTTCTCAAGATCATCGTATGTTGCATCATCCAAAATCACAGTTTTTGTTTCCTCGTCCCACCCCGCCCCCGAAAGATCCTTAACCTTCAAGATTTCCAACAATTTCTTCTTTTGACCTCTAAGGTGATTATGGACGTTCTTAGTTGTGTAGTTCTCTCCAAAATACATATTCACTTGAATAGCTGCTTTTTGTAAGGATGAAGGTTTGAAACTCTTATCGGGCTTACCCATATTGTGGGCCTCTTCACAGAGTACTTTAAGCATCAAGTCTGTATGTGCTTGTACCCAATGTTTGTTGCCCCTCTCCCCTTTCAACCTCTTATCAGGCTTGTTGGGGGAAGTAGCAACAAATTCATCAGGACCTCCTTCAGGCAAAGAACCTGCACTTTGGACATAGGAATATGAATCCATATTACGGTCCAAAGTACTTCCCCAATTTTGGTCAGGTAGAGAGTTTGCAGATGCATACGCCCAAGATGGGTGGGAGGGACTTTGGCTTGCCGGTTGTTTTCCAAGAGAATCCCTTAGTCTAGGAGGGGCAAATGGACTCATATCATGGCTGCCATAATTACGATATTTTTGAAAATTATCCGACATTTCACCTGTTAGACATAATAAAATCAATGCTTAATTGTCATATTTATAAAACAAAATCTTACAACTTTAGCAAATAAAACATAGTACACACCTTCTATTACTTGTACAAAATGATTATCACATTTAACAAAAGATTTCAACTACAAAATGATCTTCAAAGAGGGGGGACTTGATTAGCTACCAATTCCACTACAATAGTCATGCCACATTTGAGCCGCCATATTGTCGCAGTACTCTTCCCAAGCATGCTTCATAGTTCTTTGTCGACTTTGGGAAGCAGTTTTCGTAAATTGATCGTACGGATACATAATGTCATCCTCGATATCCGTCGCATGCCCTTCATTAACTTCGTCAAGAACAAAGCCATCATGAGGGTCGACCCCGAGGATAAAATTATGTAAAATACAGCAAGCTAAGACAATGTCAACGTGCTTTTCGAAAGAGTGAAATTTCTTTTTCCCGAGGATACAAAAACGATTCTTAAGTGTACCAAATGCACATTCAATTTTACTATGTAGTTTTAAATGCCTTTGGTTTTACTATGTAGTTTTAAATGCATCATGAGAGCTTGGAACTTGTTGGTCGACCAACAAGTTCTCTCGACGTCGCCTACGCGAGAGAACTTGTTGGTCGCGCTAGACGTCGCCTACGCGATTACCTGAAATCGCACAAGCAACCGATTAGAACACTGTATTATTCAAGAAGTTCGATAGAAAATGCGAGTTCAAAATGCAAGCCAAGAAAACCATCAAAAACATTCACGAAAACGCATTCAGAAAATCAAGGCCAAAACCAACGCAAGCGGCGTGAAAAACAGAGCAACGGGAGGTCTCTCCCGACTCAGCCGCAGAGTCAATCCTTGAGGCGAAATCCGCTGAATATGGGACTTGGTTCCGAAGAAGCCATTCCATAACGGGGAATGGGTCTTAATTCAATCGTTCCTGTTCGACTGATTCAATCGATCCCGACCTATCGGTCCCGACCGAATCGATGGCGACAGTGTTCCTTTCTCGCGCACCCCGTGGACGGAGAACGGGACACGATGTAGGGACGGGGCACTACAATCAGAGGCCTCTCGGTTTAGGGATAGGAAAAAGGAACTTACCCAAAATGTTCTAGCCGCGTGCACACCCAACAAAAAGTTCACCTACATGTTAGCTGGTTGGGAAGGGGCAGCTAATGACTTCACTGTTTTCAAGGATGCTCTATCTAGGCCACCACCACAAGGGCTAAAAGTAATTCAAGGTAATACTATTACAAGATTGTTTAAAATATCAAACACCCTAGCCTAAAAGTTGCCTCTGCAAACTTATATAATTATTGCTAATTTTCCTTTGTAGGAAAGTACTACCTAGTGGATGCAGGATATACTACAATGCCTGTATTATTCAAGAAGTTCGATAGAAAATGCGAGTTCAAAATGCAAGCCAAGAAAACCATCGAAAACATTCACGAAAACGCATTCAGAAAACCAAGGCCAAAACCAACGCAAGCGGCGTGAAAAACAGAGCAACGGGAGGTCTCTCCCGACTCAGCCGCAGAGTCAATCCTTGAGGCGAAATCCGCTGAATATGGGACTTGGTTCCGAAGAAGCCATTCCATAACGGGGAATGGATCTTAATTCAATCGTTCCCGTTCGACCGATTCAATCGATCCCGACCTATCGGTCCCGACCGAATCGATGGCGACAGTGTTCCTTTCTCGCGCACCCCGTGGACGGAGAACGGGACACGATGTAGGGACGGGGCACTACAATCAGAGGCCTCTCGGTTTAGGGGTAGAAAAAAGGAACTTACCCAAAATGTTCTAGCCGCGTGCACACCCAACAAAAAGTTCACCTACGTGTTAGCTGGTTGGGAAGGGGCAGCTAATGACTTCACTGTTTTGAAGGATGCTCTATCTAGGCCACCACCACAAGGGCTAAAAGTAATTCAAGGTAATACTATTACAAGATTGTTTAAAATATCAAACACCCTAGCCTAAAAGTTGCCTCTGCAAACTTATATAATTATTGCTAATTTTCCTTTGTAGGAAAGTACTACCTAGTGGATGCAGGATATACTACAATGCTTGGATTCATAGCCCCTTATCGTGGTGTTAGGTACCATCAATCTCAAACTAGAGGTCATACACCCTGAAATGCGAAGGAGCTATTCAACCAAAGGCATTTAAAACTACATAGTAAAATTGAATGTGCATTTGGTACACTTAAGAATCGTTTTTGTATCCTCGGGAAAAAGAAATTTCACTCTTTCGAAAAGCATGTTGACATTGTCTTAGCTTGCTGTATTTTACATAATTTTATCCTCGGGGTCGACCCTCATGATGGCTTTGTTCTTGACGAAGTTAATGAAGGGCATGCGACGGATATCGAGGATGACATTATGTATCCGTACGATCAATTTACGGAAACTGCTTCCCAAAGTCGACAAAGAACTATGAAGCATGCTTGGGAAGAGTACCGTGACAATATGGCGGCTCAAATGTGGCATGACTATTGTAGTGGAATTGGTAGCTAATCAAGTCCCCCTCTCTTTGAAGATCATTTTGTAGTTGAAATCTTTTGTTAAATGTGACTAATCATTTTGTACAAGTAATAGAAGGTGTGTACTATGTTTTATTTGCTAAAGTCGTAAGATTTTGTTTTATAAATATGGCAATTAAGCATTGATTTTATTATGTCTAACAGGTGAAATGTCGGATAATTTTCAAAACTATCGTAATTATGGCAGCCATGATATGAGTCCATTTGCCCCTCCAAGACTGAGGGATTCTCTTGGAAAACAACTGGCAAGCCAAAGCCCCTCCCACCCATCTTGGGCGTATGCATCTGCAAACTCTCTACCTGACCAAAATTGGGAAAGTACTTTGGACCATAATATGGATTCATATTCCTATGTCCAAAGTGCAGATTCTTTACCTGAAGGAGGTCCTAATGAATTTGTTGCTACTTCCCCCAACAAGCCTGATAAGAGGTTGAAAGGGGAGAGGGACAACAAACATTGGGTACAAGCACATACAGACTTGATGCTTAAAGTACTCTGTGAAGAGCCCACAATATGGGTAAGCCCGATAAGAGTTTCAAACCTCCATCCTTACAAAAAGCAGCTATTCAAGTGAATATGTATTTTGGAGAGAACTACGCACTTGAGAACGTCCATAATCACCTTAGAGGTCAAAAGAAGAAATTGTTGGAAATCTTGAAGGTTAAGGATCTTTCGGGGGCGGGGTGGGACGAGGAAACAAAAACTGTGATTTTGGATGATGCAACATACAATGATCTTGAGAAGGTATATTGGATTTATAGCACATAAATTGTTTTATAAATGATTTGTGTATACTTACTTATAATGTAGGCTAAATCTATGAGGTTTGTGTATACTAATACTAAAGCACTTCAAATATCAGGTAGCTGAAAGTTAACTTTTATATATGAAATACTAATATTGTGTATAGTTTCTTATAATGTAGGCTAAATCAAAGATGTGTCAATATATCAACAAACCAATAAAGAACTATGATTTGTTGAAGGTGGTTTGTGAAGACGATCATGCCACCGGTAGTCGAGCAAGAACTTTTGATATGCATCCTGGGATCAACAAAGATTTTGTTAATTTGGATGACGATACTCAACTTCCAAATATGCAAACCCCTAAGGTAAATGCTAGATCACAGGGCTCCCAATCATCGGGTAGTAAGCGTCGTAGAGATTCTATGGGAAAATGCATTCCTAATTTAGTAGCCTCCCTGAAAATGATTGGGGAGGCATTAGATACTGGGTTAGGGGGGGGGCATGTAGAGAAGTTGGGTAGTAAAGTGTGGGAACTCGGTGACTATTTTGATGATGATATTTTGGATGTTGCTTTGGATGAATTGATTAAAGACAATGTAGTTGGAAAAAAGTTTGTTGCCTTGCCAAGTGCCCAACGCATCAAATGGGTACGAAATTTTCTAGCAAATAGAGACCTTCCACCAACAAATGTAGATTAGTATTTAAATCATTAAGACTTATTAATCTGATGTGTAATATTGTTTTAAACAAGTTGTACACTGCTAGTACAGTTTATCCAAATAGCACAATGCTACTGTAATATTGAGCAGTACTCTGATACTGCAGTTTTGGGGGACTATATATATGAATTTAGCAGTACTCTGAAAGTTTTGGGGGGCTATATATCAAGTTATATGCTATTTTTTGGTGATTTGCTAGTGTTTTCTTTTGGCTATGATGAGGTGGGTTTATAGAGGTCTTTGGATCAATGGTAGTGAGTGAATTTGCATTCCTTATCAATATTGATGGGTTGAAGAGGTATTGATTTTTTGTATCACTCAAGTGGGTGAATATACTAATTATTGATGCATTCCTCGTCATGTTTTGATGGTTGAAGTGGCAACTAACTACACTGTCCATGATATTATTATTCATCACTCTGAGCTAAATTGTTTTGTTTTTTCACAGTGACTGCAGTTTATCCATCTTCTGCTGCTCAACTTAATACTAATATTGTTATTTGTTGTTGTTACCTATTATTTTGTTCAGGTTTTGTTCTCACAGTGATACTGCAGTTTATCCAATTCACTGATATTGCTATTTTGGTCAATTCACTGGTACATCACTTCTTCAGTTTTCTTAGTCTTGTTTCTTGTACCTGGGATTATTCTTCTACATGGTAGGCCCTTATTGCTATTTTTTCATCTGAATTAAGAGTTATTATATGGATTCTTGTACCTGGGATTATTCGATTACTCTCAACATAGTGAGGTATTGTTTTTTCTTTTTTTTCCCTAATGAATTAGGGCATCTCTTTGAAATTGGAAGCAAGTAGGGTGCTATTCGAGTTAACAAGTGTGACACAACTCTTGTTTCCTTTCTATCTATTGTCTTATTTAACTGTTGATAAGATGCCTAATGATTCTTGAAGGCTCATCATTCTCAGAATTTTGTTACTTGATTTCTGAGATTCTTGAAGGCTCTTTTGTCAAAAATATGGTTTGTGATGCCTATATTCTCTTCTCCTTGTTGGTATGGTAATCACATTGTTCTGTTCAACTGGTTGCTTTATTTTCATGTATTAAATTTTTGTTTACTTATCTATTGGCAATCACATTTTCCAAAAAAAAAATTATAGTTTGTTTCAGCATTTTTCTAGTATCAAGTCGCTTTTGGATTCTTGGTTGGATTGCAAAGTCTGTAGAAAATTAATTTGTGAAGGATAATTGGCTTCACTATTTGTTGTGGACAATATACATTTGTGAAGGATAATTGTTCAGAATCAATATTGTATATTTGTGAAGAGGCAATATGGTATGTATATACAAATGATGTAATTTCCTATTTGTTCAAATCTGAAGTGTAAGAATTATGAGCTGTGAATGTATGTTAAATTAGATTTTGGCTATGGCATGTATGTTGAATCTTGGCTATGGCAAAAAAAATTGGCTATGGTAGGCTGGAAACAATTTTCTTTTTTAGCAGTTATGTTTTGTATTCTAAGCAGTAACATTACCACTTTTAAATATGGTAATCCTAGCCAAGTATCCAATTGGCAACCAAACAATGTATATGGAGAAAGTTCAAATCTTTCCAAAAAAATTTCCTATCCAAAAATGGATTTGGATTATAACCAAATCCAGTACCAAAATTCTAAGTTACCAAACAATGATTGGGATTTGAAAATTCTGGATTTGGATCAAAATCCAAATTTGGATTTCCAAATTCCAAATCCATTTTACCAAACAACCCCTTAGGCCTCGTTTGGTTCACGGAAAGGAAATGAATTCCCTTGTATTTTCCATGGGAATGGGAAAGTAGGATTCCTGTCACTTTTCATTTCCGTTGTTTGGTAAAACAAGGAAACTACCTAGGAAAGGAAAGCAAAATATAACAATGTTCCAATAATATCCTTACCTTTTAAAATAAAAATAACATTATAAAAAATAACATTAATGGTAAAATAAGCAATGACACATGGTTACTTTTGTCATAACTTTTGTAATAAATGTTGGGAAAGGAGGGGAAAATCAATCTCATGGGTCTTGAGTGGAACCATATTCCCACCAATTTTTCCCCTTGTCAGAAAATTGATTCCCAAGTTTGTGGCTACCAAACAAAGGAAATGAACAACTTTCCTTTCTTGGTTCCTTAAATCCGTAAACCAAACGTGGCCTTAGGCCTCGTTTGGTTCGCGGAATGGAAGGGAAAGGAAATCAATTCCTCGTAATTTCCTTTCCTTTGGGAAACTTTAATTCCCATTGATTTTCCTTTCCGAAGTTTAGCAATGCCAAGAAATTTGGAAAGGAAAGTGAATACTTCAATGTGGAAAACTGATTCCTTGCTTGGGTGGATGGAATCACTTTCCTCCCTAATTTTCCTTCCATTGGGAATCACTTTCCTTTTCTCCTCAATTCCTTGGGCACCAAACATAGGAAAGTAATCACTTTCCTTTTCCAACCGGAAGATTCCGTGAACCAAACGAGGCCTTAGTGTATTCCCCTACCCCCACACCACACAAAAAAAAAAAACTTCAGAATTAAAAAAATAGTATTTAAGTTTTGGTCCCCTCATCATTCGGTTCTGGTTACGACCATGTTCTCTAATCCTCCACTTGCGGCCTTACTTTCTGCTACCAATTTCTAGAAACCTACCAATCTTAATCTGGATCCATACAAAATTTCCAACTAAAAACCCCCAAATGAATCTAATCATGTATCAAGAAACAAAAGCAAGCAATCATAACAACTCTTAACAGGAAAAGAAAAAATAATAAGTGGAGAATAATTTTGGAAAGAAAATGAAACTAACCTCAACTCTTCCTCGGACTGGAAATCGCGAAACGGCAACTGTTATTACATGTATTTGTTGCAGAGATGGCAACAATTAAAAATGCAATAAATCGGAATATTATTGCGCTGATCGATGGCGGAAGAGGAGAAGAAGCTTCTGGTTAGGCAGGACAGACGAGGAACATGGGAGAAAGGGAAGGAGATTGGAATTAAAAAATCCCAAGGATTGGAATGGCGAGTCCGCAGGAGTTGAGTTGGGAGTCAACACCACAAACTGCCGTTCTGTTCTTCGCCAAATATCCTCTCTTTGTGGGACCCATCTATCTGCTGGTAATTTCGTGGGGGCGCACTTGGGGGACACAAGTGGAAATGAAAATTTGAGAGGAAAAAAAAAAAGGACAGTAAAATAAAGGTAGTATTTTTTTTGTCGGAAATACCAAAAAGTAGGAGAATAAAAAAATTAAAAATAATTTTTGTTTATTTGTGCATAAAAATGTAATAACTATTTAGTTATTCGTTTTCTTAAATCATAATTTATATTTACTTCTTCGGTGGATAGTTGGATAAAAGAATTTCAAAATTCTTTCATCTTTTTTCCAAATTTTCTACCACGTTTGGAAGAAAAAAAAATTAGTGGGACCCATATATAATTTTTTTTTTCCAAATTCTCTTCTTCTATTTTTTTTCCTCCTTACTTTTCAAACACCATCATTTTTTATTTTTGTTCTCATTTTTTTTCTCAACTTGTTTCTTTTTCCTATTTTTTCCCTTTCCAAATAGTACATAAAGGAACTCGTACTTAATTTTTATGAATCATTAGAAATGTTGTTGACAAATGATATGTTTTTTATACAAGAATGAATCATGAAATAAACTTAGAAAGAAGTGAATAATCATTTACTAAATGTATGTTTCACATAGGGCTGCAAACAAGCCAAGCCGAGCCAAGCTTTGGTAAGCTTGAGCTTGGCTTGACTAGAATTAATCGAGCTCAAGCTCGAGCTCGAGCTTGATAAATTTTTTATTTTAGAGCTTGAGCTTGGCTCAAGCTTGTTTATATTAAGCTTGAGCTTGGCTTGGTTTGAGCTCGAGCTTGGCTTGATAAGAAAGCTTGATTCAAGCTTGATAAACAAGCTCGATAAGCTCAAAATCAAGCTTGTTAAGCTTGATTTAAAGCTCGTTCAACTTTATTTCAAACTCATTAAACTTGATTTCAAGCTTAACGAGCTCGATTTCAATTTAGTTAGGTTTGAATTCAAGTACTTGTAATATTAACAATTTAATTATAAATTTTTAATTAAAAAAGTTCCTTAATATCAATTATTAAGGACATATAAATATATAATGCACAAATATATATATAAAATTAGAATTCAATAAAGAACAAATGAGCTTCTAAACAAGCTCCTAAACGAGCTTCTAAACGAGCCAGCTCGCAAGCTCATAAACGAGCCAGCTCGCAAGCTCAAACGAGCCAAGTACTTCTAAGCTTGAGCTTGGCTTGTTTATTAAACGAGCTCGAAAATGAAGCTTGAGCTCAGCTTGTTTAGTAAACGAACCGAGCTCAAATGAGCTTTTATCGAGCCGAGCTTCGAGCAGCTCGCGAACGACTTGGCTCATTTGCAGCCCTAAGTTTCACACGGTTAATGTGTTTGATTTTAGGTGAGTTGCATTACTGTTATTCACCAATACGTACCAATGTGTTGACTCTCGCATTTTAGGTAAGGGGGATATGGCTGGAGCGTTCATACCAATAACTATTATATTGAATTCATTTTTAAAGAGATGTTGTAAACTTCTTATAAACATGATGTATGGAACATAATACTTTTGGTTTCTTTGAGTTTGTAGTTAATTTGTATATTGGAATAATTTCTATGTTGAATTATGCTGCTACATATTACTATTTTTCTGTCTGACTCTAAGTTTATGTGCTCTTGTATGATATAATTTTCGCTACAAAGGTTTGTGAGTTTTGAATATTCCAACGCAATGATATTTCATGCAATTTTGAGTCGTAATTATTAGCCTTGTTGTAATGCTTGTGGTTCGTATTACGTATCTTGGTATACGTGTACGTATTCTTGACTCGTATTGCGTATTTTCCTGCATGGTTATTTTGGCATGTCATTGGTTATGGCTTAGCTTGGTTCGACTTAGCTTGGTTTGGTTTGCTTTTGGGTTCATCATGAACCGAAAGAAAACCCCCACCTACCACCACCACCCTCATTTATATTTCCACCTAACTCTCTCTCTCTCTCTTCATTTATTCTTCTTCACTTCTTCTTCTCCACCATTTACTCTTCCACCTACCAGGAAAGAGAGCTAGACAAGTGCAAATTTGCTTCATGATGGATCTCAAGTTTTATTGTTCCATTCTTTTCCTTACTTGATTTTAAGACTCTTTAGAACTTGGCCTTTTTCATTTTGATGGATAATTTCTTGTAGATCTAAGTTTATAACTTTTCGATTTTTTTGGTTTTGATCTCTAAAACTTGGTTATTTTTGAAAACTAATGGTTCTATGTTGTAGAGAATTCAATTTCATGCAGTTTTGGCTTTTGTTTCGCTTGATTTCGACTTCGAATGAGGAAGTTATGGCCAAAGCATTTTGGTCAAACTTCTATGTTCATCTGCAGCATGAGCCGTATGTCGCAGTTGGCCGCATAACATGTCGCTGTTGAACCGCATGAGCCGCATGTCGCAGTTGGCCGCATAGCATGTCGCAGTTGAGCCACATGTCGCAGTTGGCCGCATAGCATGTCGCAGTTGAGCCGCATGTCGCAGTTGGCCGCATAACATGTCGCTGTTGAACCGCATGAGCCGCATGTCGCAGTTGGCCGCATAACATGTCGCTGTTGAACCGCATGAGCCGCATGTCGCAGTTGGCCGCATGTGATGCCGCAGTTGAGCTGCATGTCGCAGTTGGCCGCATAGCATGTCGCAGTTGAGCCGCATGTCGCAGTTGGCCGCATAGCATGTCGCTGTTGAACCGCATGAGCCGCATGTCGCAGTTGGCCGCATAGCATGTCGCAGTTGAGCCGCATGAGCCGCATGTCGCAGTTGGCCGCATAGCATGTCGCAGTTGAGCCGCATGAGCCGCATGTCGCAGTTGGCCGCATAACATGTCGCTGTTGAACCGCATGAGCCGCATGTCGCAGTTGGCCGCATATGATGCCGCAGTTGAGCCGCATGAGCCGCATGTCGCAGTTGGCCGCATAGCATGTCGCAGTTGAGCCGCATGAGCCGCATGTCGCAGTTGGCCGCATAACATGTCGCTGTTGAACCGCATGAGCCGCATGTCGCAGTTGGCCGCATATGATGCCGCAGTTGAGCCGCATGAGCTGCATGTCGCAGTTGGCCGCATAGCATGTCGCAGTTGAGCCGTATGAGCCGCATGTCGCAGTTGGCCGCATAACATGTCGCTGTTGAACCGCATGAGCCGCATGTCGCAGTTGGCCGCATATGATGCCGCAGTTGAGCTGCATGTCGCAGTTGGCCGCATAGCATGTCGCAGTTGAGCCGCATGTCGCAGTTGGCCGTATAGCATGTCGCTGTTGAACCGCATGAGCCGCATGTCGCAGTTGGCCGCATAGCATGTCGCAGTTGAGCCGCATAGGCCGCATGTCGCAGTTGGCCGCATATGGTGTCGCAGAATAGGCCGCATAATGCATATTTCGACTATTTCTAACTATTATATGTCCTAATTGACCAAATTGTGGCTCGAATTTCTCCCAACTCCCAACGTGGAAGTTGTAGATCTTTTTTTTGGCATCAAGAATATGTCACTAGTTATTTTATGCAAGTTTCTCTCATTCATAATATTGTAAGGATAGAACACGATAGTGGCCCGCCGTGGCGCACTCTTGACAAGTAAACTGACATGATATATCTCGGCATGTTGTTACGACAGCTAGCCTGACATGACAAGTATGAAAGACTTGGACACCGTGGGCGATTGTGTTTGTACAAATAAACTAGTACTGTCTTGCATCATGTCTAGGATGGGGACCCCTGAGTACCACGGTCAGGGGGACCTACTGAAATCGACTAAGACTAATTAACTAGAATGATTCAGTAGTCATGAAGAGATTTCCAGCTACAGGCAATCCCGTTATCTGGGCGCATTCAGTGGACTTGTAGCCTACCGACGAGTAGGGCACATTTTCAGCACACAGTCATGTGTTGCATTCATCCTAAACGGACATTCGACCCGGATAACCGGATGGTCTGCAGGGCTTGTGGCTGTTGGGATAATCTCATTGCATCTTGCTAGTAACTAGGCCTGTGATAACCCTAGTTAGTTAAAGTATCAAGCCGTACTCTTGATTGGCCGTGATTGATTGGATGTGGTTTATTCCAGCTTAGTCTTATCCTGATCTTGTGAAAGATTGTGACATGACATGGTTATTCATGTTTGCCTTAACAATAACGATCGGGGGTCCAATTCTGTTCAGGCGAAGGGTTACAACCCCGGTTCTTGTTTGGTTTAAGGGTTGTAACCTGGCTCCCGGAACAGTTCTGTGTCTTCTCTTCGTTTATTGTCTTAATGCAATCCCATGCCATGTTCGTCATGTTTTACCTTACTTTAATACCATGATTAATTATGCTGGCCTTAGCAATAAAGATCAGGGGTCCAGTTCTGTTCAGGCGAAGGGGTACAATCCCGGTCCTTGTTTGGTTTAAGGGTTGTAGCCTGGCTCCCGGAGCAGTTCTGTGTCCTCTCTTCGTTTATTGTCTTCACTGTACCAATAGTATTTGAGACGGGTTTCTATTCAGGTGAAGGGCTGTAACCTCGGTCCTTGTTTGGTTTAAAGGTTGTAGTCTGGCTACTTGAATGGTTTCCTCGTACTCAATTTATTATTATTATTCCTATTATTATCAATTTCTCTTATCAGTTATCTTTAATATTCTATTGTGATATGCTGGTTTTAGTTCCTAAGTGAAGCCTCCTTTGTGGCACTTGCTCTTTCTGGGGTCTGACCCAGCTGGTTTTGTGTGGCCAGATATCGGAGCAGCACCAGAGGATCCACCTGTCTTCCAGCCCGATGGTGACCACAAGGCGTAACCAGGGCAACGAGTGGATTTCTTTTGTCCTCCCACTCTATTTGTAAAATTATTCTTTTGAGGCGTTTAGCCGGCGAGCACGTGTTAGCTCGTATTGCACCTTTATTTACTGTCTGCCTATGGGCTGTAACATGATTGACAAATCCTAGGGTTGATCATGTATTGACTAAAACTCTTGCTAGTCCTAACATTTTGTACGACTAGCTTCATGATCATCCAATATGTAATGTATGGGACGCCTTACTATTGTATATTGATGCTTTAATATCTTGTGACTGTTACTACTTGCTTGTGATTGAGACAATAGGTTTGCTCTTGACCATAGGAGACTGATGGATTGTAGTTAAACCCTCATATATCTAGACAGCCGTGACCGTATAGTGACGTGGATTCCATTTCATTATACGTAGCTGGCTATGTCTGCCCCCGCTCTCCAGTATTTTGGTTCTGGGGCGTGACATGGTTTTAGTGGTGGCCCATGCAGGTCTTGTAAATCAAGATATGTGAGGGTTTACCGAATAGATGTCTCAATCAGTATTCGCCCTTGATCTCTGCTCGTATCTTCAAATCCCTGAGAATCTTGACCTGATCACATGCTTGTATCGTTGATCTGTCATGGTCCTTCCTTATTGTTCCCTATGTCGTCTTCTTCAGCGGCATTGTTCCTGGACCTGCCGATCAGCAAGGCGGAGCACCTCCCGCGGACCAGCAACAACCTGGAGATCAAGTCCAGCATTCAGGAGTAGCCTCCAGAGTTATGCCTACCGAAGGAGAACCACCAGTTCAGCCCGTCCAGCCTGCAGAGCCTGATGATGGCACCTTGGTGGGTCTCATAAGGTCCCTATTAGCTTCCCAGGATCGTCGCGGAGATGCCTTGCACCAGGCGGTGGCAGACGCTTTGACCAGAGGAGGTCATCAGGGTAATAGCGCGGCCAACAGCTTCAAGCGCTTGAACCATCCCTTCTTCGACGGCAGTGAAGATGCGATCGCTGCAGATGCTTGGCTTTAGGACACAGAGGTGATTCTAGAAGCAGCCAGGACTCCAGAGAACGAGAAGGTGGCCGTGGTACGCCTGCAGTTACTAGATCTTGCTCTCAGCTGGTGGGCAGCGCAGGCCGATGGATTAGTGGCCCCTATTTTATGGGCAGTATTCAGGGAGAGATTCCAGACCAAGTATTTTGATGCTGTAGCCCGGTATGATCTACAGACGAGGTTCACCAATCTGAAGCAGATGGACAGAACGGTCGATGGATATGCGACCGAGTTCTCCAGGCTTAGTCGGTTTGCTCCCACCTTGGTGGCGACCGAGTTCGATAGAGCCCAGCGGTTCCGGCAGGGGCTTCACTTGGAAATTTTATTGGCGGTGGAGCAGTTTGAGCATCAGACTTTTGATGCAATATTGAGAGCAGCTAGGAAGCATGAGTATACCTCCCAGAGGATTGTGGATAGGACCGGAGGTCGAAAGCGATCTCACAGCCAGATGAATCAGTCTTCAGCACCAGCCCCGGCAGCCAGGGCTTTGACCATTGGAGCTCCGAGGCGGGCGGCCTCAGTGACATCGGTTCAGCATTCCGCCCCGACGCACCCTCAGCAGCAGAAGCAGTCCTCCGCAGTGGGATGTTCACACTGCGGGAAGCCAGGGCATGTGGTATCCGAGTATCGTAGAGCACAGGGTTTGTGCTTGGTTTGTGGTGCCCCGGACCACAGGGTAGGGAACTGCCCGAACAGGGGGAGTTCATCGGCCTTCTCTAGTCCTTCAGTTAGAGGACCAGCACCAGTCCAGCAGCAGCAGCAGCTGCAGTACCCGTTTCCGAGGCCATTGCCGAAGCAGGCCCAGGCATTCCAGCAGCAGAGACCGCAGCAGTATGCCCAAGCCCAAGCCCTGATCCAGAGCAGGCAGAGGAATTTTTAGCAGAGGGGACCCGCACCCAGAGGACATGGTCAAGTGCTGGCTTTGACCATGGGAGAAGAAGGAATAACACCAGGTGAGGTGGTGGCAGGTACTATTCTCGTCAACACCTTTCCAGCTTCAGTATTATTTGATTCTGGTGCCTCGCATTCATTTATGTCTGCACGATTTGCGACACGGGTAGGACTGGAGCCCGAGTCATTATCAGTAAGGCTCAATATACTTACTGGTAACGGACTTGTGGGAGTAGATAGAGTGTTTTCCTCGTGTCGGGTCGTAGTTAGCGGTAGAGAATTCTCCGCTAGATTGATAGAGTTTCTGATGGCCGATTATGATGTGGTCTTAGGGATGGATTGGTTGAAGGACCAGTATGCTAGGATAGACTGCCATATTGGCAGGGTTATTTTTAGCATTCCAGGCGAGCCAGAGTTTTCTTTCTCCCGAGGCGAAGTTGAACCTTCTCCTCCAGTGTTGCGGATGGCAGTGGCAGTAGTATAGTTACCTCGGATAGTCGAAGAGTTTTCAGATGTTTTTCCAGAAGAGCTTCCAGGGATGCCGCCAGAGCGAGAGATCGAGTTTACCATCGACTTGATTCCCGGGACAGCCCCAGTGTCAGAGAGAGTCTACAGGATGGCGCCGTCAGAGTTAGAGATATTGTACAAGATGATTGAAGAACTCAGAACCAAAGGATTCATTCGTGCTAGTGGATCGCCTTGGGGAGCCCCGATGCTTCTTGTGAAAAAGAAGGATGGTACGTCCAGATTGTGTGTTGATTATCGTACCTTGAACTCAGTGACAATCAAGAACAGATACCCTCTTCCGAGGATAGATGACTTGTTTGATCAACTCAAAGGGGCATCTGTATTTTCGAAGATCGACTTGCGGTCAGGATACCATCAGATCAGAGTCAGAGAGCAGGACATCCCGAAGACAGCTTTCAGATCTAGGTATGGGCATTGGGAGTTCCTTGTGATGCCATTTGGAGCAACCAATGCGCCGGCTGTATTCATGGACCTCATGAATCGCATCTTCATGCCTTATTTGGATCAGTTCGTGATTGTGTTCCTAGACGACATCCTGGTCTACAGCAAGAGTGAAGCGGAGCATGAGCAGCATCTCCGAGTTGTCCTCCAGATTCTCAGAGAGCACCAGTTATATGCCAAGTTTAGTAAATGTGAGTTCTGGCTCGATCGCATTTCGTATTTGGGTCATATCATCACCCGAGGAGGAGTTGAAGTGGACCCCCAGAAGATCGTGGCCATTGAAACATGGCCGGTACCTAGCACAGTGGCAGAAGTCCGTAGTTTTCTTGGCTTGGCCGGCTACTACCGGCGATTTATTTCAGACTTTGCTCGAATTTCAGCGCCATTGACCCAGTTGACCCGCAAGGATGTGCAGTTTGCTTGGACACCAGAATGCCAGGATTCTTTTGAGAGATTGAAGCGAGGCTTGATGACGGCTCCTATTCTCACGCTTCCAGATGGAACCGGAGGATTCTCAGTGTATTGTGATGCTTCGGGCAGAGGTTTAGGATATGTTCTGATGCAGCATGGGAAGGTAATAGCTTATGCGTCGCGACAACTTCGTGATCATGAGAGGAATTACCCAACCCATGACTTGGAACTGGCAGCAGTAGTGTTTGCACTTAAGTTGTGGAGGCACTACTTGTACGGAGATAGGGTGGAGATCTTTACCGACCACAAGAGCCTGAAGTATGTTTTCACCCAGAAGGATCTCAACATGCGTCAGAGGAGATGGCTAGAGCTGCTAGTAGATTATGATGTCAACCTGCAGTATCACCCAGGAAAGGCCAACGTTGTTGCAGATGCACTGAGCAGGAGAGCCGGAGTTTATTTCCTGACAGCGCAACCAGAGCTGTTGGCCGATCTTCAGAAGATGGGTATAGAAGTTGTCCTCCCTTCCAGTGTGGCATTGATGGCCAGCATGCAAGTTCAGTCCACTATAGTCGAGAGGATCCGGATGGCACAGTCAGCAGATTCCAAGCTTCAGCGACTCAGAGCAGAGTGTGAGGCAGGACGAAGACCAGAGTTATGCATTCATGAAGACGGTACACTTCGACATGGTAAGCGTCTTTGTGTACCCAGTGGAGATATCAGACAGGAGATCATGGCAGAGACCCACATTTCGCAGTATTCCATTCATCCCGGTGGCACGAAGATGTACCGTGATATTCGTCAGCACTTTTGGTGGAATGGCATGAAGAGGAAGATAGCCCGGTTTGTCTCTCGTTGTTTAGTCTGCCAACAAGTTAAGGCTGAACATCAGAGACCAGCTGGACTACTTCAACCATTGCCGATTCCCGAGTGGAAATGGGAGCACATAACCATGGATTTTATGACTGGATTGCCTAGATCCCCGGCTGGCAGAGATGCTATTTGGGTTATTATAGACAGACTCACGAAGGTGGCTCACTTTCTTCCTTTCAGAGTTGGTCAGTCGACGGCTCAACTAGCGGAGATGTATCTTCGACAGATTGTCAGGTTGCACGGTGTACCAGTCAGTATCACCTCGGACAGAGATTCCAGGTTTACGTCGCACTTTTGGCGTAGCTTACAAGAAAGTTTGGGAACTCACCTCCAGTTCAGTTCAGCTTATCACCCGCAGACAGATGGCCAGTCGGAACGTACGATCCAGACTCTTGAAGATATGTTGCGGTCATGTACACTCGACTTCGGTGGATCGTGGGAAGATCATGTGCACCTGGTGGAGTTCTCGTACAACAACAGTTTTCAGGCCAGTATCCGGATGGCACCGTTCGAGGCGCTTTATGGTAGGAAGTGTCGATCCCCGCTGGCCTGGAACGATGTCGGAGAGAGACAGATGCTTGGTCCGGAAATGATTGCTCAGACGGTTGAAGTGGTCAGAAGAGTCAGAGATCATCTTCGAGTTGCCCAAGATCGCCAGCATCATTGGGCCGATTCTCATCGGCGCCCTCTTGAGTTTTCTGTCGGCGACCATGTATTCCTGAGGATTTCGCCTAACCGTGGCGTCATTCGTTTCGGCGTACGAGGAAAGCTTAGTCCTAGGTATATAGGGCCGTTCGATATTCTGGAGCGAGTAGGTGATGTGTCCTATCGTCTCGCTCTTCCACCGTCGCTACGTGAGGTGCATGACGTATTCCATGTATCCCAACTGCGATGGTATATCCCGGACCCGAGCCACATCCTGGATCATTCGGAATTGGTTGTTGGTACCAACCTTTCGTATGAGGAGGGGCCCGTGTCTATATTGGACCGAAGAGAGAAGACACTAAAGAACAAGACTATCAAGTTAGTCCGAGTTGCTTGGGATCATCATTCTTTGGGTGAGTCAACGTGGGAGCGTGAGGATGATATCCGATCGCGATATCCCGACCTGTTTGACTCGTAAGGTATAATGTCTTTCTTATGCCTTATGCTTTCAATTCCTTGCTTGAATAAATGACTGTATGATAGACTGCTTGTTATAACTTACGATTAGTATAGCTTGTCCTTGCAATTCTAGCCTCTTGATTAAATTCCGAGGACGGAATTCTTTTAAGGTGGGTAGAGTTGTAATGCTTGTGGTTCGTATTACGTATCTTGGTATACGTGTACGTATTCTTGACTCGTATTGCATATTTTCCTGCATGGTTATTTTGGCATGTCATTGGTTATGGCTTAGCTTGGTTCGGCTTAGCTTGGTTTGGTTTGCTTTTGGGTTCATCATGAACCGAAAGAAAACGCCCACCTACCACCATCACCCTCATTTATATTTCCACCTAACTCTCTCTCTCTTCATTTATTCTTCTTCACTTCTTCTTCTCCACCATTTACTCTTCCACCTACCAGAAAAGAGAGCTAGGCAAGTGCAAACTTGCTTCATGATGGATCTCAAGTTTTATTGTTCCATTCTCTTCTTTACTTGATTTTAAGACTCTTTAGAACTTGGCCTTTTTCATTTTGATGGATAATTTCTTGTAGATCTAAGTTTATAACTTTTCGGTTTTCTTGGTTTTGATCTCTAAAACTTGGTTATTTTTGAAAACTAATGGTTCTATGTTGTAGAGAATTCAATTTCATGCAGTTTTGGCTTTTGTTTCGCTTGATTTTGACTTCGGATGAGGAAGTTATGGCCAAAGCATTTTGGTCAAACTTCTATGTTCATCTGCAGCATGAGCCGCATGTCGCAGTTGGCCGCATAACATGTCGCTGTTGAACCGCATGAGCCGCATGTCGCAGTTGGCCGCATAGCATGTCGCAGTTGAGCCGCATGAGCCGCATGTCGCAGTTGGCCGCATAGCATGTCGCAGTTGAGCCGCATGAGCCGCATGTCGCAGTTGGCCGCATAACATGTCGCTGTTGAACCGCATGAGCCGCATGTCGCAGTTGGCCGCATATGATGCCGCAGTTGAGCCGCATGAGCCGCATGTCGCAGTTGGCCGCATAGCATGTCGCAGTTGAGCCGCATGAGCCGCATGTCGCAGTTGGCCGCATAACATGTCGCTGTTGAACCGCATGAGCCGCATGTCGCAGTTGGCCGCATATGATGCCGCAGTTGAGCCGCATGAGCCGCATGTCGTAGTTGGCCGCATAGCATGTCGCAGTTGAGCCGCATGAGCCGCATGTCGCAGTTGGCCGCATATGATGCCGCAGTTGAGCCGCATGTCGCAGTTGGCCGCATAGCATGTCGCAGTTGAGCCGCATGAGCCGCATGTCGCAGTTGGCCGCATAACATGTCGCTGTTGAACCGCATGAGCCGCATGTCGCAGTTGGCCGCATAACATGTCGCAGTTGAGCCGCATAGGCCGCATGTCGCAGTTGGCCGCATATGGTGTCGCAGAATAGGCCGCATAATGCATATTTCGACTATTTCTAACTGTTATATGTCCTAATTGACCAAATTGTGGCTCGAATTTCTCCCAACTCCCAACGTGGAAGTTGTAGATCTTTTTCTTGGCATCAAAAATATGTCACTAGTTATTTTATGCAAGTTTCTCTCATTCATAATATTGTAAGGATAGAACACGATAGTGGCCCGCCGTGGCGCACTCTTGACAAGTAAACTGACATGATATATCTCGGCATGCTGTTACGACAGCTAGCCTGACATGACAAGTATGAAAGACTTGGATACCGTGGGCGATTGTGTTTGTACAAATAAACTAGTACTGTCTTGCATCATGTCTAGGATGGGGACCCCTGAGTACCACGGTCAGGGGGACCTACTGAAATCGACTAAGGCTAATTAACTAGAATGATTCAGTAGTCATGAAGAGATTCCCAGCTACAGGCAATCCCGTTATCTGGGCGCATTCAGTGGACTTGTAGCCTACCGACGAGTAGGGCACATTTTCAGCACACAGTCATGTGTTGCATTCATCCTAAACGGACATTCGACCCGGATAACCGGATGGTCTGCAGGGCTTGTGGCTGTTGGGATAATCTTATTGCATCTTGCTAGTAACTAGGCCTGTGATAACCCTAGTTAGTTAAAGTATCAAGCCGTACTCTTGATTGGCCGTGATTGATTGGATGTGGTTTATTCCAGCTTAGTCTTATCCTGATCTTGTGCAAGATTATGACATGACATGGTTATTGATGCTTGCCTTAACAATAACGATCGGGGGTCCAGTTCTGTTCAGGCGAAGGGTTACAACCCCGGTCATTGTTTGGTTTAAGGGTTGTAACCTGGCTCCCGGAACAGTTCTGTGTCTTCTCTTCGTTTATTGTCTTAATGCAATCCCATGCCATGTTCGTCATGTTTTACCTTACTTTAATACCATGATTAATTATGCTGGACTTAGCAATAAAGATCAGGGGTCCAGTTCTGTTCAGGCGAAGGGTTACAACCCCGGTCCTTGTTTGGTTTAAGGGTTGTAACCTGGCTCCCGGAGCAGTTCTGTGTCCTCTCTTTGTTTATTGTCTTCACTGTACCAATAGTATTTGAGACGGGTTTCTATTCAGGTGAAGGGCTGCAACCTCGGTCCTTGTTTGGTTTAAGGGTTGCAGTCTGGCTACTTGAATGGTTTCCTCGTACTGAATTTATTATTATTATTCCTATTATTATCAATTTCTCTTATCAGTTATCTTTAATATTCTATTGTGATATGCTGGTTTTAGTTCCTAAGTGAAGCCTCCTTTGTGGCACTTGCTCTTTCTGGGGTCTGACCCAGCTGGTTTTGTGTGGCCAGATATCGGAGCAGCACCAGAGGATCCACCTGTCTTCCAGCCCGATGGTGACCACAAGGCGTAACCAGGGCAACGAGTGGGTTTCTTTTGTCCTCCCACTCTTTTTATAAAATTATTCTTTTGAGGCGTTTAGCCGGCGAGCACGTGTTAGCTCGTATTGCACCTTTATTTACTGTCTGCCTATGGGCTGTAACATGATTGACAAATCCTAGGGTTGATCATGTATTGACTAAAACTCTTGCTAGTCCTGACATTTTGTACGACTAGCTTCATGATCATCCAATATGTAATGTATGGGACGCCTTACTATTGTATATTGATGCTCTAATATCTTGTGACTGTTACTACTTACTTGTGATTGAGACAATAGGTTTGCTCTTGACCATAGGAGACAGATGGATTGTAGTTAAACCCTCATATATCTAGACAGCCGTGACCGTATAGTGACGTGGATTCCATTTCATTATACGTAGCTGGCTATGTCTGCCCCCGCTCTCCAGTATTTTGGTTCTGGGGCGTGACACTTGTAGAAGTCAACTTAGTCTTGCAATGGCATCGGGTGCCCAAAGACCAGGCACAACCCTAAGTTCATGGGGGTTCGAGACGAACTTTCAAAATAATCCCCCCCCCCCCCTCCCCCAACGTACACAATGTAAAAAATATAAAACAAAAGTAAAATAAAAAAAATATCATCATTAAGAAATGAACAAAGGATCTCATATATGCAAGCTTAACATAGTAATCATTACAACATAATTGATTTGTGTTAACCCGGCCTATAAAATATACTAGGTTTATTTTAGAAACAAAAATATTAATATATTAAAACTAATTTTTTTTTTATCCTCTGGATCCATGGGCCTTGGGTGGTTGCCTTGACTGCCCTGAACTAGGACTGGCCCTGCCAAAGATTTGATTTTTGGAATTGGGACGTTACAATATCTATGAAGAGAGATTGTGTCGGGGAACGAGAGGTTCAAAATTAGTAGGACAAAATTATAGTATATGAGATATAACTTCAACTCAAAGGTAAAGAAAAATTGAGAAAGATATCATGCATAGAATTAACACATGATGGCTAAAATGGAGTAATAGTTGTAGAGTGCATTGTGATCGGAAGATACCTTTGAAGTTGATTTCTTCTTCTTCTAGAACACGACTATATGATCAACTATGCTTTATCGATCAAAGTGTTTGACAATTAAGAAACATGTTTATAAAATGAGTGTAGTAGAAATAAAAAAAAATGCTAAGATGGATAAATTGCAATATATTGATAGATTAAAGAAAACATAAGGGAGGGTGCCAATTAAGGACAAGATTACTCATCTAAGGTGGTTGTACAATAGAGACCAATATATACTTTACTTAGGATGAACGATAAATTAGTAGTTAAAGTGCTACGGCTAGAGATACATGTTGGATTGAGGTTTTAAATAAGAATATATCTTTTGCTATGGTTACAGACAACATAACCCTTAAAAGACTTAAATGGAAGAAAATTATTGAAACAGTCAACCCTAAATATTTTAGATAAAAGGCTTGTTGCTTACTTGCTGGTGGTGTATATGATTGGAATTGTTTCACCATCTTCAAAAATTCCATATGCTCAACAAAAATCGACCATGCTCAACTAAAATCAATTAAATCGATTAATATATTCATAGTCTTCAACAATTCCATACACTCGATCGAAACATATGAGGTTACTAATTGCACATTGCATCGCAACTAATTGCATTATATCGCAAGAGTTGTAGTTGTACACCTTTCATTTTTTTTCAATTTCATCCTTCCAAAAATTGTGCTCGAAATGTTACACCAAAAGAAAAACACGTACATTTCCTCTAACTCATGGCAAACACAGCAGAACAGAATCAGAGATTTTCCCTACATTTCCTGCATTTTCATGTCTTCCGTCCAGTCATTTGGAAAGCATGGCATTGTGTCCATATAACTAAATACAAAAAAGACGAGGGGGAGCTGACAAGGCTCCAGACTTTTCTGCTCCTTTCCAAAACCAAAGCAGTTATAACTTAATCTTTCCAACCATCCTTGTTAGATTTCCGCGAGGCAAGACCTTTAGACGAGGGGGTCAAAACGGGCTTTGAGGGCGTCACGGGTGCTTCCTCGTCGTCCCAACCATCTCCCCAGCTGTTATCCCAGCCATCAACCCCATCGGCTTCGTTCTTTACTCCAGTGGAAACCGGCAAGCCTATCTCTACCTTCTGATATATGGGCCCACTTTCTCGGTTTTTCATCCGCCAGAATCTGATGCATGACCAAGAAAAACCTACAATCAAGGCTACAGCAAAAAAGATGAGTATGAACGTGGTGCGCGCGGATAGGCGACTCAGATATCTGGGGGAGGCAGTATTTTCACTCTTTTTAAAAGAACTGGAGATCATATTCCCGAAATCAAGGCTGCAATTACCCACTCTTCCTTTAAGAACAATCTTGGTGTCTTTTGCACCATCTCTTACTGAAATTTTCACCTGCATTATCCAGAGTAAATATTGATAATAAGGATTTGGGTGACTTAACATCTTATTTTGAGAATAAGTCAGAATTCCTTTTAGAATGAAATTCCAACTTCAGTTGAATATTGATAACTGAAGAAGACAAAAAGGGAATGTGTTCAATGCTACTAGCATAACAACCAAGGTATAGACTAGCACGAGGAAGCTACGATAAGCTTTGTCCAGTTGTGTGATGCCTGCAGTAGAAATGTTGACAGCGTAAAAGTGACCATAAATTAAACTTATATGGAACTGCAAACACTGTACAAATCACTATACCATGTAATAAGTAATCTGACCATATTTTGCAAGTGTGGGGTATGTTTTTTTATCAGCAATAAGGGTGTTTTATTAATCATCACCTTTCCAAGAAGGAAAGAAGATACAATGAGATGGGTATGCAACTGATATCCGCGTGCAGATCAAAGGGTTCATAATTGATAGGTGTGATATGTTTTAGTGAGAGTACTTTGGCTTCAGACATGGTCTGTGTGCCTAAATCCACTAAATTTGTGAAAGGACGTCAAACCGAAATGCTTAAAGTCAATTCAAATGATGTGAAAATTTGAATGCTTAAACGAAGCATTCACACTCACTCAAAAGTGGTGATTTCAAACTGAAAGCTTCAGCTTCTATGATACTAAAACAAATATAAATAACTTCATTTCATTTCGGACACAATTTTATGCACATGACCAGGAGCTACTTTGTTTGAAGACAAATATTATGTTATGATCCAAGAAGGAAATGTTTTTTCATTGCTAAAAAGTTCATTGCCACACTACCAACCAATTTAACTATTTGGAGCAGGTAACTGCTTACTCAATGATTTAGTCCTGCAGTGAAACACTTACCAGGATACGAAAGGACTAAGAGATATGACACAATAATGACCTTGGATCCGATGTACAAAAAAATTTGTGAATGGGAATGTACATACCTATATCTTATATAATGTGTTGGGTGGGTGTGGGTGCACATGCTTGTGCACACATTTGAATTAGCAAATAATTATGAATGCAATCCAAAATAGAGCTATTTTCTCGTGTTCTAGCAAGTTTAACCCAGTCGTGCCTGCACTGGTTCAATTGGGACTATTCTCAGTGTGAACAGACCCAACTGTGTCTCACATGCATCCCTATGCAATGAACAAATATCAAAGTTGAAAACAGAAAGTGGTGCCATTGCATCATAGGTACCAGATAGCATAAAGCTAAAGCTCTGAGTTTGAATTAAAAAGAGAGCACTTATAATGCTCATGAATTTCTCCTAGTGAGGTCTGAATGTCTTCTAAATTCTAATATACGTTCATTACTGCCGACAGTAAGAAAACAACTTAAGATAGAGTATGAACTGACAATCTAGGCTAACATCCAAGCAGCCATAAGTCATCTTGGTGCATGATCCACACTGTTCAAAATGCTTTGTCTCAGATATTCTATAAAGGAAAGGATCTTACAGTTTGCATTTAAAGCTGCAATTTTAATCCAATCCGCCGTCCTGACCTGTCAACCCGTCTTCTCAGGCGGTTATGAACAGGTTCGGGTATAAACGAATTGGGCCTGGACCCAACAGTGACCAGATAATGGCACTTTATTATCGTGTCGGATCTAAACCTTCTATTCAAAAACCTGAACTCACCCGACCCCATTTCCACTACAAAACCCTAATCCTGGCCCTAATCCTAACCCTAATTCTTCAGACCGCTTCTCCGTCCTCAAATTCTTCATTTCTCGCCGTAACCAACCAGATAGTGGAGAGTTTTTCCTTCCTTTCAAGGGTGTGTCCTCATAGCAACCACCCACTACTCTTTCTTGCCACAACCATCAAAATCCAAATAATGGAGAGGTTTTTCTTCCTTTCCTATTAAAATACCTCCGTTTACTACAGAACCAAATTTTTATGTGGAATATACCCTCACACTTCTTATTTTATATTTTTGCTTTCCTATTACATTCTCTTCAGTACCCACCAAAGCGAGGAATTATTAGGTGCACTTAGAGTACAGTCATATGGTACTCCAAGCCTATCAAAATGAGACAAGTGTAACCGAACTTAAAGGATGAAGGTTTCTTGTGTTTAAATCAACAATCACGTGGTACATTTGTCAATTTTTTTATAGGCTTAAAGTACCACATTACTGTGCTCTAAGAGCACCTAATGATTTTTCCACCGAACCGAAGAAACATTGATTTGGAATATATTTGGGGCTACGAGCCTTATTTCACACTCAAAAAATCTGTATTGTGACCCATGTGTCATGTTAGACGCGCATTGGACACGGCACTAATACCCCCATTTTACACTAACTCACTAAGACATACCAAAATCAGCGCCGTGTCCGTGTACGTGTCCTTGCCCATGCAACATAGTTCCACATCAAAAAATGCTTTCCCATTACGTTTCCCTTTTTCCCCCACCAAAGATGCATTGATTTGGAGTATACCTGTGAGCCTGCCTCTGGCCTTGTAACTGCTTCACAACTTTAAGTCAATATGGTAAAAAAAGTGAAAAGACGATGAATGTCACAATTTGCTGAAAAATAAAGGCACATTTCCTGAGCATTTAAACATGACGATTAAGATGCCAGACCCACAACCATGCAACTATGACGAAGGAAAATGATGATATCTTTCAGTTACCTAGGTGACTTTCAACTTTCAAGTTGAAATGAAATACACATAAGTCAGAATTAAAATTGTACCTCTTTGTTTTCCTTTGCTTTAAGTTGAACTTTATTTTGCTCCAAAACAACAAGATCAGGGGCAAGAATATCAATGTCCAAAGATCCTTTACCTTTATTCTGAATCAAAAGTGAGAGATCTAGTGAATCTGTTAAAAAGAAACAATAGTCAAGCCATTACTCATCATACTCCTAATTTATCACCATTATTGCTATTTGTTTGAGTAAATCCAATTCATTGTCAGTCATGTAGTTAGATTTTTTTTTTAACTTTTCCATAGTCACAAGCATTGAGCACTTTCAAGTTGCAAACTGAGATATCATCTGAAAGCATTAAGTTCACGACTACATGTGAGCATAGTAAGCAAGATCCCCAGCTCCCTAGGAACCGTGCTCGGATCTCACGATCCCGAATTTGATGGGTTCACATTCCAGATAGCAAAAAGTGGTGAGCCGGGTGATCCGGATCTTACAAGATGAAGTTAAACAAAAATATTGACTAAATAATAAAGACAATTGAAAAAATGAAGCATGCAATAAGTATGTTGTAGGATTTGGTACGAATACTTCCATAGTAGACATAAAGATATATATACAAACACAAACAAACCGCTAAGCGAACCAAATGGTACTGGTTAAGCCTGCCCACAATTGTACCAAGGGGACCGGTGTAACCCACAACATGCCCATTCCCTGTAACGAAGCGACCACGACCCAGGTAATTGTGTGAGTTTTACCATGGACAAAATCAAAATGTTGAAGGTGGTTTCATACTTTTGGGTTCAAGTTTGCTAGTTCTAGAAAGAAATATATTACTAAGTGTGTTTGGTTGCTAAGAAAGCAAGGGAAAGGAAAGGAAAATGAAACTTGATCCTCGAATAGGGTTTCCACTTTAAGTTCATCAAACCTTGAAAAGGCATTGATCAAACCAAGAATTCAGTGTCCTTCATGAGTTTTAAAGGTAGTCGTGTGTGTGTATCCTCATCCACTAATCCCACTTGATGATATCCAGACCTCGGGACTAATTTGGACAACTTTGGAACATGGAGTTACATCAAACACTTCTTCAACTTTGGAGCATGTTGTACCAATTCCACCATTTACATCAAACCAAACATTGAAAATGGTGCAACAAATGTTGTATGTGTCTCCAATTACAGCCAACCAAACATACCCCTAATGATTCATATGGCTAACAGCTCTTGAAGGTTGAACCTGCCTTTCAATCTCTTCTTTTTGATGATAGGGTGTCTATAAGGCCTACTCATGGGATCCTCCTTCTACCAATGGAATTCAATGATCATAGATTTCTTTAAGGAGGTAAGCCCTTGGATTCTTCAAACAAATGTGTATATGTGTCTAGTAAATGCCCCATGTCATGTTCCATCTCCCCTTGATTATAGTTTATAAGTATCGGTTGATACCGATCCGATACGGCCGATACCGATACGGTTTGGCATGTCCCGATCCGATACCCGATACTGACCGATACCGACATTGGGGGTCTCTTTTCCTATCAATTTGGCAAAGAAAATTGAAGAAAAAAAGACAAATCAACAAGGATTTGAAGCATAATAAGATTGTAAAAGCATATAAAAGAAGAAAATTGATCTATCGCATGGAAACCAATCGCTAAGGGTGACTAATATTTCATTTAATTTCAAAACTACTAAGAAATAACACTGAAAATACTTAAAATTATGCCTAAATTTATAAAATATATATTTAAAATGTCAATAATTTATTAATAATTATTTGTTTTCCGATACCAAAAAATCCGAAACCGCCGATACTATCGATATTGCCGATACCGATACTCATAGGAATGGTCCGATGCCGATTACGATACCGATACTGTGAACCTTGTTACTATTACTTTCCACATGCCAAACTTGGATTAACTAGGCTTTGGGTGATATGCTTCCAGTCCCTTGGAAATGCATCTATCATTTCCTCCCTATGTGGTCAAGTACCCTTTACTCGTTTCAATTTTTTTTGCTTCTTGGTACTTCGTATTAGCTCTTTTTAGTTCCAGGTGATATCCCAGGTTCTCAACTATGTTGCTCCAAGGACTACATGATACGTAGATAATGGTAACTGCAGCAAGTCTGCTACAATGTTCTTGACAACATGTTTCTGCTTGCCTACACTGCTCTTGGCTCTTCAACTTCTCTCATTTGCAACTCTCACTTCAAATGGATACCCTTGTTCTGTAGCCAATCCCATCCTCTTGCAGAACTTAGTATCAATGAAATTCTGTGTGGACCCTTGAGTCCACTAGGATCACAATGACTTTCTGTGCTATGGTTCCCATCAACTTCATGATTTCATGACCTGAAATAACTTCTAGTGAAATCGCAAAAGATCCCCATGTGTCAGTAAGAGTATCCTATAGAGTATCAGTGTTATCAGTTGGAGTATCATCAGAGGAACTCCTGGGGATCAACCTTAAGCATGAATTTTCTTTTTCTCATTGCACTTTAGCCCCTTGTGCCACTTATGTGACAAAAGAAACAAAAAACCCGTGCTTTCCTCCTTATGACCACAGTTCGGAGATATAGTGGTGTGACCACCTAAAGACCTGAGTTCAGTAGATTTCTTTTTTCTCCTTGGTTTTGGCATAAGCAACCACAGTGGGTTTTACATAAGGTTACTGTATATATCTTGTTACTTTCTTAATGCATTTATTTCAGCTTCTTGCAACCTGGCAATCTCTGTTGCCACAATCAACTTGGCTTAGGGGTGTCAACGGATGCTTATCGGTACGGACAGGACAATATCCGTATCCGTATCCGATTTTTTTTTTGTAATATCCGAATCCGATCCGATATCCGAACGGATGTCTTTTAACACTCCGAATTCGTATCCGTCTAGTTTAACGGATATCGGATAATATCCGATACGATTAGCTAAAAAATTCGAATGCTAGTATCCGAATATCCGAAATCCGAAATATTAAAAATTTAGCTATTATCCGAATATCCGAAAACCAAATTCAATTTCTCTACATATTTGGGTCATTTCTTCTTATGTTGTAAATTGTAAGTAATATATATTACTATTATATATAAATTATATTATAATTATTTTATGTAAAAGTTAGTTGAGAATAAAATACTTTAATCTTCTCTATTAATTAATATATATTACATATACATTATACTATAATATATATAAAATTTTGGATATCCGAATCCGATATCCGAATTCGATATCCGAAATATGCAATTTAAAGTCGGATCGGATATTAACGGATTCGAATACCTTAATATCCGAATTTGTATCCAAAAATGGATAATATCCGAAAAATATTCGAATATCCGAATCCGATATCCGAAATTTCGAAAAATATCCGAAAGTTCGGATACAGAATCGGATCGGATTCGAATTTTCGACTATCCATTGACATGTCTAACTTGGCTGCTCCAAGAAATACGTACTATCGAGATCCTCTTTCAAGCCTCCCGAATGTTGATTTATGGGAGCAATTTATCAACCCCTCCACTCTCTTATATTTTCTGAAATTGCAGATTGTACTCTTGTATGGTACTCTGCTGCTTCAACAACTTCAACTCAACGACAATAGTTTGTAAGCTGAGATGAAGAAAAGTCTCCCTTGGTGGTTAAACAAATTCAGTCCAGTTTGTTCTCTCATGTTTCGTTTTGATGTACCAATTGTACCAGTAATCTGCTGCACCCTTGAGTTGCGCAGAACAAACCTCCAGTCTTTCCCACTCCTCGACATTATAAAAATCAAATAAATGGTTGATTCTCAACAACCATTCTTCTTCTTCTCCTTCTCCATCAAAAGAAGGCATTTCTAATCTAAAGTAGTGATTTAGCAGTGTATTCCCTCCAAGATGTGAAATTTAACAAGGGGATTTAGGTGCATGGTTGTTCCTATTCCGATTTGGCGTAGTGATAGCCCTCTTTTCCCTACTGATGTCTTCTCTAGCAGCATAATCATTTTCTTCCTCTCTTCTTTCTCTTTCTCTACCAAATTATTGTAAAATTAAGTCCCATTTTCTACTGCATGATGAAATTTTACCTTTTAGTTTGCTGAACTTCATATTCAAATCACTAATTTATTGTTCACGTGAAATATGTCCATTAGTGTCTTTATTCTCAACTTTTGATGAATATTCTGCTTCTTCATCAGCTTCAATCACAGAATCAAGCCGCTCAGATACCAATTGATGGAATTCTGCTCAAATTCACAGCAAATTTGAGATCCTCTAGGTAGTTTTGGCATGGCGAATGCAATTATGAAGAAATTACAAAGAATTATCAAAAGAATTGAGATGGAAGTTGGGAATTCTATATATTCTTGATTTGGCGGGAACAAGAAAGGTAGGTGACTCTCTAGAAGAGAAAGTGACCTGACCTCCCAAAATTAATCAGAAAATCAAAGCCCACAGAATTAGAGAGCTTCGGTCCTATTTATAGAGTTGGGTTGGGAAAGATGGTTTCATTTACAAGAATACCCTTTCCTCAACTGCCAATGTTCAAAATAGAATCCTGTAATAAGATGATGCCACCTATCATGACCCCATTTCACTTAATTCTGAGCCAGTTAGACTGAATAGACGGATTTGTGGGGCTTTTCTTTCAAGTAGATGATTGTTGGAAAACTAGGGAAAAGCTACATTCGAGAGCAGAAGAGTACTCAATCTTCCATTAATAAACTCTTCTTCCCCTTGACATTCTACTGAAGCTAAGGTATGATTTTTCCCATGGTTTGACATTTTACTCTAGTTGGTTATTCTGCATTTCAGTTATTTTCTGAAATGTTGAGTACTTATGATGAATGATGTTGTGTAGAGTACTTGGTGTAATGCATTGTTAAGAAGGTGAGTCTAGAATCGCGACTCTTAACAAAAGCCTAAGATGAACGATCAGATGCAACTATAGGACATTAGGAACTGAACTTCCAAGTGGAGGAACCTTCTCTTACCTATGTTATAGGCCATATTTATTTTGTCAAAGCACCAGAAACCCTAATCATGTTTAACATGAGATCTAAATAGTAAAAGGTTATTGAAACTGATAGCAAACAAAGAAATTCGAACCTCAGTTGAAATTCTGGATACAATTAGGATTAAGGTTTGGCTTCAGAAAATGACACGATCCCAAGTACTACTGCAACATTAACTCAGTAATGTATCCTTAAATTGTGCATATATTACATACCTAAAATGTTTAAACTTGTCAACATTGTACCAATTCCCCACGGTGTATAAATGATCCTAGCTCATCCCCCCGAACTTTAGTGCAACTCACCTTTTCACTAATTTTTGAAGGTAAGTTAATGGGCATTGAAAGCACAGAAACACCGATCGCTGAGAGTCAATGATCCAAGATACAAGGACAAGAACCTCAATCCTCAAACATGAGAATCAAAAGAGCGCTCTTTATTGATAGAGAAAAAAACAGTACAATGATACAATCAAACTTGTTTCCTCTTTTCTACAAAGTCCTGTTTATATAAGAAACCTAACTTAAACCCTAAGAAACAAATCTAAACTAATTAGGAAGGTATCTAAGAGATAATCATGAAATAAATACAAACTCCACCCAAATCAGAAGCCTAATCAAATTAGGAAAGTATCTAAAAGATAATTACGAAATTAAATATAAAAGATTTGTCAAGTCCTCAAAATTTGCCAAATATAGGCATGGACCAATTTGGGCCCAAAAGCATCCTTATCAAACCCCTCCCCTTGTTGAAAACTCGACTCAGAGCTCTTTGTGTTGTTGTGTGGATAAATTGTCCCGTCGCCAGTCACCGCAAAACCATAGTTTGCAGTATCGGCCGATACCGATACGATTTGGCATGTTCCGATTCAACACCGACTCCCCGACCGATACCTAATACTGACTGATATCGAAATTGGTGGGTTTTTTTTCTGGTCAATTTGACAAAGAAAATAAAACGAAAAAGACCAATTAGCAAAGAAGTAAAAGATAATAAGATTATAAAAATATGTAACAGAAGAAAATTCATCTATCGCATGTAAACCAATCGGCAAAGGTGACTATTATTTCATTCAATTTCAAAACTAATAAGAATCAAAATTACAAAGAAACAACATTAAAAGTACTTAAAATTATGCTCAAATGTATAAAATATATGTTCTAAAATGATAATAATTTATTAATAATTATTTGCTTTTCGATATCAAAAAAATCCAATACACCGATCTAAAATGGTGATAGTGCCGATCCTGATACTCATAGGAATGGCCTAATACCGATTCAGATAACGCTACTGCAAACCTTACGCAAAACTCATTGAGGCCTTCTTCCCCCAACTAAAATTTATCTCTTCAACACTTGGAATGGTCAACTTCTTTCATTTAAGTTCGTCGCATTGTCCAGTCGATATTTATCTCCTTTCAAAAGTACATTATGACATCGCCATAAACGTTGAAAACCTTAGACGTGGGTAGGATCATTTTTGTATCAACTTCCTCCATGTCACACTAATCCTCTGCAATACTCCTGAACCTCATCGTGAACTCTATAGACTTGGTTCTCCTGTGTCACATTCTTCTCCAACCCATCCAAAACTTCCTTCAAGTGCCTTTTCTTCGTCAATTCGTACGCCTTTTCCCAAGAAACCATTCACTAATGTGGTAACTTCAACAAATCTGCTCCGAGAAAACGAAGGGATGTTATGCTGAATATCACACATGGTTGGAAGCCTATAAGGAAACTTTTCCAAAAGAACGTCGTGAAACTCGTTGAGTATTGGTGGTATATGTGGTGGACTCGCTTCCCCCATCAGTGACTCTTTGGTCACCATGTTTCCCCTTGCTACCAAATGATGCACCTTATGGACCTCCTTAAAGTATGCTTCCGCTTCCTTAATGTTGAACTCCAATAATAGAAAAGTTGTACCCTCTTGCAAAGATTTAGTTCAAGTACTCTCTTCGATGTTGTAAGTGTAACTCAACTCATGCTTCTCCAACTTATAAGTGTTGTTGCGTCCGTCATGCTTCACATCCACCTTGCACCGCCACAGCCTCCCGAGCAATATATGACAGCCGTCGAGACCATCAATTATGCCGCAATATATATCGTCTCAATAGGCGTCGATTGACAAAGGAACTCGGCGATGCTCAGTCACTTTGACACTCACCGCTTTTCGATCCCTTTCGATGGAATACGGGTCCGACTACTTCTCCAACATCAACCCTACAACTTTGACCACTCATCGACTGATAAGGTTTACTTAGTTACCATCATCGACCACAGCCCAAAATCTTCTACCTTTGATGGTACAATGGGTTCGAAAAAGGTTGTCCCTTTGGACGAAAACTTTGTATCTGGTGATGGCATAATCTTCATTGTCACGCCATGGAACACCTCTTCCTTTTTGGACTCCTCGTATGGTCGTCATGTTGTTAAGTGTTGTCGTCGTCGAACTGACCTCCTCAAAAACCGTTCCATAATCTCCATAGCAAGTTAGCAACCGCTTCCATCGACGTCGTCCCAACTATCGTATTTTTGTCGATCAATCGGTCTGTCACACCCATCACAACTCCTCCTGACGAGATCAACAAAGTCCTCCTTGCTCGTGCAGATGAATCCACATGAGCCCTCTATAGACGATTATCTCGTGTAGATGCGTGTCTATATCCCAGGAGGTCGTGGGTATTGCCCATCCATGACATCGTTTTTGGATTCGAACCAGTTTCATCGATATTTCAGAAAGTCTACCGCCTGCTCAGCTCGTCGAACGTGTAGATCCAATCCCTACAGAGAGACTTCGATGTGACGGAATGCCAAAAAAGGCCTTCGACTCTATGTCCTTCATTAGCGAGTTCCTGGTCACCATTGTCGTCGTTCGTTCCAATCATGCCTCGCAACATACTTAAGGCTCTGATACCACCTGACACAGCATAAAAATGTCGACTGTTGATAGCCAACGACCTTAGGATAATGGGGACAAGAACCTCGACCCTCAAACATTAGAATCAAATGAGAAACGCTCTTTGTTAATAGAAAAAACAATACAATCAAACTTTTTTGGTCTCTTCTACAAAGTCTTACTTATATAAGAAACCTAACATAAACCCTAAGAAACAAATCCAAACTGACAAGGGAAGTATCTAAAAGATAATCATAAAATACATACAAAATTTATCGAAATCAGAAGCCTAATCAAACTAATAAAGTATCTAAAAGATAATTATAAACTAAATATAAAAGATTTGGTCAAATTCTCAAATTTTGCCAAAAATAGGCCTGGACCCATTTGGACCCAAAAGCATCCGCATCGGACATCCACATAGGGTTCAATTTATAACATGTCTACCAGGAAGCAGGGGCATCCGGAAAATCAGTCATATTGTATCATGTTGTATACGTGTATTAGACACAACACCACAGACAGTTCAAACTACAGCAGGACACACAAGTGTTGTATCATGACGCCATGTCCGTATCGTGCCGTAGAAGGTCAAATAACAGTATAATACTTTATTAATTATTATGCTAATTCTACTCTGTACACTCTAGCAACAGACTATCCAAGGTGCAGCCTTGCTTCAGTTATCATTTCACTGAACATCAAATCAAGCATGACCTATCAAATCTCTTACTTCAATTAAGGATCAAATGCACATTTAGAAACACATTCGGCAAAATAAATACCTATTCCGGGGACTCTCAAGCAAGCAACAAACTTGCTCTTCTCCTCTATGCATCTGTTCGACGGATCGCACTCTTCCACGCCGGTCCCTGCATTATTCACTTCCTTCGCACCCGAACTCTCTTTCGAACCCTTCTTCTCCTTCTCCCCTTTATCCGCCTCCTCGGGCTCGGGATTCTTCTTCGTCTCCTCCAACGGCTTATCACTCTTCTTCTCCTTCGCCGCAATTTCTTCCGGATCGGCTTTCTCTGCTACTTCCTTGGTCTCCTCGTGCTCCTTCTTCCCTTCTTCGTCCTTTACATGATCCGGCAATGGCAATTTTACGCCGGCCGGGTCCGTAGACCCGTTCTTGGCCGTTTGTGCTGCGAGTCCCTTTGGATCGGCCTGTAATTAATGGAAGGAAGAAAAAAAATGCAATGAACAATATGATGAGTTGAGTGATAATTTTGATGAGGGCTACGAGCACCGACCTCGACAGCGTCGCTGCGATGGAGGATCGCAAACGCGAGGACGACGAAGAAGAAGATGGGAAAGAAAGAAGTCCTCATTTTCTTCTTCACTACCAACCCTAACCCTAACTAATTCCGACAGGCTGCTCGTTTCTTTATGGAGGAATCTGAGCTTCTTGGAGATGAAGGGAACGGAGTACGAGAAGGATCGGATGCTCTCGAAGCTTCAGCGAGAAGTAGCGGATCTTCTCGCTAGCGAGCTTGAGCTCGAGGAGGGTTTCTTAAGATCTGTTCGTTTCGATTAGTCTATTATTTTTGGGAGAAGGGAGGGGTTGAGGACGGTGGCAAGCGCGAATTGAGACCGGTGGAGAATTAAAAATATAACCTTTTTTTTCTTTTTTTCTTTTGTGTAAGAGCATCTCCAAACCTTACATGGAACATGATATTACTGTCTAGTTTTAGATAAGGAAAATGCTAAGTCTACAACTAACTTCTTACAACCTTCTTACAACCACTCTCTCCACCCCTTACACATGGGTCCCACCGGGTCCTACCACCCCTCTAACCCCCCTGCTACATGGGCTCCACCCGACCCCACCATTTCACTTCCTCCTCCAATTGAAGTCCGACACGTGGCATGTTGTAAAGGGATTGTAAATATTGGTTGTAGGCATAGCAAAGCTCGATAGATAATGCACTTCACCATATCTTCAACTCCATGTCATTAATTATAATAAAAAACTATATAAAAAAGAAAAGCAGATAAGAAGTTGTATTGAAAGTTAAAAAAAAGTAAACATTTTAATACTTTTGTATTAGACTATTTTATTGTCTTTTGTAAACATAATGTTATCAACTAGAAAATACATTGTCTTGTACCTCGTATTATATAAGAATCACAAGACATTAAGCCATCTTCGATGGGATCTTGTGCCTTCTACTTAGGCCATCTCTAATGGAGGTTTCTCTCTCTCTCTCCCTCTCTCTCTCCATATTTCTATGGTAGAAACTCTTCTTAGCAAAAACTCCTCTCGACCATAATTTATATCACAATTTTCATCTTATGTGACAATGATGTAGGATGGAAAAATTGATATGAAAATTTCTACAATTTTTTTTTTGTCTCTCATAGCAATTAATATTGGGTACAGAGTACTACATAATTCTATCGATCTTTTTATTTTTTTGTCGCTTAGGATAAAAATGAAGAGCCATTAGAGAGTATTTTTATATATACAATTTTTATGTAAAAATTCTAACAACTAGGATAGAAATTTTCTCAAAGTACAAGTAGGATAGAAATTTAAGTTTAGAAATATCTAGTGGAGATGTCCTTACAAAACAATAGAGTTGGAGATGCCCTAACCAAAAAGAATAGAGTTCGAGATGGTCCAACCAAAATATTCATGCAGCAGTTTTGATACGTCACAGCTGACCGATGGTCCACCAAAGTGACTCTTTGACACCGAGCTAGTAGTTCAGCTGATAAATAAAGTGTTACGGGACATCTGTCTTTTTGTATGGTAAATTCTATAGACAGTCCAAAATTTACTGCATGACAATTCTTACTTCAGGATAGTCCATCTTGATAGAACTTTTACTTAAGGCAGTCCCAGTTTTACTTTGGACTATCCAACCTCTAAGTTTTCAGGGTCCCGAAACCAGAGACTGGTCGGGGGTCGCGAACGGGGGCCTCTCCAGCGACGGACACCCGCAGGGGCGTGAGGGCGCGTGGGCGAGGACGACGATCAGATAGGACTGCCACGGAGGCGAGGATGACGACCAGATAGGACAGCCAACAAAGTTGGCAGTCCTAACATGAAGTAGAACTGTCCACAAACTATTTCATGTTAGGAAGTCCTATCTAAACTATATGTTTGAACATAGGACTGCCAACAAATTTGGCAATCATTACACCAAATAGGACTGCAACAAAGTTGGCAGTCCTACTTTTATGTTAAAGTCCTACTTGGTGGTTGGCTATCATGAAAAAAATTGGACTAGTCTCAAATAACAAATTAGAGTGACAAACTTGTAAAAAATTTGAAAAAGTTTGGGCTACCCTCAAGTAAACTTGAGGTGCCTATAGAATATATCTTTTGTAAAAAAAAAAAAAAAAAACTTCGGTATTACAGGTAATGTGAGTAACTTGGAGGGCAAAAGATTCCGTTATTAGCTTGATAATATTAATATATAATGTGTCATTAGGTCGTTGGACAGAGGTTTTTATGTTCTAGTCAATAATTCAAACTAGTCTTGTAACTTGTTGTTACTTTCTCAGCAGGCGCTAAAACATGCTCAATTAACAACATGTATAAATTAGCTAGTGACTGTCATTAATTCAAATCCTAACAAAATTGTACAAAAATAATAGGTGATCATTCAGATCCATGCAGTACTACTCCCGTGCTTCCAAAGCGAGGCAAGTACACCGACTCGATCTTGTACTTTGTATTTCTGTCTTACGTTCATGTGTCATGTTCTCATATCGGACACGAGATACACACGATTGCCTTATACCTTGTTCGTTGCATTATGAGTCATTGTCTATTGTGGAGATTGGAGAAAATATTAACTTTGTGTGACCACACCCAACATAAGTATTGTGGATAGCCTAATCGTATACTTCACGTACGATTAAGCCACACCTTATAGAATTGATTGATTGTGGATTGTGGTCCTAAGCCGGTCACACATTAGTTTAATATTTCAAAATGTCACACTTGCATTGATTGTCGTGTTCATCGTATTGTTCATTGATAGCCGTGTTCATTGTCTTTGCATATTGATTGTCATGTCCATTGTCTTCAGTTTTGCATTTCACTTCTGGTACCATAGTTTTATTTTCAGCTATCGTATTCTGGTTTCACCTTGTATTCTGTATTACAGATTATATTGTATATTGTTCTTGTCGGGGTTGTACTTTGCTCTTTTCCTGATAGGATACGTTGCAGGTGAGCTTGAGACCACATGGAGCATGGTGATTGCATTGGATATTGCAGGATTTATTTATTTGTTTTTCTGGAGATTGTTTTTTTATGATTTCATCATTGTATATTTTATTTGACTGGATTTGTCTTGGTGATCTTTCTGGGAACGTTATATATATAAGTTGTGGATGTTTACATTACATTGTGACTTGAAATTTTTCTTAATATTGTACAACTTACTTCGTCGTGTCCATCGACGAAGACTGGACGTGTCCGACTCGTGTCCGATTATTCGGAAGCGGATCGTGAATCTCGTGACATGTTTTTAGTGTATTATGGATTTTATGAAATAGTATGGATTTTATGAAACATGTATTATGGTTCGTAGTCAATCCTAGTCTTGATAGGAGCATAGATTTTTTTTCTACCCATGTAGTGACATGCTTTACCCCCATAATGGAATTCCATGGTATAGGCTCATTATCCAAACGATTAGACGTAAGACGTCCACTCACCAAAAAAGATTCAATTATTGTCTTTTTTTTCTGGTAGGCGGAATTGGATCAAAAGTTCTCCTCAATATATAAATTCAACGCATCTATCTGACGTGATTCCACTTGGTCTCCATTTCTAGCAACCCAGCCGATTAAGACATCCAAATCATTCAATATTATTAGGCCCCATCTCTTTTGCTCGGTTGTTTAGATTTTAAAACAGTTCAACTACACCTACACAAATAAAACAGTTGAACTACACAAAATCAAACAAAATAGCTGACATATGGACGTATTTAAACATCCCTATACAATCTAACGATAGGATGAAGTAAACACGATGAGCCTGGCACATAAAATAATTTCTCCAAAGAAATAGAGCGGGGAGAGGCCCACCATAAAGAAACTTCATCAAGATAGATAAAGAAAACACAGCAAGTTACAAGGGATCAACAAATTATCACAACATTATCGTGCCCATGTAATCAAACTTTTTATTTAGAATATTATTTCCGTGCACTGGAATGGAACCCATTCCTTGCGAAGAACTTTTTAACTTCTGATATATAATATGCCGTGACAATCATTCTCCACCATAGAAAAAAGGAAAAGGTTAACGTGCATTATTTTCAAATGAATCCTACAGAAATGACTTTCTAGTAGCACTTCGGTATGCCAAAAGAACTAAGATGCACAACCTAACGCAACTATATATTAAAGAGGGAATTAAACAGAGATAGAAACTTTGACTAGTCCTAGAACACAACACTTGGTTTAATCAGAATTCATAAGGCAATTTCGTATAATGAAGACAGAAAGCAATAAAGACTGATCCCAGACAACACAGATTGCTGACCTTTGCAACAAAATATTCTAAATATTCTTGACGAAAGAGGAACAAAAGATTAAATGACGAATATTTGTGCTGTCACAGATTACCAAAAACTTCAAATCCAACACAATCAACACTACAAAGTTCCATCCTGATATCATAAACTCCACTTTGAACCTCAGCCTCCTATCATGTATTTGCACTCGAAAATCATACCTGAAAAAGAAAGAAGTTAATACATAATTAGCACATGAAGCATAAGGAGATTAGAAGATCAGCTCATGATATTCTTCACATGACTATATAAATGCTTTAAGATCAAGTCATAAAATTCTTCACACGATCATATAAATGCAAAGTTTTATCATTTCATGAGGTTCTGCAATTGTACCACAAGACCAGTAGAGGTAGTAACAATCGATTAACCAGTTTGTTCTAGGCTGCAACTTATGCAGTCATTGAGAAAACCTATGTATAGGGCTGTAAAACGATTCAAACAGTTTGTGTTCGGCTCGCGTTCGGCTCGGACCAAGCTCGGTTCGAAGCTCGTTCGTGGGCAGGTCGATTCCGAGTTTGGTCGATTTTTTTTTTTGTTCGAAGTGGTGTTCGAACCGAGTTCGACCATAGGTTGTTCGACTCGATCTCGTTCGCGAACTGGCTCGAACTCGGCTCGGTTTCTAATATTATGGCTTCTTCTAATATATGCTACATATTTTTATGGATGTTGATAAATTTTGTCTTAGAAAATTTATTCTCTTTTTTGTTATTTATATGATGGTAAATTTGTGATGTAAAAAGCATAATTAATTCAACAAAAAAAATCTTTAAGACTTGAGAGTAACCGTACAACAAGTTTAATGTGGCTTTTATTCGGTCCCGGCTCGAGCTCGACTCGGGCTCGTCCGAGCTTGAGAACTAAATCGAGTCGAGCTCGATCGTTTCGAGCCTATAATCAAACCGAGTTCAAACACCATTTTTGAGCTCGATCTTGAGCTCGGCTCGAATAAAAGCTCGTTCGATACTTTAGTCGAACCGAGTTCGAACACAGTTTGTTCGAGCTCGTTCGTTCGATTTTCAGCCCTACCTATGTAGAGATCATCCAAATCTGATATTTTAGTGGTCAACACATCGAAAGAATCTGTATAGACCAAGATTATTTTGATATTATCTTCCAACTCAACAATCAATCAAAGGCCACCTAAAATCAAACACTTCAACAACCAAAATTGGACATTTCTAGTCATGTCAGCTCCACTATCTTTATATTCTTGGAGCAAGTAAATGATCATTACAAGTAATGGCAATCATACATTTCTATTTGCCACTTAAAATATAAAATGATCCAGCAGTCTAGTACTAGGTTGCATATGAGGCTAGACATTATTATGAAGTTCCAAAAGGTGGACAGTGCTACTAAACCCTTATATATTCAACATTTGTCCTGCTCTATATGTATGCATCAAGGTTTTAACTATCTGTCTAGATCAGTGCTTTTACTCTTACAGATGCCACCAGACCTTTTTCTGTTGATGTGAAATAAGTGGTGTAGACTTTATTCTCTGTTGTCGGAAGGCGTTTGGTGACGAATCACTGGAAGATGTCGGTTGACCAGTGAACAAGCACAAGCCAGTCAATAAGAAAGTACCAAGGTAAGCAAATTCTGGCATGGACCTGGCTGACTGGACAGAAATGCAACACTGGAGTCAGGCCAACTCCCATACATTTCTGCCATTGTGGATCGAAATTGGTGGGTCTAACAATAATGAAACTACAAAATGGCCGGTACAATACTACCACTGAACTCCCACACCCCCAACCCAACTGCTGAACAGATACTTGTTGGCAGCCAGTCTTTGAAGCTTGGTGTGTATCTTCTATCTCCACCACTGACCAATGATCATTCAACTTCATGTGTTGCACAATATGCAAGTAAAAATATGCATGTATCTTCTAAATCACCAGTGAACACTAACAAAGGCTACCAAATGCAAACAAAAAATGGTTTCTAGCTACTTTGTTATTTATCTTAAGTTATCCAAATCGTAAATGATATACTACCATTTCATAGTGCAATGGTTGATATCATACATATACTTAGGCTGATAGCTAGTGTACTGTATACTTAGAAACCTGATTTCTGAAACAGATACAGCTATAAAGATATGAAACAAATTAGAAATTTATGAGACGATTATATCAAATTATGTTCCTATAGACTCCTATAATTATTTATCATATATACAACATGATACATGATACGATATGCAAGGAAATCGATACATATCACGAGTTGACAACCTAGGTTTCCAATGGCTAATGGAAGAAAGCACTAGATGCTTATAATATGCAAGTAGTAACAATAATCTTGTAAAATAATAAGTATCAGTGTATCACATATTTCCCTGATAATAATCTTGAATAATAATGATAATTTACAGAATAATCAAATTGTATACATTTGAACTCCAATATATTTACCCATCTCTAAGGATCTGCTTGGATTGAGGGGGGGAAAATAAGTAGAGTTAAATGGGATTAAGTGAAGGGAAGTTAGGTGAGGAGGAGTAGAGTCAATACATATAACCTTGCTTGGATTTGAGAGAGAATATAGTTTGATTGGAATTTTAATTAGAACTGGTCAAAATATCTTCACAAATGCGTAAGCAAGAAAAAATGGAGCAAAAAAATCATGATATAGGACAAATAAGGGGTATTATGACCTTTTAAACAAAAACCCTCAATTCTCCTCGTTAACCAGACAAAAGAGGGGTTAAACAAACCGTCACTTAACCCTTTGTAATCCCCTTCTAAACCACCACCCTCAAACCATGTATGGTTTTTATTTCCCCCACTTAACTTCCCCTCACATAACTCTCTTATGTCATGTGTCATTGAGTTACTTAACATAATAAAACGGATACGCGAAATAATGTGGTAGAAAAAGTTGTTGGCATGCTTCGTAGAAGCAATGCATTCTACAAATCAAGGGATATATTCTTCATGATCAACAATAGACAATACGGTAGCAGATCATAAGAAATATATCTACCAAAATGAGGTTTACTATTAGAATTAGTAGAACTATAGAAGAACCACCAAGGCCCATATTTCTCCTTAAGGGGCATTAGACTCTCAAAACAGACTTGATATCGAGACTTTCCCCTCTTCGCTTTCATCAAAATCAAATCTCTTCTTGGCCTTATCACAAGTGTTAATGCAATGTAGCAAGTGAAGCAATATCAAAAGGATTCCTTTACTTTTCCAATCGAACTAAAAGGCATGTCATGTGTTCTCGTATAGCTACATAATGATATTCAAGTGACAGTTCTCAAATAGCTAAGAAATTTCTGCTACATCTGTTTATGAGCTTTTTTTGGAGCGACCATTGTTATTATCTTGTTAGTTGACACTCATTCTCTCTGTCAATATTTTGTATCAAATATGCTAACCAGATTCTACAACTGGTTATGCAATTTTAGATAAATCGACCAAGGAAAATTTACAATACAGCAACAAACTGAATATTGTAGTTCATTGAATCCAGTAAGTTAGATGATTCCAACAACATGTGTATGGATACGTAAAGACTGTACTCACTCACAGAAGCATGTACACCCATAAACTGTTACCGTCTCCTTGTTGCATAATGTCTGACAAGCTATGCAGCACTATAGTAACCAAATACATATGCAATATAGATACAAGATATGAACATCCTCAATAGGTATAAAAGTATTATACTATGTTGCACAAATAAGAACACTGGCAATGGTACACATGCGTACAGACCATTTTCCCGAGTGGGGCGAAAAACATATCTGACAAGCATCAGAAGCCCAAAATACACTAGAACATGCCGAAATCTATGAACTGTTTGTTTGACCGTGTATACATGTCGTATCATATTTGAGACTATACAATGTAGAAGTATCTCAGGAATCCTAATAAGTACCAACAATTTCTCAAAACAACATCAGCAGCAAATATAGCTCTAGCTCCTATATATAAGCAAAAACCTAGTATAATAAAGGGTAAAGTGCATTTAAACCCTCCCTAGATTTACCTCGTTCGCAAAATAAGACCTTTTAGAAAACTTAAGCAGTATGGACCTCCCTAGATTCTGCTTTTGCTCAGAATGTTCCTTTCTGTCAGTCAAGTGGCCGTTAGTCACATTTTTTTTCAAAAAATTTTAAAATAATGACTAAACTACCCCCCCCTCAGCCCCCCTGACCCCTACCCCTCTCCTCCTCCGCCGACGAGCCCCCCCCCCCCTCCTCTTCCGCCGGCGAGCACCCCCCCCCCCTCCTCCCATCGCCGGCGAGCGCCCCCCCCCCCCCCCGACCCCCTCCCCTCCCCTCTCCTCCTCCGCCGGCGAGCGTCCCCCCTCCTCCCGTCGCTGGCGAGCACCCGCCCCCCCCCCCTCTCCCCTCCCCCCTCCGACCCCACCCCTCTCCGCCGGCGCCGGCACCCGTCCGCCCCCACCACCGGAGAGAGAGAGAGGGAGTGAAGGAGGGATAAAATCGTCTTTTTAGACTATTTTAACGGTTATTAACAGCGGGAGGGGTGAATTGAGCAAAATCGAAACGGAGTGGGTTTTTACAAATCAGGGAGTCTTTAATTGCGTTTTCGTAACATCTAAGGAGGGTTTAAATGCACTTTACCCTATAATAAATAGCTCAAACTTAATAAACAAACAATCCACTTAAATAACAGAAACAAATCAAGCTCACCTCAAATGTTGCTGGGGTACATGAAAACCCTAACCTTGGCACCCTAGAAAAGAAAAAAAGAAGGTCGCCAAAAAATTCAGTAACAGCAACATAAATAGTAGGGCTATTTAGTAATATGATCTCACATAAAATCTCCAAAATGTCCGACGTTAGTGTTTGGGTCTCAGGATATATCTGTTTACGTCGACAGTGAACATTGATTTTAAGACCCAAACACTAACATCAGACATTTTGGAGACCCAACCCCTAATTTCGACTATTATGTGAGCACCCATCTAAATATCCCTAAATAGGACTCCACCACTAATATCATATATAGAAGAAGAAGAAAAAAAGATCCAATCTTTACCATGGATTTTGGAGGCAGGTTGGACTTGAACTTGGCGCGGACTACACCGCTGTTCCCGTGCGGGCGACTGACCTTCCCCCAGATGCAGCGGTAGTGGGAGCCGTCCTTCTTCACCTTGGCCTTGTACACGTACGCCATGCGCTTTCCGGCGTACCAGGCCACCTCCTCCTTCGTGTTCACCCCCTCGATCTGGACCAGCGATGTGTTCTCGTACTGGTTCGACTTCGATCTGGACCCCAAAAAAATTGACAAATAACTTCAAATCAATGAATCGAGTGGAATCACAGAGCGAGACAGAGATTTGGGGAAAAATTTTGCTTGCCTCTTGAATCCGAGAATCGTTCCGCGAACGTACAGCCTGCGATGACGAGAGTATATATTAGAGGAAACATTAGGGTTAGGGTTATGGCTTTGGGGACGAGTACGTACCGAACTCTTTCACCTTGGCGTCCCTTCACCATTTTTGGAAGAGGAAGGAGAGACTGCGGGATGAAGGCGGGATCGGGAGTGGAAGAAACCCTAGGATTTTGTTATGGGGCGTATATATAGGCAGGAGGATTGGGAGATGGTACATGGGTTAACGGATCGGACGGTCCAGATCTTTCTAAACCCAAATTGTGTTTGTACATTTGTTACAGGCCTTGGTTTTTTTTTTTTATTTGAGCTTGTCACTTTTTTCAAATGCATTCTGGTTCAATGTTTGGTTGGGGACTTGGTAGACAAATCTATCCACACACACAACATTTCATACTGTAATTTATATTTATTTTTCTTTCACTAACTAATTAATATTCCTTATGCTGTGTTTGATTTGGCTTTTTTTCCATGAAATATATTTTCATACAAATTTTTTCACCAATTGTTAGTATTTGATAACTTATATTTTCCATAGAATTATTTTCCAAAAAACTATCATTTTTTATATTTTTTTCTAAAATGGTGGAAAATAAAACTTATCCAACCCATAAAAAAAATATTATTTTTATGAAAAATAACTATTTTTCGTGGAAAATAATGACAATCAAATATCCAAAATTAAGTTTTCTATAAGAAAATTTCAGACCTACATGAATTTTTTTTTCGTAGTAAATACTTCCATAAAATTAATTTATTTTTCAAATATTTATCACCTTGCAATCAAACACACCCAATGTTGAACCATTTGATGGAAGGAAATCAGTGAAAAATAGGAATCAGCCCAGTAAACACCACACCGGTCTCACGATGACAACTGTTGCCAGATTTCTCGCAGATTCGTTGCCAGAACCATTTCCTAGAAGGAATCAGTGAAAAAGAAACAAAGAAACAAAAGACTTCCAAGTAGTTGGTGGCTTGGTGCACTGAGCAACCTGAACTTTACTCATGCTTAGACTGGATTATCAAGCAGCAGTTTTAATAAAAACACACCTTTTTTAACAGATAAATCCATCAAACACTATAGAAGAGCACAAATAAGAAAGACTAAAATGTTTTTCCAAATATTAAAACTCTGCTGTTCCATATATTATTACACTGTACAAAACTGTGGAATTTGATGTAACATTTTTTTTGGGCTCAAGTTTATCATTGCAATCAATAAAACAGTGTAGCACGAAAATTGTATAAACTGGTATTTGTACGCTCGATAACAGTGGCAGCAGCAACAACAAAACAACAAGTTGGTAAAATTCTAAGGGGACAAGCATGATGCTGTTGACTCTGCAGATTTTTCGGTCACTTGGTGCTTTTGTATAGGGCGTCAATAATTCCCTGATAAAACACAAAAAGGTTTGCATAGTTATCATCTTGAGGACAAACTTTGTACAGCTATAATAAAATAAAAAGTTTTTACTACACAATTAATCAACCTTTTTGGGAAGACTATTTATCAAAAGTAATTTAGAATGCGTCTTAAACTCCTAATTATTAACTGAACTGTGAAACAGTGAAAGAATCCTGATATTAAAAAGTTGTTGGGAAAATGTGCAAACTGATTAGTGTCCATAAAGGATAGTAATGGCGAGGACTGCACTAAAAGAGGGTTTTCTCTTCATGGCAAATTCATAAGCAGAAACAGGGAGAAGAGATTTGCGAGAGACGATTAACTAAAGTATAGGCAGGGGAACGAATTGATTTAGAGGTTCTTGGACTGGAACATTTTGAGAAAGGACAGAAATGAAGTATGCTAAATTTTTAAGCAGCTGGTAAGAGTGGCTTGAATAACCTCTAGTCTAATTCTAGACATTACATGGAGAAGTAACGAGGAGGTTGAAAGTTGGGCATTTTCTTTCACAAATTGAGCCTACAATTTAGGGCTTACGAAGTAATCCCTTTTGGCAAAAACATAATCATTACAACAGCAGCAGCAGCAAGGCTTCTATCCTAAAATTTTGGTGTTGGTCACATGAATCCTTTTCTTCCAATCATCGGTAGTAAGGGAGATAACATAATCATTCTGTCTGCGATTATTTGACATAAGATCTAACCTGATAATATTTGAGCATCTGAGGCCGTTTCTTCTTATATGTTGGGGTAAGAAGATCACGTCCCATATCAAATGGTTCAGGGTCAAGGTGAACAGCTTTTATGAACTCAAAACCTTTAAGCTGTCAAATAGATGGAGGCAATCAAGTTACTCCTTATTCAAGCTCAGAACCATTGACCAGCAATATAATCTCTGTTAGTACTACTGAAAAGGGAAAGAAGAACAAAATACACTATGCAAAGCCTAACCTTTTTCTCTTTTCCAATTCTTGTAAGTTCCGCAAGAATGTAGTCCTTTGCTTTTGGATGCTCACAGAGAGCGCCAAAGTCCCCGCTTACCCCATTCTCACGAGCCCAGCGCTCAAGAGCTTCTTTGTTGGGATTGATAATGGCAACAAGGAATGACTCAAAGCTGTTTCCATATATCCATATCTGAAGTGCGACAAAAAAGAAGTAATAAATACAATTATGAGCATATCAGAGAATTCTGCAACTATGGCTAACATAATCAGCAAAAATATGTTCAGCAAGACAAGGCTAGAACACCATTCATTCAACACTAGCTGAGCTCTTATGTAGGATGACCTAATCTTTTTAGTCCCTCTGAGGCACCTCTGTGATTTATTCCCCTTTCCAATTCACATGTATCACTTTGAAGTTTGAACTGTGATCTACTAAAGCCTATTGTTCCTAGAATCCCCTCCCGTACAAGTTTTATGTTCTTAATCTAGGCTCAGTGTATCGAAATGTTGGCCTGCACGGCTGCAACTTCTCTTACACCATGATCCACAATTATGGAATCTAACACGTCTACCATAGAAAATCAAGGATCAAGACCCAACATATAGAGTTAGTGGTACTCTGTCATAAACTTTTCTTAGTCAATAAAAACCATGTCTAGATCCCTCTTACACTAATCTTATTAATAAGTAAATGGCTTCCATAGTAGACGATCTGGGCACAAAACCAATTGATTCTCTAAAATTCTAGTTAATTTCTTAATATTTGCTCAATTACTCTACTAGAATTTCTTGGTGTGGCTCATAAGCAAGGTTTGCAATATTGGTATCAGACCCTTCCTATGAATATCGGGATCGACGGTATCGGTAGTTTCAAATCAAAATATCGGATTTGTTTTTATTGAAAAACAAATAACTGTTAATAAATTATTAAAATTCTAGAAAAGATATTCTATACATATATGCATAATTTTTAAGTATTTCATGTGTTGTTTCTTAGTAATTTTGGACATGGTAGTCAAAGGCATACCTCAGACGCACCTCGCAGAAAGGCACAACAGTTGCGCCTCGCATCTTATTAGGCAAGACGCCTTTCTCCGAGCGCACCAAAGGCGTGCCTAAGGTGTGCATTTCAGCAAAGCACAATCAAGAAAAAACTGTGAGGCATGAATATGGTCCTTACCTCATACAAGTGGGAGGAAGGTAGCCATTTCCACATTTGTTAAAGTTGGCTAGAGTTGAGCTAAAAAAAGTAAAATTTACTAAAAGCGTGATAGGGAGAGTACAAATTCTTGTTAGTTATGTTGACTGTTATTGTTGTTCTGCTAGTTCACTTGGTTATGTTTTAACATATTTTTGTTGGTTGTAATATGTTATTTGATTTTATTTTTTAATCACTAATTTACCTATTTATTTATTTTTTTTGCGTCTCGCATTGCTCAAGCTCGTGCTTTACGTGCGCCTTCCTCGGACGATATGGACCATTTGCGTCTCGAGTGCGCCTTACGCATTTGACTACCTTAATTTTGGAATTGAATGAAATAATAGTCACTATTATTGATTGATTTACCTGTTATAGATAAGTTTTCTTCTTTTACGTGCTTCTACAACCTTACTTTGTCGGTATCGGTATCGCTAGGTATTAGATCGGGACATGCCAAATCGTATCGGTATCGGCCGATACTGCAAACTATGCTTATAAGATTAGTGCAATTCTGTCTCTCTCCTTAATTTTTATACATAGGTATTATAATACTACATCTATACTATGATTTAGGATTTGGTTGAATAAATTAGCTATACACATCATTTCTATTAACTTGCGGTAATGGTAACCAATAAATTCATAATTGCTACATTCCCTAATATTGTTTATGTTATAACATTTTTATCGTTTTAAACATATTTTATGACATTTTATTTGTTTACTTCAGATTTTGCTTCCCTATGTGCTAGACTTTCTCGCCTTGCTGCCTAGTGTCCATTTCCATCTTTTAGAAGTTGCTTACATGACCCTATGCTTTACTCTTTATTTTTTATTTTTTTTAACTTTTAAATATAGTTACCTGGATTGTGGTTCGCTTTGATACATGGTACGAGTATGGGTGAGGGATACATGACTTTCCCTGATCTGGGGTATGCTTAACAAGTACGTTGCAGTTTGCTTAAGAGCTATTTGCTTGTGTTATATGTATTTCTGTATAGTAGGAAGAATCTGTACAGAATCCTATAAGATCCTACTCTTGTATACTTCATTTTAACAATCCATTGTTTATATTGTCTTTTATATTACTATTTGATCCTATATTTTTTGAACTTCATCTTGTAAGATATGGATTGCCCTGATCGTCATTTTTGGCTATCCGGATCGGGAACACGCCAAATTTGGGGTTGAGGGATCAGGAACATGGTTCCTTGGGGTCCAAGTAACTATGGTTTTAACATATTCTAAAAGAAGAGTTAGTACTGCCACAGCACTGCCACTGTGATCAGGTCTTATTTTATGTTCAGCATTGACTTGTTATCAGATGCTATAAAAGATTATAGGCACAAGTGAACATAGGTAAGATACGATTAAAGAAGCTTTTTGACGTTCCAACCAATATACAGTTTTGCAAGATGCACAAAAAGCTGCATGCTAAACAGGGAAAACAAAGCAAACTCTTTAGGTGGAGTGGGCAATGATGCGGTATGTTAATTTAGCAACAAGGATTCTCAAATTTGTTGGGATAAACTGTCAGGACGAAGTTTTGATTAAATCTGAGTGAATTTAATGATGATTCAATAACTTAACCCTCCATTGATACCATAGAATTCTCAAAGTACTATTTTTTAGGGATATTTTAGCAAATGCCCCCGTTTTAAATGCTAAAACTAGCATATACCCCCACTTTTTTTTATTAAACTAGCAAACAAAAAATTTCCTACAGCATACCCAATTTTGTCAAAATTGAAAATGAAAGATACATGTTTGAAAAAATTTCAAAATGAAAACCTTTCCGACAGATGGACTGGCGGAAATCCAACATCTCGGTTTTTTTTCCTCGGTTTTTTTTTGTGTTTTGGTTTTGTTTGGATTTTTGTTGGTTTTGTTTTGTAGAGAATAATTGTTGTGTGTATTTTATTGATGGGTTACTCAACTACTTATAGGGAGTCTAGCTCCTCTTCATATTACATTTTCCAATGTGGGACTAAATCCCTTATTAGTTCTCAACACTCCCCCTCAAGATGGGCGATAGATATTAATCATTCTCATCTTGTTACATAGCTTCGACAGACTTACTGAACTAAGACCCTTAGTCAGACAGTCTGCCACTTGTTCTTCTGAGCGAACATGATCAATCTTCAGTATCCCTTGTTTCAGCTTTTCTTTGATGAAGAATCGATCGATCTCGATGTGCTTCGTTCTGTCGTGCTGAACTGGATTGTTAGCTATACTTATTGCAACTTGACTATCGCTCAGAAGACGTAATGGTGCTCCCTTGTCCAGCTTCAACTCTGTCAGCAACGCTTTCACCCACAGCAACTCCGACATTCCTAAAGCCATTGCTCTGTATTCTGCTTCAGCTGTAGACCGTGCTACCACAGACTGTTTCTTGCTTCTCCATGAGACCAAGTTTCCTCCTACAAAGACACAATATTCCGTGGTAGACCTTCTATCGTCTATGCAGCTCGCCCAGTCTGCATCGCAGTATCCCTCAACTTCTATACATCCATTCTTCTTGAACCATAACCCTTTCCCCGGCGTCCCTTTCAGATATCTCAAGATCTGAAATACTGCATCCATATGACCCGTTCTTGGATCATGCATGTAGCGACTTACTACACTCACCGCAAATGAAATATCAGGACGAGTGTGTCCCAGATAAATCAATCTTCCTACAAGTCGTTGATATCTTTCACGATCAACTGGCTCTCCTGCTTCTGCTCCCAACTTGCACTTCTGGTCAATTGGAGTGACTGCAGCTTTGCATCCCAGCATCTCTGTCTCCTTCAGCAGATCTAGTGTGTATTTTCTCTGTGAGAGAACAATTCCTTGTTCGCCTTCACACACCTCGATACCTAGAAAGTACCTCATCGCTCCTAGATCCTTCACTTCGAACTCCTTCGCGAGTTTTGACTTCAGCTTAGCAATCTCGGCTTCATCATTACCTGTGATTACTATATCATCCACGTATACAGCAAGTATAGTGATGTGGCCTCTTGCATGCTGAAGAAAGACCGTATGATCTGCATTTGCTTGATAGTATTCCATGCCTGTAACCACCTTTCTGAATCTGTCAAACCAGGCTCGAGGAGATTGCTTGAGCCTATATAGCGACTTCTTTAGTTTGCACACTTTTCCATGTGACGTCCCTCCGTCTGATTCTGTAGCATAGCACCCTGGCGGGAGTTCCATGTACACTTCTTCTTGTAGGTCCCCATGGAGAAAGGCATTCTTCACATCTAATTGGTATAGCTTCGACCCATAGTTTGCTGCAATGGAGACCAGAGTCCTTACGGTGCTCATTTTCGCTACTAGAGCAAACGTCTCATCATAGTCGATGCCATATGATTGTGTGTATCCCTTTGCAACCAACATCGTCTTGTATCGTTCCACCTTTCCTTCTGACGTCTCCTTTACTTGTACACCCATTTGCATCCTACAGTTTTCTTCCCTTTGGGTAATGGAAGCAGCTCCCACGTCTTATTTTTTTCCAGTGCCCCAAGTTCTTCCATCATCGCAGCTTTCCACCTTGGATCTTTCTTTGCTTCCTGTAATGCCCCGCTCCGTCCTAGCGGAACGCCGATTCCAAACGGCAAGTGCAACGACTCAAACGAGCCGTCGACCCGAAGAGTTGCTTCGACCCGATGAAGTATCGATGCGAATCGATGCAAGGCTTACATTGGCCCGACAAGATGAATCCAGACTTAGACTATCGAAGGCGCACTCGGAGTATCGCCCGACCGATACGAACATCGCTAAGGTGGGTGGCTCCGATGAACCCATCTGTGCTTAGCCTAGACACATAACAATACGGACACATTCACGAGAATCGCTAGGCGATAACACCTTGCATGCTAATAAATGATCCAACGCACCTAGCTAAGGGAATAATCCCATCTTGTATGCTTGTATAGAATATGAAAAGAAATATGGAAAGTATGAGAACTCTCGTACCACGCTTCACGCTCGTGCTACGGCACAAGCTTACGTTCAGGTTCCCTATGCGTTCAACAATCAAACAATAAATGGATTACAACAATGAAACGGGAAGACTATCGATATAGTCGTTCCGAGTAGAGTTAGCAACATTGAAAGACTATGGGACCGATGGGTCGCCAAGGCGACTCCCGCACGAGGAGTTGCAAAATGTATAAATGAATGAATGAACGAATAAGTGAATGTATGAACCAACGAATGAAAGAATGAATACGTGAATAAATCGATGGACAAACGGCACGGGCGTTGTGTGGAGTATACCGTGGCCGTATAATTGAAAGATAAGATAAGAAAGAATGGTTAGCGACAGGTGTGACGGGCACGTGCAACGGGGCTCGCTACCCGCGCTGCACGGACGCCAACCTGGTCGATAACGTAAGAAGGCTAAGGGTTAGCCTACGGCGGAGATAGCCGTTAAGTTAAAAAGACAAGTTAATACGAAATGGTCGTGGACAAACGGCACGAGCGAGGGGTGGCGTATGCTGTGACCGTAGAGAAAAGGGATTCCGCGGCATGGTCAAAGTGTGAAGGACGTGCCGGTCCGGACGGAATCAAAAATATGGCTTACGGGCTGCCTGGGTGCGGACTCAGCCACCCGGGGGACGTAAGTGCAGGCGTATTTCAAGAGACTAACGGGGTGTGTGCCAGTCCTCACCCTATCGTTGGTTGCGAAATACCACGGCTTGGATGTCCAAAATGGCTTGTGATGCCAGCGACCGGTGCATATAGAGTTAAGTGGGCTTTGCTGGTGGCAATCCACGTGCAAGTCCTTGCATTGAAATCAAAGTAGTCTAAGTTAACTAAATGAAGTGCCCTATGAATATGCCTGAATGGTAACACACAAAATGATAAGAGTACTTTATTCAATGAGTTAGATAACGTGCCCACGACGTGCTAGAACATGCTATGACTCGCTAGAACCTGAGGCAGGAACACGAGCACGGCACTGAGTGCGTACATGAATCATGACTTGGTTTACATATGAACTGTTGTCTAACTTGATTTACTTTGAACAGGGAAGGCCGGACGGTAAGTATGGGTAAGTTGTAAATGTATTTTCATACGACACTATGAAATCGGTAACACGAGATAGGTTATATCATATGCCATGAAAATGACCCTAAGGCAAGATTAGAAAGACAATGAATGATAGATGATGCACAAAAGTAAATGGAACGTGTTCGGTAATGATAGCATTGTGGGCGAGCTAGCCTCCCCACCAGTGCATAACAATGTACTGACAACCCCACAGTCTACTTGCAGGAAGCAGGAGACGCCGGCGGGTGCGGAGCTTCCATCGAACGTGCTAAGGCGCGGAGCTATCTCTGGGCCTGGGAGCGTTGCAAGGAGCTGGAGCACCATATACGGGACATAATGTATCGGAACATCGCCATGAATCATTCCATCTTGTAAGCCACTTGGCACGCCTTTTATGTTTCAGAGAGAGAGAGCTTGAGAGACTTGTAATATCGGCCTAGCGCCGCTTGTAAACTTATTGAATATCAATAAAGAGTTTGGTTTCGCTTCAACTTGTGTTCATTTATTTTCCGCTGCAAACGGGGACACTCTGTGCGACTCTGTGGCCTAGAAATCAAATCGGCCGTTTCTAGACTTGGCCTTGCACGGGCGCAACCTAGGCCCGTGCGGCATCACGCCTTAGCGAGGACGATCGCTCCTACGGGAGCGGGGCGTGACACTTTCTGCCGACTTTTGGGCAACGAAGTAGAGTCTAATGATGCGATGAAGGCTCGATAATTCGAAGAAATATTGGAATAAGACAGGTAATTGGCAATATCATGTTCATAATAATCAAAACGACTAGGAGCCTTACCCGCATTGATGCGAGAAGATCTCCTTAAGGGAGCAATAGGTGGTGGAGAGATCATACCATCAGAGTCAGAGAGATCCGTATCAGAATCAGATTGATTCTGTGCGGGGACAACATCTTCAAGAGTTCGAGCAGGAGTAGACGAGGGACTTGGTACAGAAGGCACATGGCACGGTACAGGCACGGTACTGGACTTCTGCTGTCTCCTTCTGTAGACTTGGAGCTCCTTTTCCATTGTCTGCTGCTCCCCATATTTAACATATGTATCTTCTTCATCTTCTGTATCGGAGTCACTGCTTTCTCCCCCTTTCGTCCAGTTTTCCACGACCGGACATGGGACCGATCCGACTACCACAGATGGGCTTAATTTTTCCCCCTCACATCTAACACCCGCTGTGTTAGGTGTGTCAACAAACGCCGAACCGTCATCCGAACTATAATATGGTTCTAGTTCTCTGAAGGTAACGTCCATGCTCACAAACATCTTTCGCTCAACTGGGCTCCAACATGCGTATCCCTTCTGAGTTGTCGTGTACCCGACAAAGACACATTTAACCGCTCTAGGATCCAGTTTGCCAACTCCTGGCCTATTATCTTGGACAAAACAGACACACCCAAATACTTTTGGTGGAACAGTGTATGTGGTAGCACCAGTAAGCATCTCCAACGGTGTCTTCCAGTCCAATACCTGAGATGGCATTCTGTTGATGAGATAAGATGCCGTTAACACCGCCTGTCCCCATAAGTGTTTCGGAACATTCATAGCCAGCATCATCGTCCGTGCGACCTCCAGCAGGTGTCTGTTCTTCCGTTCGGCCACACCATTTTGTGCCGGTGTATAGGCACAAGAAGTTTGGTGTAGTATGCCATGAGTGGATAAATATTCAGCAACCGTCTTATTTGTGTACTCCGTCCCATTGTCAGACCGTAAGCACTAGGGGTGAGCATCAGTATAATCGGTCGGTATTTGGTCGATTTTTTTGGTATTTTTTTAAATCGGTATTTGAAAAATCAATACCAATATCGTACCATTTAGAATCGGTTTTTTCGGTTCCGTTTAAATCGATATTCAGTCCGTTTTTGTTCGGTATCGGTATTTTACCAATTAATATTTGATCAATTAACAAACTTAAAATTGTAGAACCTCTTAACCTATAATATACATTTTTTTATTTTTTTGGAAGCATTAATTTTAAAGCTAAGCCTCTATCAACCAAACAATTAATCAAAATTATTAGAACAATATGTAACAAGTCGCAAACACCTAAAAATGAGCTTAAATATCAAACATGGTCACTAAGTTTAATCTTTAGTATAAGTTTAAGTAACCAAAATTTACTTTAAAATTCTATGAGAACACAAAAACATAAGTTCAAAAGATCAAAAACTCAATTCTTAGCATTCTTAACATAAATTCAAGTGCACTAAAATCCATTCCAAGTTCTAGGAAACCAACCAAAACAAAGATAAAATTGAAAATGAGTAGTGTAAAATTAATCATGAACAACATTAAAAAATGTGCGCGTAGGCGTGTGTGTGTATATATATGTGTGTGTTTGTGTGTAAATCGGTTCGGTTCGGTATTTTCGGTATGGTATTACACTCAAACCGTTACCATTACCATTATACCGTAATTTAGTCGGTTCGGCAATTAGGTATCGGTTCGGTTTTTCGGTATATTTTTAATCGGTATTCGGTCGGTTTTTCGGTATCGATCGGTATTTGCTCACCCCTAGTAAGCACTTAATCTTAGTGCCATATTGAGTTTCTACCCGACGATGAAAGTCGCGAAACGCCTCAAAGACGTCACTTTTATTCTTCAGAAGGTACACCCATGTCACGCGAGTATAACAATCAATAAAAGTGACGAACCATCGAAAACCGTTAATACCGGTTGTAGGACAAGGGCCCCATACGTCCGAATGTATCATATCAAATGCAGTCAAACTTCTACTACCGGAACTCACATATGTGTTTCTGGTATGTTTACCCAACCCACAAGCATGACAAAATAACTTCTCCTTATTAGCCCTTTGGTATAAGGACGGATACATGCGACTAATAACTTTAAAAGAAGAATGACCGACACGTTGGTGGTGGAGTAGCAATTCATCTTCTACACTGCGTCGTGTATCTTCCGGTGGTGTGTCGGCTACCAGAGATGCCAATGCTTTGTCCAGTCCAGTCCTGTCCAAGTACCACAGCCCCTTATGCCATGTGCCAGTCCCTAGTCGTCGTCCTGTCCCCTTCTCCTGAAAGGTCACCGTAGGAATGTCAAAGGAAACAGTACAGTTAAGATCAAGAATAATGGCACTAACAGAAAGAAGATTGACAGGAAAAGACGGAGCATGTAAGACATTGGTGAGAGTGAGAGAAGGGGTGCATGCAACTGTGCCTTTACCCAGAACAGGACTGGAGTTACCATCAGCAGTCTGAATGCTCTCCGGTGTCGGTAGGAGAGTATAGTCCTGGAACTCACCGCGGGACCCCGTGACATGGCGAGATGCCCCAGAGTCCATAATCGAACCTGGTTGGTGGACAGCTGCTGCAAGAGCACGCGCAGGTGTTTGCCATTAAAATTGTTTGATTGAAAACTTTAACAAAAACAGAACAGTGTTACAATATAGGACTTAGATGTAGTCCTAGGAGTACACTTTTGTTTAATCTGGGTCCTTAGTGCCAATGGAGCGAGTGGTAATGCGTTGACTCCGTTGACGGGCTGACGACGGTTATCAGTTCTCTGAAGGTGTGGATTGCTCTGGGTGCTGGAGCTTGCCGAGAGGAGAAAGACGTTGAGTGTCTGTCTCTGTCCCTCTGGTGATTCTCTTTGGATTCTGTGCGTTGTCCGTGTGTCGGTAGGTAAGAAGGAAATGATCCCTCTATTTATAGCTGGGCAGGTTGGTTGCTCATACGCGCATATGTAGGATGCGCCGGTACGTGGGGACGCCACGTGGAGATTGCTGATGGAGGCGCATGGATGATGCGCCCTACTCGAGGGGTTGAATTCTTCATACTGCTGTTGTGAGCCGGCACGTAGCAAAGGAGAAGATCTTTCTGTTGCTGAAATCTTGGATGAGTTGAGTCAAAGGACACGTGTCGTCGACTCATGGCTCGGAGATCTCGAATCTGATGGGGGGATGATTTGGTGGGATGCGCCTTGGATTGGGCGCATGATGAGATTTTGGCTCGTGACCTTTAGGAGTCACGAACCGTTCTGGGCGCATGGCTTTTGAGGCGCATGCGAGCGACTTTCCTTCTGTCTTTCGGGATCAGAGATCAGTCTGGGACGCATGGCTTTTGAGGCGCATGCAAAGCTTCAACTGGAGACTCTTCTTCTGTCTTTAGGGATCAGTGAAGGGTCTGAGGCGCATAGCTTTTGAGGCGCATGCGGATGGTTGGGTGGCCACGTGGCAGTAGCCGTTGGAGTAAAGTCATGATGATGCTGACGTTGTGGACGCTTCGTTTTCCGCAAAAGCTGTCAACCGTTCAGGCTTGGGGAGGCGTGCTGCCAACTCTGTCAGTTCAGCATTTAATGTTGGTGACATTCGATGGACAGCTGAGTGGGCGTGACGTTCCACTAGGCGTATGGGGACGTATGGGGGCGCATCCTCTGTGATGCGCTCGGTACAGGGCGCATCTGTGGGAGGCGCTTGGTGTTTGAAGGGGTGTGATGCGCTGTCCAGCCGGCGCATCCGACACATCTTTAATGATGCGGCTGTTTCGCTTCTCGAGTGCTTTTAAATAGCCGTTTGGCTGAAGTCGAGGCGTCCGGTTCATCCATTTAATGTGAGTTCATTGCACGGAATTCGGAGAGCCATCCACTTGGCGCATGGGTTGGATCTGCCCGGCCTATAAATAGTGGCATGGAGAGAAGGTTGGCCTCTCACTCTCTCACGTACTTCCAATCATGATCTTGGGTTCTCGGGTGCATTCTGTTAACGAAGTGTTCCCGAGGGTGAAGATGAGACGCCATGTCGTCGTTGATGCACTTGAAGGTGACTGTTACATCCAAAAGACGGAGTCGAGGGCTTCTGAGGCAGGCGGAAGGTGCCTGTTGCATCCAAAGATAGGGATGCTCGGGCCTCGTCTCCGTTGTTCTGGAAGGGCCGTAGATCGGAATGGCGGTGCTAGGCTCTTTCTTCCTTCAAAGTGGGTGTCGTCCACTCTGGTTGTGTTGAAAGCTGCTCCTTTAGCCGTATTTCGATTACGGTCTTCCTTGGTCTTTGGAGGCTCTTTCGAAGCCTCCCCTGGCCACAGACTTGCGGTGCTCTTCTCTTCCTTGGTTCCAGCCAGAGGGTTAAATGCTTTGTTTAATCGAAGCACTTATCAGGTGAGCCTGGCTGGAAGAGCGGCACATAACTGGGCTGCTGAAGGGATGCACATAACTGAGCTGGATGCACATAACTGAGCTGCTGAAGAGACGGTGGGATGTGCCTGGTTGAACGCGCATGGTATCTGCTGCGCCTAACTGGCGGCGCATGGTGACTGCTGCGCCTATCTGGAGGCGCATGGTGGCCGCTGGCTGTAGACTTAGGATCTTTCCTTTGTAGAAATTCTCCTTTGTACAACCTTTTCTAGACATGTAATAGACTTTTGTATATAAATAAAAAGTCCTTCTTCAAATGTCTATACTTATTGACTTTGCTGTGAAGTGTTCTGTCCGAGTTCTGACGCATGTAGTGTCTGGCGCATGGGCTTTCTGGTTGTGAAGTTCCATGCTTCTACAAGACCCTCTTCAAAGTTTTCAAAACTTTTGAATAAGTTTTGGAATACTTTGAATAAGAAGCATGGCGATCAGGGCGCATGGTTGTTGGGCGCATGCCTGTTCGGGCGCATGCTCCTCTCAGTTAATGCATATGATGATGCCTTGGTAACCGAAAAGATTAATGATGATCTTTTGGTTGTATTTGCTGTTATCTCTTCACAGAACCCGAGGCGACGGCTGAGATCACTCGTCATCGGTTCACGCGTGCGACCACTGCCTATAAATAGGTGAGAGATGGAGAGAGAGAGGGTTCTTCTGCTCTGTGCCTTTGCCTCCTTTAGAGTTCTTCTTCAAAACCCTAACTTCTTCCTCTTTGAGAGAATGGCTCCCAAGAATCCTTGCGGCGGTGCCGGCAAAGGAAAGGGGAAAGAGAAGGAGCCTGTAGAGGCTGTCGTGAGTGACATTCCTTGCCCGCCTGTCGAAGTTCGGCCGGCGGTAGTCGGTGAGCTTTATTGTCTTCTATCGTTCTGTGTTGAGATATTTCCCACCGACGTGCATAGGCTCAGGCCTTTATCATGCACCGTGGTTTTAGTTGCTGACGCGCATGGGTTTTGTACCCTGATGATGCGCCGAGGCTCTACCGCTGACGCGCATGGGTTTAGACCCTAATGATGCGCCGAGGCTCTACCGCTGACGCGCATGGGTTTAGACCCTGGTGATGCGTCGAGGCTCCTTTTTCAGATGCGCTTGATACGCGCTTTTGACGAGAATGAAGCTCTGATCTTTGTGTCGTCTCTAATATCTTTGCATTTTTGTCAGTGTCGATGACTATCCCACTCTTGAACGAAGTGCTCCTGGACGCCGCGCTCTGCCAGATGGGAGTAGATTATGATGAAGAGGTGATAAACCCTGCTCAAGCGGCTATTATGCTGGATCAGCATCCCGAAAGAATGGCTCAAATTCGGGAACATCACGGGTTCCTTAAACGAATGATGGAACGTGGCGTTCTGAAATCTGCCACTTCGATAAAGTGACCTTCTTAAAGCCTGAGTTCCTGTTCGGAGACCGCCTTTCTTCTACTGAAGCCAAGGTGCTGAAGATCAAAGAAGACTGGTTCTTTACAGCCAGGGGTGTGCATATGACCGTCAGGCAGCTCGAACGTCAGTGGCCTTTGTTAGCTTTCTGTCGTCTTGCTTCCAAGAGGAGAATGTCCTGGGACATTACTCCATCTCAGGGGGGAGCGGTAGCAGGCATCATCAGAATTGATTCTTCTTCTGATCAGAAGGATACTCTGGCCGCCTCGCGAGCTGGTACCTCTTTCACCTGGCGGACTCTTCGTCCTGGGAGTATTTATAGTGATGTTCCCGTCAATACTTTTGCCTTGGGTGTCTCGACTTTTGCTCGTCGCATGTTGTTGATGGAACAATCATACCCCAAGGGAGACTTTCGGGTAGAGGGTTGGTGTCATTATGTTTCAAAATGGGACAAACTGACACACTGGATCCTGTCGCGGTTTCAGACTGAGCTCCAAGAAATTGGGCTGACCGCCGCGATCCGTGCCACTCAGACAGGTGTAGAAATTAACAGGCACATGTTCCTTGCGCTTTTGGAGATGTTTGATACCCATACTGGGACCTTCTTCACTCCCGTGGGGGAGCTGGGGCTCGCGCTTCATGAGATGTACGAGGTATCAAAACTCCCCTGGGGATCGGAACCTTACGAGGAGTACTTCCCGACCAATGAAGAATTCCAGGTCTTGGGGGACAGCGCTGATGAGATGATGGCTGTCTTCAAAGAAGTAGCGAGTCACCACTACTATATGCAGAAGAAGGATAGGGGCGGGACACAGCCTCATGTGACTGCTTGGAGAGATCACATCTTTAGGCAGGACAAAGAGGATCCTTCCCATTTTTCTACTCCGCCGGCACTTTCTCGTAACGAGGTGCTTTCCGAAATGAGCAGGTTAGGCGAGAAGAATCCCTGGGAGAACGAGGACCAGCAGTCGGATGAACGCTCTTATAGCTGTTTTTGACATCTCACCTATCGGATGTCGCCAAAAGCAGTATTAGTCGCGTACCTTATGGTTTGGCTCCGGGACCATGTCTTCTCAGGCGGGTCTGGCTCTGTAGAGAGGGTGACCCGGAACTTAATTCTGCCGGCTGTGAAGTTGGCCTTCGGCCGTCCTTTAGCTTTACTCCCCGCAATGGTGTGTAACCTGCTGCGGGGTCTACGAGAGTTTGCGGGAGATGTCGTTCATGAGCGAGGCAAAAACAACAACTTCCCGCGTGCCAAACTGCCGTTTCATTATTTGATGGGGTAGTTAATTTTACACCATCCCAATGTGATGAGCCCGGGTTCGGAGGAAGACCACAGGTCCGGAGATGCATTCCTCCGGCGTTTCCACCGGAGGAACTGGTCGCACACTGGTGTTCCTGTTTGCAGGAAAGTTTTATCCCATCTTCAGGGATGGGAGATCGCCAAAGTTGGTCTTGTCTTTTCCGATTTTGAGGCCAACGAAGATCTGATGGACTCGGGTGAAGATGCCACCACTCTGTCTCCATGGGAATTTCGCTGGTTGCAAAGTATCCGGCCGTCCCATTTGGTATATCGGAACAGGAACCAGTGTTACCTGGAACCGTATTTGCCGAGCCGCTTTGCAAGGCAATTTGGGTACACTCAATTGATGTTGGATAATCCCAGTATCACCTTGGGGTACGCTGGAAGTTTGCTGGATGGTGCACGAGCTTGGCATTACTATAATGCCGGATGTACTGGAGCCCGCTTTACGCTCCCTGCCCAGAATCCGCGTCCGCCGATTCTTTACTCAGCCGCCAGATTTTACTGTGCTATGGCTGCCGCGCCCGCCGGATATGATAGGGAGACCAGTTTTATTGCAGGCACCCATTTAGCGGCGGGTGCAGACACTTTGGCGAAGGCTCGATCGTACCGTCCGCCCGAGTCGGGTTATCGAGGCGCTCCCGCCGTATCTACCGGGGGTCAGGCAAAACCCTCGGCCGATCAAACGAAAAGGCGTGCAGATACAAAGGTCGACTCTCCTGCATCGAAGAAGCAGAAGAAAACATCGTCACCGACGGTGTCCTCGGACTCAGCATCTGCAGAGGTAAGGTGTCCCGTAAGGTCTGGTTTCAAGTTCAGCTTCTTATGTAATCAATGCTTCTCCCTTTTTTGTAGGAGCCGCTGAAAAGAAATCCCCGCACTCCAAAATCTGGTGGGAGCAGGCCAAAGGAGATGGCGGGCTCGTCTGAAGTGCGTATTCTGCCAACTATGATGTCTCCCATGGAGGAGAATCCCGAGGATGTTGTTGTAGAGATTCCAGCATCCCCGGATTATGTCAGAAGGGAAGTTGAGGATGCAGCAGCTTCCGAGAAGATGAAGGCCACAGCGTCGGCCTTGGATGCCGAGGGTCCAACAGAATTGCAAGAACCTGTTGCGGGGGCAACAGGTATGGTTGGAACAGAGGAGAGGGTTGATTCCCCTCCTTGTCTTGATGAGGGGGGATCGGCGGTATCATTGCCGAGTCCTACCCCAGCCTCAGTAGTTGAGGTGGCTACCGATCAGGAGGTGGCGACAGATCCTGTCCCTGTAGAGCGATTTGATGACGAGACCCGTCTGCCGATCCCGACTGCTGGGGCGGGTCAAGAGACAAGTGTTGATCTCCCCATTCTGCCAGGGGAGGTATTGGCTGTTGATAGAACGTTGGGAGCTGAAGAAGTGGCCGTTGACGTCAGTGGTTCCTCCGGGCTTGAGAAGGGCAAGGGAATGGAACCCTCTGTTACTCCTTCTACTTGGGGAACTATCTCGACGCCTGTGCCGACTTCCTCTGTTCCTTCGGCTCCTCGGGCTAGCAGTCCAGCCCCTGTTGATGAAGAGCCTATTGATGCCGAGGTTCAAGCCTCGCAGGTTGAGGTTGGCGGATCTTCTTCCTGTCCGCTAACTGTAGTAGCTCCTCCAACTCCTGCTATGACGCCGCAGGTACTGGCGGACGCAGACGAATATGTGAAATTCCTCGTCGAGGGGGTGTACAAAATGCTGCAGAGGGGTGTATCTGCAGTGATGGATGCCAACGGGAGCTTTGCGACGGCAAGATCTCTGGCAATGCCCCGTATCGAGCTGATCCGCGTTCACCACGGCCACGACCATATGGCCGAAATTCTGGAGGCTTCGGTGATCGAGCTGGACGAGCGGCTTGCGGAACTTCAGCGCATCCAGCGAAATGACCTCTCCGTCCTGATAGATGTGGAGAAGGGGAAGTTGATTACCGAGATCGAGTCTTCCTACCAGGCCACTGTGGGCATTTGGGAGCGCGAGGTGGCTGAGACTGAGGCTGCGGTAGAGCAGTTGTCTCAGTCCATGAAGAAGACGATGGAAACGCGAGCTGCGTTGGATGCTAACATCGCAGAGATCAACACCCAGATGCGCCGCCTTGAGGACCAACGGGCCCGACTCCAGTTAGATGCCGAACGTGTCCGGGCTGAACACGCAGCATTCAAGAAAGAGGAGGCGACTTTTACTCAGCGGACTCTTGCCTTGGCTCAGCAGCGACAACAGCTTGATGAGAAGCATGAGAGCGAAACTTCCGCTGAGGCTGTTGAATTGATGCGTCAAGAAGCTGAGTGTCGAGTCCTGGCGACTGTGGAGACCCGTACAGCCGACTTAAGACGTCGAGTCAGAGAGCTCTCAGCCCACCCTGGAGAGGTTCAGGGACTGTAGCTTCTCCCTTTTTTATGTTCTTTTGCAACCCTTGCTGGGGGATAGTGTAGTTCTGTACTCTCTCTCTTTTTAAAGAAGTACACAACCCTTTTTTTTTTGTGATGTGTTCATTTTTGTTATTATGAACTTGATGATTTGTGTGGACCTATTATCTTTTGCGCACCTTGGTTTTTAGGTACAGATAATAAGTTTGAAGGAACCAACATGTTTACTCAGAGGTGATATGGACATGGCAATCATTAGGTTCAAAATGATAGAATCTTCCTACTCAGAGGTATTATGGACGTGGTAGGAATGATCCTGGAGGATACGCTGAACAACTCAGAGGTGATGTGGACGTGGAAGTTCTGCGATCAATGTACGACAACGCAGGGGTTGTTTGTACGATATGTTTACTCAGAGGTAATGTGGACGTGGTAAACATGAAGGGTAGCGTCGGCTTACGTAGCGTAAGATTCCGCTTTGTAAGGTGTAGAGGAACAACTCAGAGGTGATGTGGACGTGGTTGTCTTTCTACTGAAGGATGCCACGGAACAGCTGGGTTCCAGAAGCGTATGAGTTTGTGGAAGGAGATTGTGTATGAGCCCCGATGATTGGGCCCACAGATCCCCTTTGGGGAAGTACATGTCTGAAGGATGTCAAGAATAGTACTTCTTTAGGAACTTGCCGTTGATGGGCATCATGAACAAGTCCCCATTGGGTTTGGCGAGGCGGTAAGCACCGTTTGAGTATACCGTCTCAATGATGAAAGGTCCTTCCCACTTGGGCTCGAACTTTCCTGGTGTCTTGTGAGTTAACACCATTGGCCTTCTGACTGCTAAAACCAGGTCACCAACTTGGAAAGTCCTCTGTTTGACCTTCTTGTTGAAAGCCTGTGATATACGGGCTTGGTAGAGTTCGATGCGTTGTTGAGCCAGGAGACGCTTCTCATCGAGTGCCTCCAGTTCCCGCAGACGACGACGTTGATTGTCTTCTTCTGTGAGTTTGTTCGTTATTGCTACGCGGAGTGAGGGTATCTGGATCTCGAGAGGCAGTACCGCTTCGCTCCCGTAAACCAGGGAGAATGGTGTGTTGCCTGTTGGGGTTCGTACCATTGTGCGGTAGGCCCAAAGGCATTCGCCAAGCTTTTCGTCCCAGTCGCGTTTGTTAGATGCCACGACCTTTTTGAGCAGCCTAACGATAGTTTTGTTGAACGCTTCTGCTAACCCGTTTGCAGCCGGATTGTAGGCGGTGGATGCCACATTTTGAATGCGATTCTTGTCACAGAACCTGCTAAAAATGTGGCTGATAAACTGAGGACCATTGTCATGAATGATCCGCCGGGGTACTCCGAAACGGTAAATGACATGGTGTTTGATAAAGCTGACCACCCTGGAGCTCTTTACTTCCGCCAGTGGGACTGCTTCTGCCCATTTGGAGAAGTAATCGGTGATGGCCAGGATGAAGCGGTGTCCTCTTGATGAAGGAGGGGTGATTGGTCCCACAATGTCCATGCCCCAGGCTTCAAAGGGCCAGGAGGCGACTGTAGGATGTAGTGGTTCAGACGGTGTATGTATGAAGTCTGCATGAAGTTGGCATGCATGACACTTCTTAGCATATTCAACAGCGTCGGCGACCATGGTTGGCCAGTAGTAGCCCATACGTCGCAGTCGATCCTGCAACTTAGGACCGGGTTGATGAGCTCCGCAAGTTCCGTCATGAGCTTCTTGAAGAGCTTCGGCTGCTTCTTCGTTGGACAGGCATCGAAGGAGGAGCCCATCGAAGGAGCGTCAGTACAGCGTTTTGGTAGCTGTATCGTAGTAGAATCGAAGAGAGCGTCTCCTGACTGAGACGGCTTCCTTCGGGTCCTCTGGAAGGATTCCGTAGACAGCGAAGTCGATGAACGGGAACCTCCAGTCTCGGACATTAACACCAGTGTTCGTCGGCATGGCGTGAGCCACTCGCAAGCATAGGTTGTTTCTAGGACAAACCAAGTCTCGGCCAGTTACCGTGACATAGTGTTGAGTCCCAAAGGGCGCTGCCAATGAGGCTGCGAGGCCAGCCAGAGCGTCAGCCTCCAAGTTTTGTAGACGAGGTACGTGTTCGATGAAGAACCCGGTGAAGGTTGAAATGATGTTCAATGCAACTTCATGGTAAGGGATCAGATCTTCATGGCGAACCTCGCACTGCCCCCGAATCTGGTTCACGACGAGTTTTGAGTCACCGTAGGCTTCCAGATAGTCCACCTCCAGCTGTTGTGCGAGCTGGAGTCCCATGATGAGTGCGTTGTACTCAGCAACATTGTTGGAGCACGGCTTCGAAAGGGAGTAAGCACGCTGGATGACCAACTGATCGGGAGAGACTAAGACTACCCCCACTCCTGCGATGATTTAGCCTTTGGGGCCTGTTCTTGAAGCGCCATCGAAAAACATCCGCCAAACGGAGCTTCCTTCGGTGACGTTGGATTCTTGGACCTCATCCGGGATGTCTTCATAGAGTTTTGAGGATTCTGGGATGGGGTGTGCAGCTAAAAAGTCAGCCAGAGCACGACCTTTAACAGTTTTTTGCGGGACAAACACCATATTATACGGTGTTAGTAAGATCGCCCATGTGGCTAGCCGGGAGTTCAATGAACCTGGCTTCGTCATGAGGACTCTGAGCGGATTGACTCGGGAAATGACATGAATTGTCTGGCCCGAGACATAATGACGAGTCTTCTGGATGGCAAACACCAAAGCCAAGCACTCCTTTTCAACGGGGTTGTACCGGTGTTCGGCGCCGATGAGCGTTCGACTGAGGTAGTAGATTGCTTGCTCATAGCCTGTATCGCTGTTTTGAGCCAGCAGAGCGCCAAGGGAATGATCCATGGCACGGACGTAGAGGAGAAATGGTTTGCCGGCGACAGGTGCCACCAGGACTGGTGGGCTTGTCAAGTAGGCTTTGATGTCGTCGAAAGCCTTTTGGCACTCCTCTGTCCAGACATAAGAGACTCCCTTCTTCATGAGCTGAGTAAAGGGTTGACATTTACCGGAGAGGTTTGCTATGAACCTCCGGATGTATGCCAGACGTCCCTGCAAGTCCCGAAGTTCTCGAAGATTCTTCGGAGGGTCCATGTTGAGGATGGCTTTGGTCTTCTCGGGATCAACATGAATGCCTTTCGCCGTGATGACAAAGCCCAAGAATTTGTCGCTAGAAACTCCCAGGAAGGATTTAGCGGGGTTCATTTTGAGTTGATGTGCCCGCATGAGATCGAAGACTGTCTTCAGATCCTGTAGGTGATCTCCTTTGAGGCGACTCTTGACTGCGATGTCGTCAACATAGCATTCGACTGTCTTGCGAAGATGTTGACGGAAGATGGTGCTCATAGCTCATTGGTATGTTGCACCGGCGTTCTTCAAGCCGAAGGGCATTACTGTGTAGCAGAAAACGTCCTTTGGAGTCCTGAATGCCGTATGTTTTGCGTCATCGGGGAACATCTTGATTTGATTGTAGCCTGAATACCCGTCCATAAAAGACATGCGTTCAAAGCCACATGTGTTGTCGATCATCACATCGGTGATTGGAAGCGGGAATTCGTCCTTCGGGCAAGCAGAGTTGAGGTCCCTGAAGTCGATACAGACTCGTATCTTCCCATTCTTCTTGGTGACAGGTACGACGTTGGCTACCCAATCTGGGTGCTGTTCCTCACGGATGAAGCCGCTGGTCAGGAGTTTGTCTACCTCCTGATCGATGGCATTCATGATGTCCGGACGGAAACGTCGCTGTTCTTGTTTGATAGGTTTGGCATCAGGTAAGATGTTCAACCTATGCATTGCGATCTGTGGATCGAGTCCCGGCATATCTTCGTAGCTCCAGGCAAAGACGTCGATATACTCTTTAGCCGGCTGGATTAGAGACTCTCGGTCTTCTCCTTCTAGACTTTTGCTGATGAAGATGGGTTTGGAAGAAGATCTGTCCCCAAGGTCGATCTGCTCGACTTCGTCTTCGGTGGGAGGTTCACGTAACTCAAAACGAGCCTCCCATTGTTCTCCTAGGCGTTGAGCCCAGGGTTCTTCTTCGAAGGGTTCCGGCGCATGGTCTTCGCCTTCACCTTTTTGAGGTTGTGCTGACGTCATGTTAGCTGACAGCACCTTCCTGAAGACTGATCCGATACTGGTATCGGAATCCCAAGTCGATGCTTCGGACGAGTGGGAATGTTCTACGTCTTCTGCGTCTGAACTCTCCGGAGTTGCTGGCGGCGTGACATAGCCTACCCCCCGTCGAGTTTTGTTGTAGTAGTCCTGCGGCTTTCCTTTGGGTGTTGGAAGCCGGAGAGGGAGACGTCGACCCTTGCCGTAGTTTAGGCCTTTGTTGCTTTTTAGGTCGTAGCCCATCTTTTGGATGATGTGCTTTGCCGTATCCGTGTACCGATAGACTTGTACTCTGCCGGTATCAGGTTCTGGCTCGAGCGGCGGGAGGTCTTGATGACGCTCGACTTTGCCCAAAATGATGGACCCTTCGTCTCGGCTTCGTGGAGGGGCTATGAAACAGACTCCTTGAGACGGGACTACTCGATTTACATGATGGACGGTCGTTATTTGTGTTTGCAACGACCGTAGAGCGTTATCTAATGTATACATGGCATTCCAGTGCGGAAGACAAGAATAATTAAAAGACACTCTATTATTGATAAAATACGAGATCTTATCCCGTGGGATTACATTGTCTAAGGAGGGTGCATCTACATCAGCAGAGATATATTCGCCAAGCTCCTCATCTGTAAGCACTGGGGTCGGATCAGGAGAATCCACCACAGCTTTGACTTTGGGGTCTGAGAGGGTTATGTGAGCCCTCTCTGGCATCTTGGATGACTGCGGGGGCTTGCCCTTAAGACGCACCTTCAGAGGTGCATCAACTGCGCCTCCTGTGAGTGGTGCTTTCCCCTGTAATTTTGCCACCAGGGGAGCCGATGTTTGAGGCGGCTTTCCCTTGAGGCGTATCTTCAGGGGAGCCTCAGGAGTCGGTGCTTTCCCTGATAGTTTGATGCTCATTGGAGGCACCTTCTGGGGTGGTTTGCCCTTCAGTCGGATCTTCAAAGGGGCGTCTGGAGTCATCTCAGGCTCCGTGTCCGGCTCAGTTGCCGTCTCTGTCTCATCATCAGCATCGTTGGCTTCCTCCTCGTCAAGTGGCTTGTACAAGTCGGAATCGGTGAAGTAGGCTTCAATCCCTTTGAAAGGATCGATGTCTGCGAACTCCGTCCGGATGACGCCGTTGGTGGATACATATTTCATGCATTGGTGGAGCGTGGAAGGCACCACCATGTACTCATGTAGCCATGGTCGGCCGAGCAGGATGTTGTAGTTGACTTCGGCATCCACCACATAACAGGTCACCTCAGTTTTGAGGTTGCCGATGTGACACTTCAGTCGGATCTTGCCCAGTGGCTCGCTTTTGCTAGCGTTGAAGCCACTGATGGTTGTGTTGGAGGGCGCCAGCCGGTACATTGGGATCCCCAGTTTTGATAGCAGCGCTTTCGGGATGATGCTGAGGGAAGACCCCGGATCGATCTGAATCCGGCTCACCTTGACTGAACCGATGTACCCTGTGTAATACAGCGGTCGGTTATGTCGGTGGTGCTTGAGCAGCATGTCTTGTTGGGTGAAAGTTATGTTTGGGATAACTTCATCCGCACAATGACAGTGCGCGCAAGTAGTTGGGAGGTCTTCAGGCTGCTTGACCTGACTGAGAAAGGATTCAGCGTCCTTCAGGGCTTCGCAGAGAGCTTCTCGGAAGTCTTTGGAAAGACGCAGGAGCTCAAACAAAGACAGGCGTGCAGGAGTACTGGCCAGTTGTGCCAGTATGTCAAAGTTGTGGGGCTTGGCTAGCCCCGAAGCATTCTCCTTCCGTAGAGGTCTGTCGAAACGAGCCTCCACCTGCTTCTGCTTATTGGCTGCTGAGGGTTTAGACGGGCCCTCCTCAGGGATGGTGCCAGGAGGCACCACCTCGGCGGCAGCTTCGTCGGGCTGGGCGTTCTGTTGTGCACGCGTCTGCACTGGAAGTGCCTCTTCTGTTGAAGAAGAGACCGTGTGGCAAGACTTGATCTTCCTGCCTTTTGATTTGGAGGTAGAGCGTACTCCGGTTGAGTCACCTCGGAGACGAGGTCGGGGTGAACCCAGATGACCTCTCCTCGAGATGTGGTGAGTGGGATGAGTCCACTCACATTGTCACGGGTAGGTGGCAAGTGCACCACCTCCATTGTCGCCTTAGGGATGGGGACGACGCCATCTTGTGTGGTGGTCGGCGGCAAGGTGCCGAACTGAAGCGACACCACATTGGCTGACACCGTCTTCTCTTCATAGTCGACGGAGATTACATCGGCATTGATCATGCGCTGGATGTAATTCTTGAGGACGTAGCAGTCCTTGGTCGGGTGTCCGACAAACCGATGGTAGTGACAGTACCTCGGGTTGTCCACTTTCCCGACTTCATCGGGCTGCTTTGGGTCCGGGAGCTTGATCTTGTCACCCTGCTTCAGTATTTCAAAGAGTTGCAGGGTGTCTTCGTCATTGAATGAATACACCTCCTTGGGTCTTGGTGCCAGTAGAGGCTTCTGAGTAGGCGCAGATGCGCCTTTCGAGGCATTAACCGTCAATGCCTGTTTCCCCTTTGCTTCTTGTCCGGAGTTGTTGGCTGCAGACCTTTTCCCCTTATCATCAAAGGCGGGGAAGCTGACACCCAAAAGACGTGCATTGGCCGCCTTCTTTTCTGCGGCTTCAGCTTCGATGATCAGGGAGCTCCAGTCGGGAGGGGGAGTAGAGTTGAGCCAGAGCTTCACTGCAGGCAGCATGTTCATGCTGCAGGAGGAGAGGAGCGCATGTTCTGGCATGCCTGGAGGTAGCCTGAAGCAGGCCTGTCGGAAGCGTTCGATGAACACCCGAACCGTTTCTTTCTCCTTCTGGCGTATCTCTATGAGAGATGCCATCGTCATGTCCATCCCGCCGTCGTAGAAGCGATCGAGGAAGAGGCGCGTCAAGTCGTCGAAGGACGATATAGAATTGTCAGGGAGGCTGCAGTATCAGTCATACGCCACCCCTTTTAGAGCCCCAACAAAGATGCTGGTGAGGAGCGCGTCCTCCTTTGGAAGATGCCCCGTCTGTGACTGAAAATATGTCAGGTATCAACGCGGAGAGTCCTTCCCGTCGTACGGCGTGAGTGTTTGTGGTTTATATTTTGGAGGATAAACCACCTTGTTCCACTCGAGGGGATAAGGATGGGGAATGCCCATCTTCTGGCGCTCCTCTTGCCTGTTTTTGGACTCGAAGCGCTCCCGCAAGTCCTTGATCATTTCGACCACATCCTCCGTGGAGCTAGGAGTCGGGGAAGGTGGTACTATCTGGAGTGGAGCGTTTTAGGGCTCCGACGTCCGGGGTGCTTCTGTGTCTGAGGGTGCCCGTTGAAGGGGTACACTCGACTCCCCATTGGCTCCTGGGTCGGGACCGGTTGAAGGTGTTCTGGTCAAGGCCGATCGTATATCAAACACTGCTTGAGTCAGTGCTTGCATAAAGGCAGAAAGGGTTTTGAGTCCTCCCTCTAATGAGTCTATGCGCTGGACAATGTCCTGCGGCGGCGCATCAGACTCGGAATCACCCCCAGTCATGTATACTGTCCTGACACGGCCGGGAGTGGATGGATTGGTTGAGGCTTCGCTCTCGGCCTCACTTTCATGTGGGGGAGTCACCTCTCCTGGTGTTCCACCTTGGCCACCCCCAGCCACATTCTGGAGGTCATTCTCGACGGGCGCATCTGCATGGGCCTGATTGCCCTCAGCTCCGTCTTGAAGGGCCTCTTCGTCTCTACCCCCAGCCGTGTCCTGGGGGACATCCTCGTTTTGAGGGGCTTCTGGGAGGCTGACTTCGCCTTGAGGACGAAGATCCGCCGCAGCTGTGCTTTGGACATCTTCGTCTTCGGAAGGAGGCTCAACAAGGGTCTGACTACCCCCAGCTTCCTCCAAGAACTTCTTCCTCGACCGAGTGCCTTCGAACACTCCAGAGGTCGAGACAGCTGCCTTGGTTTTCCTTGGCTGGCTTTTGGATGAAGACGAGGAATTGCCAGTCGTCTTCCGAACTGACGAGGAGTTGGAGGTCACGTTGCATGAAGCAACCCTTGGCTCCTCTTCTGTTGACACCTTCATCCCGAGGCGATGTCGGAGAGGTGTTGATGATTGCAGCCGCTGGAAGACTGACTGCCTTGGTGGTACTGCTGCCTTGCAACAGCAGTTGATGGTGACCACCGCACAAGTATGCCCCGTGAGAGGCGTATCGTGCCTGTTGGTCGACTCTCCTGACCGGCGCTTGTGAGTGATCACGTTACGCAGGTCGTTGGAGGAGAGTGCTACCTTCACACCCCCTTCAGGCGCATGGCAAGGCCAAACGCCAGGGTGGTCAGGTGAGTGCTGCGCCCCCCGATCTAATACCAAGCAGGCATCACGATCAGTAGTGGGGGAACCACAACATTTGAAGTGACTTGAACGGACCTCAAACGCACAACCAGAGGAGGCGCGGGAGTTCAAGACCACTGAATTTGCCTCACTCGACTTGGTTGTGCACGCAGTAGATGCGTCCAAATGAGATGAGGACTTTGAAGGTCGACTCGTTTTTGGTGCAGAGGCACCTGATTCGACCTTGTACAGCTTGCCATCGGCAGCGCGCGTGATTGTGAGCGCGTGCCTCTGGCCTGCTGCTGGCATAGCACGTTTGTGGCGCATGGCCCGTGCCGCCTTGGATTTCTTTGTACTAGCCCGCTGGGGCGCATAGTACTCAGCATCCAAATTCTCCTCGCCATTACAACGAGTGAGTCTGTCAAAGACAGAGACTTTTTGTGACGCATCAGAGGTGATGCGCGGGGCATTGGCTGCGCCCCTGCTCCGTCGACGCATCTTCCTCGCCTGAGAGGGAGATGGCTGGGGAACATGGTCAACCGCACGCTTCCCCGAGAGATGCGCTGCATCAGCGGGCGCACCTTGGTTGCTGAGAACGTCAGCAGGAAGGGAGGGCTGGATTGGCGCATTCCCTTCAGTGGTGGTGCCCGAGGCGTCGACCTTGCACACCCAGACACGGCGGGTCTTCTTCGGCTTCGGCAGCCGCTTCGAAGGACTCGCACTTCCTTCAGAAATGAACTCCTCGTACGCCTGTTGATTGAGGCGCACGACCAGCGTCTTGTGGGAGGAGCCCACCTTCACGTCGTCGGCCTGTGACACGACTTTCTCGGAGGAAGAGAAAGAAGTCCCCAGCAGAGTCGCCAGCTTGTTTGCCATTAAAATTGTTTGATTGAAAACTTTAACACAAACAGAACAGTGTTACAATATAGGACTTAGATGTAGTCCTAGGAGTACACTTTTGTTTAATCTGGGTCCTTAGTGCCAATGGAGCGAGTGGTAATGCGTTGACTCCGTTGACGGGCTGACGACGGTTATCGGTTCTCTGAAGGTGTAGATTGCTCTGGGTGCTGGAGCTTGTCGAGAGGAGGAAGACGTTGAGTGTCTCTCTCTGTCTCTCTGGTGATTCTCTGTGGATTCTGTGCGTTGTCCGTGTGTAGGTCTAGGTCAGAAGGAAATGATCCCTCTATTTATAGCTGGGCAAGTTGGCTGCTCATGCGCGTATATGTAGGATGCGCCGGTACGTGGGGACGCCACGTGGAGATTGCTGATGGAGGCGCATGGATGATGCGCCCTACTCGAGGGGTTGAATTCTTCATACTGCTGTTGTGAGCCGGCACGTAGCAAAGGAGAAGATCTTTCTGTTGCTGAAATCTTGGATGAGTTGAGTCAAAGGACACGTGTCGTCGACTCATGGCTCGGAGATCTCGGATCTGATGGGGGGATGATTTGGTGGGATGCGCCTTGGATTGGGCGCATGATGAGATTTTGGCTCGTGACCTTTAGGAGTCACGAACCGTTCTGGGCGCATGGCTTTTGAGGCGCATGCGAGCGACTTTCCTTCTGTCTTTCGGGATCAGAGATCAGTCTGGGGCGCATGGCTTTTGAGGCGCATGCAAAGCTTCAACTGGAGACTCTTTTTCTGTCTTTAGGGATCAGTGAAGGGTCTGAGGCGCATGGCTTTTGAGGCGCATGCGGATGGTTGGGTGGCCACGTGGCAGTAGCCGTCGGGGTAAAGTCATGATGATGCTGACGTTGTGGACGCTTCGTTTTCTGCAAAAGCTGTCAACCGTTCAGGCTTGGGGAGGCGTGCTGTCAACTCTGTCAGTTCAGCATTTAATGTTGGTGACATTCGATGGACAGCTGAGTGGGCGTGACGTTCCACTAGGCGTATGGGGACGTATGGGGGCGCATCCTCTGTGAAGCGCTCGGTACAGGGCACATCTGTGGGAGGCGCTTGGTGTTTGAAGGGGTGTGATGCGCTGTCCAGCCGGCGCATCCGACACGTCTTTAATGATGCGGCTGTTTCGCTTCTCGAGTGCTTTTAAATAGCCGTTTGGCTGAAGTCGAGGCGTCCGGTTCATCCATTTAATGTGAGTTCATTGCACGGAATTCGGAGAGCCATCCACTTGGCACATGGGTTTGATCTGCCCGGCCTATAAATAGTGGCATGGAGAGAAGGTTGGCCTCTCACTCTCTCACGTACTTCCAATCATGATCTTGGGTTCTCAGGTGCATTCTGTTGACGAAGTGTTCCCGAGGGTGAAGATGAGACGCCATGTCGTCGTTGATGCACTTGAAGGTGACTGTTACATCCAAAAGACGGAGTCGAGGGCTTCTGAGGCAGGCGGAAGGTGCATGTTGCATCCAAAGATAGGGATGTTCGGGCCTCGTCTCCGTTGTTCTGGAAGGGCCGTAAATCGGAATGGCGGTGCTAGGCTCTTTCTTCCTTCAAAGTGGGTGTCGTCCACTCTGGTTGTGTTGAAAGCTGCTCCGTTAGCCGTATTTCGATTACGGTCTTCCTTGGTCTTTGGAGGCTCTTTCGAAGCCTCCCCTGGCCACAGACTTGCGGTGCTCTTCTCTTCCTTGGTTCCAGCCAGAGGGTTAAATGCTTTGTTTAATCGAAGCACTTATCAGGTGAGCCTGGCTGGAAGAGCGGCACATAACTGAGCTGCTGAAGGGATGCACATAACTGAGCTGGATGCACATAACTGAGCTGCTGAAGAGACGGTGGGATGCGCCTGGTTGAAGGCGCATGGTATCTGCTGCGCCTAACTGGCGGCGCATGGTGACTGCTGCGCCTATCTGGAGGCGCATGGTGGCCGCTGGCTGTAGACTTAGGATCTTTCCTTTGTAGAAATTCTCCTTTGTACAACCTTTTCTAGACATGTAATAGACTTTTGTATATAAATAAAAAGTCCTTCTTCAAATGTCTATACTTATTGACTTTGCTGTGAAGTGTTCTGTCCGAGTTCTGGCGCATGTAGTGTCTGGCGCATGGGCTTTCTGGTTGTGAAGTTCCATGCTTCTACAACCCTCGGTTGATCAAACGAAAAGGCGGACGGTACGATCGAGCCTTCGCCAAAGTGTCTGCACCCGCCGCTAAATGGGTGCCTGCAATAAAACTGGTTCCCGTCAATACTTTTGCCTTGGGTGCCTCGACTTTTGCTCGTCGCATGTTATTGATGGAACAATCATACCCCAAGGGAGACTTTCGGGTAGAGGGTTGGTGTCATTATGTTTCAAAATGGGACAAACTGACACACTGGATCCTGTCGCGGTTTCAGACTGAGCTCCAAGAGATTGGGCTGACCGCCGCGATCCGTGCCACTCAGGCAGGTGTAGAAATTAACAGGCACATGTTCCTTGCGCTTTTGGAGATGTTTGATACCCATACTGGGACCTTCTTCACTCCAGTGGGGGAGCTCGGGCTCGCGCTTCATGAGATGTACGAGGTATCAAAACTCCCCTGGGGATCGGAACCTTACGAGGAGTACTTCCCGACCAATGAAGAATTCCAGGTCTTGGGGGACAAAGCTGATGAGATGATGGCTGTCTTCAAAGAAGTAGCGAGTCACCACTACTATATGCAGAAGAAGGATAGGGGCGGGACACAGCCTCATGTGACTGCTTGGAGAGATCACATCTTTAGGCAGGACAAAGAGGATCCTTCCCATTTTTCTACTCCGCCGGCACTTTCTCGTAGCGAGGTGCTTTCCGAAATGAGCAGGTTAGGCGAGAAGAATCCCTTATGGTTTGGCTCCAGGACCATGTCTTCTCAGGCGGGTCTGGCTCTGTAGAGAGGGTGACTCGGACTTAATTCTGCCGGCTGTGAAGTTGGCCTTCGGCCGTCCTTTAGCTTTACTCCCCGCAATGGTGTGTAACCTGCTGCGGGGTCTACGAGAGTTTGCGGGAGATGTCGTTCATGAGCGAGGCAAAAACAACAACTTCCCGCGTGCCGAACTGCCGTTTCATTATTTGATGGGGTGGTTAATTTTACACCATCCCAATGTGATGAGCCCGGGTTCGGAGGAAGACCACAGGTCCGGAGATGCATTCCTCCGGCGTTTCCACCGGAGGAACTGGTCGCACACTGGTGTTCCTGTTTGCAGGAAAGTTTTATCCCATCTTCAGGGATGGGAGATCGCCAAAGTTGGTCCTGTCTTTTCCGATTTTGAGGCCAACGAAGATCTGATGGACTCGGGTGAAGATGCCACCACTCTATCTCCATGGGGATTTCGCTGGTTGCAAAGTATCCGGCCGTCCCATTTGGTATATCGGAACAGGAACCAGTGTTACCTGGAACCGTATTTGCCGAGCCGCTTTGCAAGGCAATTCGGGTACACTCAATTGATGTTGGATAATCCCAGTGTCACCTTGGGGTACGCTGGAAGTTTGCTGGATGGTGCACGAGCTTGGCATTACTATAATGCCGGATGTACTGGAGCCCGCTTTACGCTCACTGTCCAGAATCCGCGGCCGCCGATTCTTTACTCAGCCGCCAGATTTTACTGTGCTATGGCTGCCGCGTCCGCCGGATATGATAGGGAGACCAGTTTTATTGCAGGCACCCATTTAGCGGCGGGTGCAGACACTTTGGCGAAGGCTCGATCGTACCGTCCGCCTTTTCGTTTGATCAACCGAGGGTTGTAGAAGCATGGAACTTCACAACCAGAAAGCCCATGCGCCAGACACTACATGCGCTAGAACTCGGACAGAACACTTCACAGCAAAGTCAATAAGTATAGACATTTGAAGAAGGACTTTTTATTTATATAAAAAAGTCTATTACATGTCTAGAAAAGGTTGTACAAAGGAGAATTTCTACAAAGGAAAGATCCTAAGTCTATAGCCAGCGGCCACCATGCGCCTCCAGATAGGCGCAGCAGTCACCATGCGCCGCCAGTTAGGCGCAACAGATACCATGCGCCTTCAACTAGGCGCATCCCACCGTCTCTTCAGCAGCTCAGTTATGTGCATCCAGCTCAGTTATGTGCATCCCTTCAGCAGCCCAGTTATGTGCCGCTCTTCCAGCCAGGCTCACCTGATAAGTGCTTCGATTAAACAAAGCATTTAACCCTCTGGCTGGAACCAAGGAAGAGAAGAGCACCGCAAGTCTGGCCAGGGGAGGCTTCGAAAGAGCCTCCAAAGACCAAGGAAGACCGTAATCGAAATACGGCTAAAGGAGCAGCTTTCAACACAACCAGAGTGGACGACACCCACTTTGAAGGAAGAAAGAGCCTAGCACCGCCATTCCGATCTACGGCCCTTCCAGAACAACGGAGACGAGGCCCGAGCATCCCTATCTTTGGATGCAACAGGCACCTTCCGCCTGCCTCAGAAGCCCTCGACTCCGTCTTTTGGATGTAACAGTCACCTTCAAGTGCATCAACGACGACATGGCGTCTCATCTTCACCCTCGGGAACACTTCGTCAACAGAATGCATCCGAGAACCCAAGATCATGATTGGAAGTACGTGAGAGAGTGAGAGGCCAACCTTCTCTCCATGCCACTATTTATAGGCCGGGCAGATCAAACCCATGCGCCAAGTGGATAGCTCTCCGAATTCCGTGCAATGAACTCACATTAAATGGATGAACCGGACGCCTCGACTTCAGCCAAACGGCTATTTAAAAGCACTCGAGAAGCGAAATAGCCGCATCATTAAAGACGTGTCGGATGCGCCGGCTGGACAGCGCATCACACCCCTTCAAACACCAAGCGCCTCCCACAGATGTGCCCTGTACCGAGCGCATCACAGAGGATGCGCCCCCATACGTCCCCATACGCCTAGTGGAACGTCACGCCCACTCAGCTGTCCATCGAATGTCACCAACATTAAATGCTGAACTGACAGAGTTGGCAGCACGCCTCCCCAAGCCTGAACGGTTGACAACTTTTGCAGAAAACGAAGCGTCCACAACGTCAGCATCATCATGACTTTACCCCGACGGCTACTGCCACGTGGCCACCCAACCATCCGCATGCGCCTCAAAAGCCATGCGCCTCTGACCCTTCACTGATCCCTAAAGACAGAAAAAGAGTCTCCAGTTGAAGCTTTGCATGCGCCTCAAAAGCCATGCGCCCCAGACTGATCTCTGATCCCGAAAGACAGAAGGAAAGTCGCTCGCATGCGCCTCAAAAGTCATGCGCCCAGAACGGTTCGTGACTCCTAAAGGTCACGAGCCAAAATCTCATCATGCGCCCAATCCAAGGCGCATCCCACCAAATCATCCCCCCATCAGATTCGAGATCTCCGAGCCATGAGTCGACGACACGTGTCCTTTGACTCAACTCATCCAAGATTTCAGCAACAGAAAGATATTCTCCTTTGCTACGTGCCGGCTCACAATAGCAGTATGAAGAATTCAACCCCTCGAGTAGGGCGCATCATCCATGCGCCTCCATCAGCAATCTCCACGTGGCGTCCCCACGTACCGGCGCATCCTACATATGCGCGCATGAGCAGCCAACCTGCCCAGCTATAAATCGATGGATCATTTCCTTCTTACCTACCGACACACGGACAACGCACAGAATCTACAGAGAATCACCAGAGAGACAGAGACAGACACTCAACGTCTTTCTCCTCTCGGCAAGCTCCAGCACCCAGAGCAATCCACACCTTCAGAGAACCGATAACCGTCGTCAGCCCGTCAACGGAGTCAACGCATTACCACTCGCTCCATTGGCACTAAGGACCCAGATTAAACAAAAGTGTACTCCTAGGACTACATCTAAGTCCTATATTGTAACACTGTTCTGTTTGTGTTAAAGTTTTCAATCAAACAATTTTAATGGCAAACAAGCTGGCGATTCTGCTGGGGACCTCTTTCTCTTCCTCCGAGAAAGTCGTGTCACAGGCCGACGACGTGAAGGTGGGCTCCTCCCACAAGACGCTGGTCGTGCGCCTCAATCAACAGGCGTACGAGGAGTTCATTTCTGAAGGAAGTGCGAGTCCTTCGAAGCGGCTGCCGAAGCCGAAGAAGACCCGCCGTGTCTGGGTGCGCAAGGTCGACGCCTCGGGCACCACCACTGAAGGGAATGCGCCAATCCAGCCCTCCCTTCCTGCTGACGTTCTCAGCAACCAAGGTGCGCCCGCTGATGCAGCGCATCTCTCGGGGAAGCGTGCGGTTGACCACGTTCCCCAGCCATCTCCCTCTCAGGCGAGGAAGATGCGTCGACGGAGCAGGGGCGCAGCCAATGCCCCGCGCATCACCTCTGATGCGCCACAAAAAGTCTCTGTCTTTGACAGACTCACTCGCTGTAATGGCGAGGAGAATTTGGATGCTGAGTACTATGCGCCCCAGCGGGCTAGTACAAATAAATCCAAGGCGGCACGGGCCATGCGCCACAAACGTGCTATGCCAGCAGCAGGCCAGAGGCACGCGCTCACAATCACGCGCGCTGCCGATGGCAAGCTGTACAAGGTCGAATCAGGTGCCTCTGCACCAAAAACGAGTCGACCTTCAAAGTCCTCATCTCATTTGGGCGCATCTACTGCGTGCACAACCAAGTCGAGTGAGGCAAATTCAGTGGTCTTGAACTCCCGCGCCTCCTCTGGTTGTGCGTTTGAGGTTCGTTCAAGTCACTTCAAATGTTGTGGTTCCCCCACTACTGATCGTGATGCCTGCTTGGTATTAGATCGGGGGGCGCAGCACTCACCTGACCACCCTGGCGTTTGGCCTTGCCATGCGCCTGAAGGGGGTGTGAAGGTAGCACTCTCCTCCAACGACCTGCGTAACGTGATCACTCACAAGCGCCGGTCAGGAGAGTCGACCAACAGGCACGATACGCCTCTCACGGGGCATACTTGTGCGGTGGTCACCATCAACTGCTGTTGCAAGGCAGCAGTACCACCAAGGCAGTCAGTCTTCCAGCGGCTGCAATCATCGACACCTCTCCGACATCGCCTCGGGATGAAGGTGTCAACAGAAGAGGAGCCAAGGGTTGCTTCATGCAACGTGACCTCCAACTCCTCGTCAGTTCGGAAGACGACTGGCAATTCCTCGTCTTTATCCAAAAGCCAGCCAAGGAAAACCAAGGCAGCTATCTCGACCTCTGGAGTGTTCGAAGGCACTCGGTCGAGGAAGAAGTTCTTGGAGGAAGCTGGGGGTAGTCAGACCCTTGTTGAGCCTCCTTCCGAAGACGAAGATGTCCAAAGCACAGCTGCGGCGGATCTTCGTCCTCAAGGCGAAGTCAGCCTCCCAGAAGCCCCTCAAAACGAGGATGTCCCCCAGGACACGGCTGGGGGTAGAGACGAAGAGGCCCTTCAAGACGGAGCTGAGGGCAATCAGGCCCATGCAGATGCGCCCGTCGAGAATGACCTCCAGAATGTGGCTGGGGGTGGCCAAGGTGGAACACCAGGAGAGGTGACTCCCCCACATGAAAGTGAGGCCGAGAGCGAAGCCTCAACCAATCCATCCACTCCCGGCCGTGTCAGGACAGTATACATGACTGGGGGTGATTCCGAGTCTGATGCGCCGCCGCAGGACATTGTCCAGCGCATAGACTCATTAGAGGGAGGACTCAAGACCCTCTCTGCCTCTATGCAAGCACTGACTCAAGCAGTGTTTGATATACGGTCGGCCTTGACCAGAACACCTTCAACCGGTCCCGACCCAGGAGCCAATGGGGAGTCGAGTGTACCCCTTCAACGGGCACCCTCAGACACAGAAGCACCCCGGACGTCGGAGCCCTCAAACGCTCCACTCCAGATAGTACCACCTTCCCCGACTCCTAGCTCCACGGAGGATGTGGTCGAAATGATCAAGGACTTGCGGGAGCGCTTTGAGTCCAAAAACAGGCAAGAGGAGCGCCAGAAGATGGGCATTCCCCATCCTTATCCCCTCGAGTGGAACAAGGTGGTTTATCCTCCAAAATATAAACCACAAACACTCACGCCGTACGACGGGAAGGACTCTCCGCGTCGATACCTGACATATTTCCAGTCACAGACGGGACATCTTCCAAAGGAGGACGCGCTCCTCACCAGCATCTTTGTTGGGGCTCTAAAAGGGGTGGCGTATGACTGGTACTGCAGCCTCCCTGACAATTCTATATCGTCCTTCGACGACTTGACGCGCCTCTTCCTCGATCGCTTCTACGACGGCGGGATGGACATGACGATGGCATCTCTCATAGAGATACGCCAGAAGGAGAAAGAAACGGTTCGGGTGTTCATCGAACGCTTCCGACAGGCCTGCTTCAGGCTACCTCCAGGCATGCCAGAACATGCGCTCCTCTCCTCCTGCAGCATGAACATGCTGCCTGCAGTGAAGCTCTGGCTCAACTCTACTCCCCCTCCCGACTGGAGCTCCCTGATCATCGAAGCTGAAGCCGCAGAAAAGAAGACGGCCAATGCACGTCTTTTGGGTGTCAGCTTCCCCGCCTTTGATGATAAGGGGAAAAGGTCTGCAGCCAACAACTCCGGACAAGAAGCAAAGGGGAAACAGGCATTGACGGTTAATGCCTCGAAAGACGCATCTGCGCCTACTCAGAAGCCTCCACTGGCACCAAGACCCAAGGAGGTGTATTCATTCAATGACGAAGACACCCTGCAACTCTTTGAAATACTGAAGCAGGGTGACAAGATCAAGCTCCCGGACCCAAAGCAGCCCGATGAAGTCGGGAAAGTGGACAACCCGAGGTACTGTCACTACCATCGGTTTGTCGGACACCCGACCAAGGACTGCTACGTCCTCAAGAATTACATCCAGCGCATGATCAATGCCGATGTAATCTCCGTCGACTATGAAGAGAAGACGGTGTCAGCCAATGTGGTGTCGCTTCAGTTCGGCACCTTGCCGCCGACCACCACACAAGATGGCGTCGTCCCCATCCCTAAGGCGACAATGGAGGTGGTGAACTTGCCACCTACCCGTGACAATGTGAGTGGACTCATCCCACTCACCACATCTCGAGGAGAGGTCATCTGGGTTCACCCCGACCTCGTCTCCGAGGTGACTCAATCGGAGTACGCTCTACCTCCAAATCAAAAGGCAGGAAGATCAAGTCTTGCCACACGGTCTCTTCTTCAACAGAAGAGGCACTTCCAGTGCAGACGCGTGCACAACAGAACGCCCAGCCCGACGAAGCTGCCGCCGAGGTGGTGCCTCCTGGCACCATCCCTGAGGAGGGCCCGTCTAAACCCTCAGCAGCCAATAAGCAGAAGCAGGTGGAGGCTCGTTTCGACAGACCTCTACGGAAGGAGAATGCTTCGGGGCTAGCCAAGCCCCACAACTTTGACATACTGGCACAACTGGCCAGTACTCCTGCACGCCTGTCTTTGTTTGAGCTCCTGCGTCTTTCCAAAGACTCCCGAGAAGCTCTCTGCGAAGCTCTGAAGGACGCTGAATCCTTTCTCAGTCAGGTCAAGCAGCCTGAAGACCTCCCAACTACTTGCGCGCACTGTCATTGTGCGGATGAAGTTATCCCAAACATAACTTTCACCCAACAAGACATGCTGCTCAAGCACCACCGACATAACCGACCGCTGTATTACACAGGGTACATCGGTTCAGTCAAGGTGAGCCGGATTCAGATCGATCCGGGGTCTTCCCTCAGCATCATCCCGAAAGCGCTGCTATCAAAACTGGGGATCCCAATGTACCGGCTGGCGCCCTCCAACACAACCATCAGTGGCTTCAACGCTAGCAAAAGCGAGCCACTGGGCAAGATCCGACTGAAGTGTCACATCGGCAACCTCAAAACTGAGGTGACCTGTTATGTGGTGGATGCCGAGGTCAACTACAACATCCTGCTCGGCCGACCATGGCTACATGAGTACATGGTGGTGCCTTCCACGCTCCACCAATGCATAAAATATGTATCCACCAACGGCGTCATCCGGACGGAGTTCGCAGACATCGATCCTTTCAAAGGGATTGAAGCCTACTTCACCGATTCCGACTTGTACAAGCCACTTGACGAGGAGGAAGCCAACGATGCTGATGATGAGACAGAGACGGCAACTGAGCCGGACACGGAGCCTGAGATGACTCCAGACGCCCCTTTGAAGATCCGACTGAAGGGCAAACCACCCCAGAAGGTGCCTCCAATGAGCATCAAACTATCAGGGAAAGCACCGACTCCTGAGGCTCCCCTGAAGATACGCCTCAAGGGAAAGCCGCCTCAAACATCGGCTCCCCTGGTGGCAAAATTACAGGGGAAAGCACCACTCACAGGAGGCGCAGTTGAGGCACCTCTGAAGGTGCGTCTTAAGGGCAAGCCCCCGCAGTCATCCAAGATGCCAGAGAGGGCTCACATAACCCTCTCAGACCCCAAAGTCAAAGCTGTGGTGGATTCTCCTGATCCGACCCCAGTGCTTACAGATGAGGAGCTTGGCGAATATATCTCTGCTGATGTAGATGCACCCTCCTTAGACAATGTAATCCCACGGGATAAGATCTCGTATTTTATCAATAATAGAGTGTCTTTTAATTATTCTTGTCTTCCGCACTGGAATGCCGTGTATACATTAGATAACGCTCTACGGTCGTTGCAAACACAAATAACGACCGTCCATCATGTAAATCGAGTAGTCCCGTCTCAAGGAGTCTGTTTCATAGCCCCTCCACGAAGCCGAGACGAAGGGTCCATCATTTTGGGCAAAGTCGAGCGTCATCAAGACCTCCCGCCGCTCGAGCCAGAACCTGATACCGGCAGAGTACAAGTCTATCGGTACACGGATACGGCAAAGCACATCATCCAAAAGATGGGCTACGACCTAAAAAGCAACAAAGGCCTAAACTACGGCAAGGGTCGACGTCTCCCTCTCCGGCTTCCAACACCCAAAGGAAAGCCGCAGGACTACTACAACAAAACTCGACGGGGGGTAGGCTATGTCACGCCGCCAGCAACTCCGGAGAGTTCAGACGCAGAAGACGTAGAACATTCCCACTCGTCCGAAGCATCGACTTGGGATTCCGATACCAGTATCGGATCAGTCTTCAGGAAGGTGCTGTCAGCTAACATGACGTCAGCACAACCTCAAAAAGGTGAAGGCGAAGACCAAGCGCCGGAACCCTTCGAAGAAGAACCCTGGGCTCAACGCCTAGGAGAACAATGGGAGGCTCGTTTTGAGTTACGTGAACCTCCCACCGAAGACGAAGTCGAGCAGATCGACCTTGGGGACAGATCTTCTTCCAAACCCATCTTCATCAGCAAAAGTCTAGAAGGAGAAGACCGAGAGTCTCTAATCCAGCCGGCTAAAGAGTATATCGACGTCTTTGCCTGGAGCTACGAAGATATGCCGGGACTCGATCCACAGATTGCAATGCATAGGTTGAACATCTTACCTGATGCCAAACCTATCAAACAAGAACAGCGACGTTTCCGTCCGGACATCATGAATGCCATCGATCAGGAGGTAGACAAACTCCTGACCAGCGGCTTCATCCGTGAGGAACAGCACCCAGATTGGGTAGCCAACGTCGTACCTGTCACCAAGAAGAATGGGAAGATACGAGTCTGTATCGACTTCAGGGACCTCAACTCTGCTTGCCCGAAGGACGAATTCCCGCTTCCAATCACCGATGTGATGATCGACAACACATGTGGCTTTGAACGCATGTCTTTTATGGACGGGTATTCAGGCTACAATCAAATCAAGATGTTCTCCGATGACGCAAAACATACGGCATTCAGGACTCCAAAGGACGTTTTCTGCTACACAGTAATGCCCTTCGGCTTGAAGAACGCCGGTGCAACATACCAACGAGCTATGAGCACCATCTTCCGTCAACATCTTCGCAAGACAGTCGAATGCTATGTTGACGACATCGCAGTCAAGAGTCGCCTCAAAGGAGATCACCTACAGGATCTGAAGACAGTCTTCGATCTCATGCGGGCACATCAACTCAAAATGAACCCCGCTAAATCCTTCCTGGGAGTTTCTAGCGGCAAATTCTTGGGCTTTGTCATCACGGCGAAAGGCATTCATGTTGATCCCGAGAAGACCAAAGCCATCCTCAACATGGACCCTCCGAAGAATCTTCGAGAACTTCGGGGCTTGCAGGGACGTCTGGCATACATCCGGAGGTTCATAGCAAACCTCTCCGGTAAATGTCAACCCTTTACTCAGCTCATGAAGAAGGGAGTCTCTTATGTCTGGACAGAGGAGTGCCAAAAGGCTTTCGACGACATCAAAGCCTACTTGACGAGCCCACCAGTCCTGGTGGCACCTGTCGCCGGCAAACCATTTCTCCTCTACGTCCGTGCCATGGATCATTCCCTTGGCGCTCTGCTGGCTCAAAACAGCGATACAGGCTATGAGCAAGCAATCTACTACCTCAGTCGAACGCTCATCGGGGCCGAACACCGGTACAACCCCGTTGAAAAGGAGTGCTTGGCTTTGGTGTTTGCCATCCAGAAGACTCGTCATTATGTCTCGGGCCAGACAATTCATGTCATTTCCCGAGTCAATCCGCTCAGAGTCCTCATGACGAAGCCAGGTTCATTGAACTCCCGGCTAGCCACATGGGCGATCGATCTTGCTAACACCGTATAATATGGTGTTTGTCCCGCAAAAAACTGTTAAAGGTCAAGCTCTGGCTGACTTTTTAGCTGCACACCCCATCCCAGAATCCTCAAAACTCTATGAAGACATCCCGGATGAGGTCCAAGAATCCAACGTCACCGAAGGAAGCTCCGTTTGGCGGATGTTTTTCGATGGCGCTTCAAGAACAGGCCCCAAAGGCTAAATCATCGCAGGAGTGGGGGTAGTCTTAGTCTCTCCCGATCAGTTGGTCATCCAGCGTGCTTACTCCCTTTCGAAGCCGTGCTCCAACAATGTTGCCGAGTACAACGCACTCATCATGGGACTCCAGCTCGCACAACAGCTGGGGGTGGACTATCTGGAAGCCTACGGTGACTCAAAACTCGTCGTGAACCAGATTCGGGGGCAGTGCGAGGTTCGCCATGAAGATCTGATCCCTTACCATGAAGTTGCATTGAACATCATTTCAACCTTCACCGGGTTCTTCATCGAACACGTACCTCGTCTACAAAACTTGGAGGCTGACGCTCTGGCTGGCCTCGTAGCCTCATTGGCAGCGCCCTTTGGGACTCAACACTATGTCACGGTAACTGGCCGAGACTTGGTTTGTCCTAGAAACAACCTATGCTTGCGAGTGGCTCACGCCATGCCGACGAACACTGGTGTTAATGTCCGAGACTGGAGGTTCCCGTTCATCGACTTCGCTGTCTACGGAATCCTTCCAGAGGACCCGAAGGAAGCCGTCTCAGTCAGGAGACGCTCTCTTCGATTCTACTACGATACAGCTACCAAAACGCTGTACTGACGCTCCTTCGATGGGCTCCTCCTTCGATGCCTGTCCAACGAAGAAGCAGCCGAAGCTCTTCAAGAAGCTCATGACGGAACTTGCGGAGCTCATCAACCCGGTCCTAAGTTGCAGGATCGACTGCGACGTATGGGCTACTACTGGCCAACCATGGTCGCCGACGCTGTTGAATATGCTAAGAAGTGTTATGCATGCCAACTTCATGCAGACTTCATACATACACCGTCTGAACCACTACATCCTACAGTCGTCTCCTGGCCCTTTGAAGCCTGGGGCATGGACATTGTGGGACCAATCACCCCTCCTTCATCAAGAGGACACCGCTTCATCCTGGCCATCACCGATTACTTCTCCAAATGGGCAGAAGCAGTCCCACTGGCGGAAGTAAAGAGCTCCAGGGTGGTCAGCTTTATCAAACACCATGTCATTTACCGTTTCGGAGTACCCCGGCGGATCATTCATGACAATGGTCCTCAGTTTATCAGCCACATTTTTAGCAGGTTCTGTGACAAGAATCGCATTCAAATTGTGGCATCCACCGCCTACAATCCGGCTGCAAACGGGTTAGCAGAAGCGTTCAACAAAACTATCGTTAGGCTGCTCAAAAAGGTCGTGGCATCTAACAAACGCGACTGGGACGAAAAGCTTGGCGAATGCCTTTGGGCCTACCGCACAACGGTACGGACCCCAACAGGCAACACACCATTCTTCCTAGTCTACGGGAGCGAAGCGGTACTGCCTCTCGAGATCCAGATACCCTCACTCCGCGTAGCAATAACGAACAAACTCACAGAAGAAGACAATCAACGTCGTCGTCTGCGGGAACTGGAGGCACTCGATGAGAAGCGTCTCCTGGCTCAACAACGCATCGAACTCTACCAAGTCCGTATATCACAGGCTTTCAACAAGAAGGTCAAACAGAGGACTTTCCAAGTTGGTGACCTGGTTTTAGCAGTCAGAAGGCCAATGGTGTTAACTCACAAGACACCAGGAAATTTCGAGCCCAAGTGGGAAGGACCTTTCATCATTGAGACGGTATACTCAAACGGTGCTTACCGCCTCGCCAAATCCAATGGGGACTTGTTCATGATGTCCATCAACGGCAAGTTTCTAAAGAAGTACTATTCTTGACATCCTTCAGACATGTACTTCCCCAAAGGGGATCTGTGGGCCCAATCATCGGGGCTCACACACAATCTCCTTCCACAAACTCATACGCTTCTGGAACCCAGCTGTTCCGTGGCATCCTTCAGTAGAAAGACAACCACGTCCACATCACCTCTGAGTTGTTCCTCTACACCTTACAAAGCGGAATCTTACGCTACGTAAGCCGATGCTACCCTTCATGTTTACCACGTCCACATTACCTCTGAGTAAACATCTCGTACAAACAACCCCTGCGTTGTCGTACATTGATCGCAGAACTTCCACGTCTACATCACCTCTGAGTTGTTCAGCGTATCCCCCAGGATCATTCCTACCACGTCCATAATACCTCTGAGTAGGAAGATTCTATCATTTTGAACCTAATGATCGCCATGTCCATATCACCTCTGAGCAAACATGTTGGTTCCTTCAAACTTATTATCTGTACCTAAAAACCAAGGTACGCAAAAGATAATAGGTCCACACAAATCATCAAGTTCATAATAACAAAAATGAACACATCACAAAAAAAAGGGTTGTGTACTTCTTTAAAAAGAGAGAGAGTACAGAACTACACTATCCCCCAGCAAGGGTTGCAAAAGAACATAAAAAAGGGAGAAGCTACAGTCCCTGAACCTCTCCAGGGTGGGCTGAGAGCTCTCTGACTCGACGTCTTAAGTCGGCTGTACGGGTCTCCACAGTCGCCAGGACTCGACGCTCAGCTTCTTGACGCATCAATTCAACAGCCTCAGCGGAAGTTTCGCTCTCATGCTTCTTATCAAGCTGTTGTCGCTGCTGAGCCAAGGCAAGAGTCCGCTGAGTAAAAGTCGCTTCCTCCTTCTTGAATGCTGCGTGTTCAGCCCGGACACGTTCGGCATCTAACTGGAGTCGGGCTCGTTGGTCCTCAAGGCGGCGCATCTGGGTGTTGATCTCTGCGATGTTAGCATCCAACGCAGCTCGCGTTTCCATCGTCTTCTTCATGGACTGAGACAACTGCTCTACCGCAGCCTCAGTCTCGCCACCTCGCGCTCCCAAATGCCCACAGTGGCCTGGTAGGAAGACTCGATCTCGGTAATCAACTTCCCCTTCTCCACATCTATCAGGACGGAGAGGTCATTTCGCTGGATGCGCTGAAGTTCCGCAAGCCGCTCGTCCAGCTCGATCACCGAAGCCTCCAGAATTTCGGTCATATGGTCGTGGCCTTGGTGAACGCGGATCAGCTCGATACAGGGCATTGCCAGAGCTCTTGCCGTCGCAAAGCTCCCGTTGGCATCCATCACTGCAGATACACCCCTCTGCAGCATTTTGTACACTCCCTCGACGAGGAATTTCACATATTCCTCTGCGTCCGCCAGTACCTGCGGCGTCATAGCAGGAGTTGGAGGAGCTACTACAGTTAGCGGACAGGAAGAAGATCCGCCAACCTCAACCTGCGAGGCTTGAACCTCGGCATCAATAGGCTCTTCATCAACATGGGCTGAACTGCTAGCCCGAGGAGCCGAAGGAACAGAGGAAGTCGGCACAGGCGTCGAGATAGTTCCCCAAGTGGAAGGAGCAACAGAGGGTTCCATACCCTTGCCCTTCTCAAGCCCGGAGGAACCACTGACGTCAACGGCCACCTCTTCTACCCCCAACGTTCTATCAACAGCCAATACCTCCCCTGGCAGAATGGGGAGATCAACACTTGTCTCTTGACCCGCCTCAGCAGTCGAGATCGGCAGACGGGTCTCGTCATCAAATCCCTCTACAGGGACAGGATCTGTCGCCACCTCCTGATCGGTAGCCACCTCAACTACTGAGGCTGGGGTAGGACTCGGCAATGATACCGCCGATCCCCCCTCATCAAGACAAGGAGGGGAATCAACCCTCTCCTCTGTTCCAACCATACCTGTTGCCCCCGCAACAGGTTCATGCAATTCTGTTGGACCCTCGGTATCCAAGGCCGACGATGTGGCCTTCATCTTCTCGGAAGCTGCTGCATCCTCAGCTTCCTTTCTGACATAATCCGGGGATGCTGGAATCTCTACAACAACATCCTCGGGATTCTCCTCCATGGGAGACATCATAGTTGGCGGAATACGCACTTCAGACGAGCCCGCCATCTCCTTTGGCCTGCTCCCACAAGATTTTGGAGTGCGGGGCTTTCTTTTCAGCGGCTCCTACAAAAAAGGGAGAAGCATTGATTACATAAGAAGCTGAACTTGAAACCAGACCTACACAGGGACAACGCACAGAATCCACAGAGAATCACCAGAGAGACAGAGGGAGACACTCAACGTCTTCCTCCTCTCGGCAAGCTCCAGCACCCAAAGCAATCTACACCTTCAGAGAACCGATAACCGTCGTCAGCCCGTCAACGGAGTCAACGCATTACCACTCGCTCCATTGGCACTAAGGACCCAGATTAAACAAAAGTGTACTCCTAGGACTACATCTAAGTCCTATATTGTAACACTGTTCTGTTTGTGTTAAAGCTTTCAATCAAACAATTTTAATGGCAAACAAGCTGGCGACTCTGCTGGGGACATGGCGAATCACCAGAACAGTGTTACAATATAGGTGACATGGCGAGATGCCCCAGAGTCCATAATCCAACCTGGTTGGTGGACAGCTGCTGCAAGAGCACGCGCAGGTATACCTGTGCCGGTTTGGGCAAAGCAAGTGATGTGGTCCCCAGGACCGGCCCTGAATTAATGGGGGCCCTAGGCAAATTTTTAAAATGGGGCCCATATATAATATAAAAAAATTGAACTAAAAAATGATACAGCCAATGCTAGAACCTAGGATCTCTTGTGTACAAGTATAACAAACTACCACTACACCACAAATGTTTTGGGATAAAAGAGGATCATATTATATATTAGTTCTAGTTTTAATATAAGATTACTAATATATATATACATTTAAATTAATTTTTTTGGGCCCCCAAATTTCATGGGGCCCTGGGCGGTCGCCCTGGCCGCCCTGGGCTAGGGCCGGCCCTGGTGGTCCCCCGAGGTAGATGACGTCCCATGACTGCCGTCCGAACCCAACTTTGTGCTGCGTAACTTCGCAAGGAACTCCTTCTCAAGAGGGGTTAACTCAGCCATGTGAATGTCGCCCCCTTCCTCCGCCAGATTAGCTTTGTGTCCTCCAGAATAATTTTCCCTTCTACCAGCATAACCGTCTCTACTACCACGACGTCCGCCGCGGCCCCGTCCACGATCACTTGAATGACTGTGCAGGAGTTTTGGATAAAACCTGATGTAATGTCCTGAGTCACCACAGTTGTGGCAAACACCAGCCACAGAGGGAGGCTGATTGAAGACGGCAAGCGCAGACTTTTTAATAGCAGCTTGTTCCCCCTGGAAAGAGCCCTTGTTAGGCATCAACTTTAAGCGAGCCTCTTCTTGTGCCATGGCAGCTATGGCGTCTTCTAAGGATGGAAGCATGGGCTGTGCTAGGAGGACATTCCTTCTATGCTCAAACACAGGATTAAGACCCTTCAAGAACTTCATCATCCGTTGACGCGAAATATAATCCGAGAACTTTTGGAAATGTTTCGCGAATGCTGGTTCGACCTGGGCATCTTCCATCCCAAGAGGATCATAGTGATCCAGATCAGACCAGTACTTCTTTAACAGTGCTGCATACTCAGAGATGGTACGGTCGTCCTGGGCCACCCTATCAAGTTCATCCTGCAGTTGGAAGACCCGCATAGGATTGCCCGAGCCTAAGTACATATCCTTCAAAGTCTATCATATATCAGCAGCAGCCTCCATCGCCTCGATATTGTTCGACACCTGATCGGTCAAGAAAGCCGTCAACCATCCAGCCACAACATTGTTGACAATCTCCCAAATAGCAAACTCCTTGGAGGAGGGATCATCTGGCGCCTTGGTTTGGCCATTGACGTAGCCAACCAAGCCACGGCCCTTCAGCGTCCGCATGGCCTGTCGTGACCATTTCAAGTAATTGGACGTTCCTTCCAACTTCGTCTCCAGCTTGTCCAGCTTCTCCATTTTGTAGGGTGACGGATCCACATCAGTATGGATCACACGTGGGGTCGCCTCGGTTAATCGTTTTGATAAAATATCATCAACCAAGGCCTTCATCTCGTCTGCTGTCAGTTTACCACTGATCGAATCCATGGCGTCTTCAACTGTGATTCGTCGTCGGCGGCGGCTTCGTCGGCTTCGTCGTCGTCGTCGTCGTCGTCGGCTTCGTCGTCGTCGTCGTCTTCATGTAAAGTCGTCAACAGAGACCCTACGAATGCGCGATTAACATGGCCAACACCGGCGCGCGCATGGAGATCCTAATTTGCAGATCGAGAACGGAAAACAAATAAAGCATTTGTTGTTCCGGAGGGCGTAATCTAGGAACAGAAGGTGCAAATAAAGCATTTGACAGCCATCCGTCGTCGAAAAACCACCCACATAATCTCTCTCAAAATTAGGGTTTTTTTTTCGAAAAGAAAAAAAAGGAGGGGGGGCGTCGGGGGGGGGGGGGGGGGGGCAGGGCGTCGGGGGGGGGGGGGAACTGCCCGGGGGGGCCGTCGGTGGGGGGGGGGGACTGCCGGGGGGGAAGGGGGGGGACTGCCGGTGGGGAAAGGGGGGGGAGGAATTTTTTTTCTCCGTTATGGCTTTGATACCATGTAGAGAATAATTGTTGTGTGTATTTTATTGATGGGTTACTCAATTACTTATAGGGAGTCTAGCTCCTCTTCATATTACATTTTCCAATGTGGGACTAAATCCCTTATTAGTTCTCAACATGTTTAATTGTTTTGCTTTTAGTTTTGATTTTTGTTTGGTTGTCCAAGAAGTGTCATGACGCGATGGCTGACCTAACGGTACGTCTGCAACGACCGCGACACCCCGGTGATACTCGGCAACAACTACTACTACAACATCCTAGACAACAAAGACTTGCTACTCGTCGACCACTGGCACCAAGAGGGAGATTAAGAAGTAGTGCAATGTAGCAAACAAACACCGGCAAGCTAAGGGTCCTTACGAGAATATAAGCAGTGCATGCATGCATGGTGGTGTGCGTTGCTATTGATAGTTGACATTTTATGTATTTGATCCAACCTAATGTTAAACCAAACACAAATAAAAAACCAAACCAAAACAACTAAACCAAAACAAAAAAAACTCAAAAAAAACCAACATGTTGGATTTCCGCCAGACGGTCCAGTCCATCTGGCGGAAATGTCTTGATTTCGAAAATTTCTCAAACATGTATCTTTCTTTCCAATTTTGCAAAAATTGGGTATGTTGTAGGAAATTTTCTGACTAGCAAATGCCCCCATTATGTGTAAAACAGTAATGATTTTAGTTAAAATAGTGGGGGTATATCTTAAATTTTTTTGTTACATACAAAGAAATGGGAGCATTTGCTAGTTTTTAAAAAAAAATGGAGGTATATGCTAGTTTCCATATTAAAAATGGGGGCATTTGCTAAAATATCCCATTTTTTATAGACAGATTTAATATCCTTATTTGCCAAAATATGAGACAACAAAGTTGATTTTAGTTGTTTTTATTTAAGTACATTCCGTTAAGATATAATGATATATGCTCCCCAAAATTCTCAAAAAAACTTAAGATATAATGATATATGCTCCCCAAAATTCTCAAAAAACTGAGCCCAAACCCATAAGGGGTTGACGGTGGAATTAGGTCAGTAATTTATAATGAAATTAGCTCAACCTAGGAAACTTACACATGAAAAATGACTATTGAAAGAATAAATTTTGCAGAAATAGTTTTGAACTTCTGAAATATCAAGTGGTCCTTTATTCCAAGAAATGAAGGGCTGCAAGACTTACTGAGTCTATATCAGGAACCAGACCATATATGTTCTCCAGGTTTTCAACTGCAACATATTCTCCTTGTGAAAGCTTAAAAATGTTTTTCTTTCGATCAATTATCTTCATACTTCCATCTGGCTGCCACTCACCAATGTCCCCTGTAACTGAAGATCATAAGTAAAATGTCCAAACAAAACTTGGCCTTGATACAAGAAGTTTAAATGTAATGTATGAACTTAACATGTTTGGTATGGTAAAATATTATTGAGCTTGCATTGGAAAGATCTACAAGCATTAATTACAGATTCAATTCGAATGTATTGAATGTCCAACTTCTATTCACTTGTTACAAGTAGATCAGTTTTTCAATAAAACCTTAAGCAGGAAATCTCAGAATTGAGGCTTTAAAGCAAGTATTTTCTTAATGTGTCCAAATGACTTCTACAAAGCTCCGATACATAATTTACTGGTTGATGTATAAATAGTTGTAAAGAAAGTCGCATTGGATGAATAATTACCTGTGTGGAACCAACCATCAACCATAACCTCGTTTGTAAGGTCTTCTCTTTTGTAATATCCTTGAAATAAGGTATTTCCTTTGACACAGATTTCTCCACGAGGTTTGTCTGCTAGGGCATCATAATTCATTTCTGGGACAGACTCCAGGCGCACATCAACATTTGGTACTGGAGGACCTACTGTTCCAAGCATGGATAGGTCATTTGGTAGTGACACAAATGTCCCAGCACAGGTCTCTGTAAGACCTGTCATAATTACAAACAACAAACAGCTTATTTCATCTTCAAAAAATATTACAAATTACTTCATTATGCTTGGATTTCTACAACAATATAACAGCATTGGCCATTACTTTGTTCCAGTGATCTAACGAAGAAGTTCAAGATCAGTTCTATACCATATCCTTGTAGAACATGAGCACATGTCACAACTCGTAAAAATTCTTCGACATGGGTAGCTAGAGGAGCAGCACCAGATAAGATAAGGCGTACATTCCCACCCAGCGCTTGTTTTACCTAGAGTCCACGAGACACCCCAATTCATGTGGTAAGAAACACGTAAGTATAACAAAAGTTATCCAAGGGAAAATGAAATTGGTAGATTTAAGTACCTTGTTGAAAACTAGCTTATCAGAAATTAAAGATGCATCTTCATGTTTACTTCCCTTGGTCATGTTATGTAGTTTGCTGCCAAATTTCCAATAATATATTAAGACCAGTTCTAGCAGGCTACAGTAAAATGGCCCCTTTATTGGTAATATGAAATATTCAATAATCAATATCAAGTCCTTCACTCCTAGGCAAGTGAAGGCCAATGCAAGCTTATTTCATAATTAAACAAAGAAGCAGTACCAAATAATCAAATATGAAGATAAGGAGATAAAATAACTGAGCTTATATAAAAATCTAAAATTGTATTGGAAACCGAAGGCTCGAGAAATGAATATATAATATAAAAATCAAAGCATAAATTGAGTTTAGATTGGCTATTAGAATTCATGAAAGCACTCACTATTTGTATCCAATGTTAAACAATGTACTCGTTAGTAGACCTCCAGAAGAAATCTTATTCTGCAGACCTGGAACATGAGTAGAAGATATATCAGAGACGCATTATGGTAAATGAAAAAAAGTCAACACTTACAATCTTGCTCTTCCGCAATGAGTCAAAAGGTATAAGCCAACTAGTCTACACTTATGAAAGAGTAAATACATAGGCTGATGATATTCATATACAATTAGTCTACGCTTACAATCTTGCTCTTCTGTACATGTGGATGGCCAATGTAAGGAAACTATATATAGATTTACAGAACATATATTGTAGAAGGCTTATGATTTCATGTGTGTCTTCTTCTATCATTATACAATGAACCAAGAAGAAGGGTATGGGGAATATGGTAGTAGATGAGAGAAGGTTGTGTAATGAACTAGCAATAAAGCGGCCAATATAGAAAATCATGTCATTTTTCATCAAGATAGATTGTATTTTGATGGATGACCTACCACTCATCTAACAGTAGCCTTGGGTTGATGATGCTTTTGCAAGGGAGAGAACATTGCCACTATCCCTTGCAATGTGATGTACATCAAAATCACTTCCAAGGTAAAAGTCAATTTGTGCGCGTTCACTATGTAATATAATTCTAGATCAAAAGAAAAGGAAATTGTTTGCAGAGTGATTGCCAGACAACATTACTGCTTGAACCATTGTTATATTGGCTGAGTTCATTATGTGCATGCCCAGGTTGGTTATCGTTTAACAGGATAAAGCTCGGCCGGTTAATTGCATCAAAGACTACGATGAAAATGTACTTCAATCTGCCACCATACTAATTTGGGAACTCTGCTTTCAGCTGATTGATCACTGCTTAAACCGATTTGGGAACTCTGCTTTTAGTTTATGTTTACGTAAGGAGTCAGACTCAATACTTAAAAAGTAGGCTTTATTTTAGTACTCAAGTTGGGGCTTCGGTTTCGTCTGCTTAAACCAATTTGGGAACTCTGCTTTTAGTTTATGTTTACGTAAGGAGCCAGACTCAATACTTAAAAAGTAGGCCTTTATTTTAGTACTCAAGTTGGGGCTTCGGTTTTGTTTGGTTTGGACAGTTTCAAAAGTTATTTGTATCCATACATTGCTGTTTCGGGATTGGAATATCCTATTCTCCCTCCTCTCTTTGTTTCATATTTAGTTCTATTATATATATATAATCCTGTATGTACTTATGTTGAAACTCTTTTCCTCTCCGTCAATAAAATACCCTTCGTATTTCGTAGTCCTGAAACACATTCCTTTTTCTTTCATATTTCAAAAATATTGCTAAGAAGCTGATAATGAGAGACTAGTTTCTTTTTCCACGACTCAGTGTTGTTGATCAGTGTAAAGAGAACATCCATATATTGGGACAAGGGTAACTTTCCTTGTAGAAAAAACAACCAAGTTACTATCAATTATTCTGTTTATGTTCAAACTAGGTTGTCAAGTAATTGTTGAGAAGCTAGATGACGATTAGTTTCTGTAAGAATAATAAAAGATAATTAGTGCAATCTCAAAAAAAAAAAACAAGTGGAAGAACTGCACATTCTCAAGTAGCCTAGCAAGCCAATTGTCTAGCACTACAACAGAAACACACACACAACAACAAAGCCTTTACCCACGCCAAAATCCAATTTAGAACATGCTAAGACTCCATTCAAACTCTACCTGTATATATCCGATCAAGGACACGTGGAACAGCACAGAAGATAGTAGGTTTCAACTCCCCAAGGTCTTCAACTATTAATTTAACATCCTGAAGAAGAAGAAAAATGCAACTACGTAAATCGGTTATCAGCAAAATGAAAAACAATATGTTAAATGACTCACCCCACGCCAAACTCCAATTGACGCGCCATTAAAAATAAATAACTCTTCAATCACCCGATCAAATATATGGGCAAGAGGGAGATATGACAAATATATATCCTTCTCGCTCAGCTGTAATAGTTCCAAGAACGGTAAGGAGAGAAGTTCAAAACAAAATTAGGATTCAGTTGTAGCAAAATAACCATTACTTGACTTGTTCATAGAAGTATAGGCAAAAGCTAACAAGTTCTTGTTTTCACTATAAAACATTTTGTGTTGTAAATTTGCAATAAATTAACAAGAAATGATAGGGAAATGACCTGCTCATTCATGCTATTGAGCAGCTTATCAACTCCAGCAATAAGAGTAATGATGTTCTCATTGGAAATCATTACCCCCTTTGGGTCACCGGTTGTTCCACTAGTGTACATTATAGTACAGATATCTGTTTTCTTGTTTACTGGGAGATCAAATTGCTGGTTACTTCCCTGTAGGTACAACAAAGAATTAAAATCCTAGTTAAACATTCCCAGTGAATAAATGGTACAAAGTACCAGCAACCTTGACAGCTGGCATATAAATCAGATGTAATTTTTGTCAACATTTTGAGATGAAAAATAAAGAATAGGGGCATAATTTCATGAATGTTGCAGCAATATGCATTACATAGACACCAAAGGCGGGGGGGGGGGGGGGGGGGGGGGGGGGGGGGGGGGGGGGGTGGGCAAAACAAAAATGGGAATGGGAGGGGGTCTTGGTGATAGTAGCCCAAGACTGGGACGGTCATTAATGACTAGCGTTAGAAAAAAAATGCATCACAATATAGAACTGAGCAGCTACATATTTGTTTTTAAAAAAGTGGACAGATTGACAAGAATATAATTGCCTTTAGTAAGATTGGAATTTCTAAACCAATAATAGCAATAACAAATTTATTGTTTCGATACAATAATATGATAAGGAGATATTGTAAAGAAGATTAGAAATGCAAAGGCTTTAAATCCTTAACATTAGCAAGTTTTGTAAATTTCACTCACAAATCATCTATTACACGAGCCCCTTTTTAAGGCAAAGGACGGGATCAAGGAGATCCCAGCCAGCCCCTTTTTAAGACAAAGGATGGGATCAAGGAGATCCCAGCCAAATCATTCGTAGTAGACCAAATTAATCAGTACAACTAACAACTGTGGAGCATACAATAACTAGATACAAAAGGTCAAAGTTTAGAAAATAAAACCAAAAGGACCGACTATGGCTACCGACTCTATAAAAAGTTCAGGTTGAAAACCAGACAGTGATATATGATATGTTTGTGATTCTGAAACTCCAGTCTTTCTAATACAAGCTGACATAAAATTGGGAAACCCTTTAGTTCCTGTATCTAGAACAGTTTGCAGAAATCATAAGAAAGAATGACCTTGTTAAGACACAACAAAAATAATGATGTCCATTTTATCTCCTAAACATTAATACAGATATTATCAAGTATGGCAGCTCTTGTAATTCCAATTTCATTAAAGCATGACTTCCCTAACCCTACATTGTGACAATTTTCTAATTTTTTATAACAAGTTAAACCACTCATCCGACAATCAGATTTCCTGTGTGGTTATCAAAAGACCAAAAAGAAAAGTCCGCTTACTATAGTCCACCTTTTTTTTTACTCAAACTCGTTGACCTTCACTTGTATTACATTAATTAACCTACAAGAAAAACAAGCCTCATCTCAAATTTTAGGGGTCGGTAAAGTATTATTCATGTAGCTGTTTTATCTTCCCTTCACTTGACATGCTTGTATATTATCTTTCAAACTGACTAAGTAAATTACCATTTGGTAAGAAATAAACTCAATAACTGCCTAAATCTTTATTTCTAACATATTTCCCATGTTTTCTCTATTCTTACATTCTTTCCCAATCCTCATGAGATGTTGTTTTCTCTTCAACTACCTTCCGGACTTCCTCATTCGTTGGCCCTCTCTCTCAAAAAAACAGCCTGTTATCTTTAGACTCTTCAACTATATATATATATATATATATATATATATATATATATATATATATAGAGAGAGAGAGAGAGAGAGAGAGAGAGAGAGTGAGAGTGGTAAGACTAAAAGAATTAAGAAGCATAGGTAGAAAAACGTACACTAAATGTCACACATCGTTCTTGTGATATTGTCTATGTAGCATAGCATGCCAAATAACTTCCCATCAACAGGAAAATTGACACTCAATTAAAACCCGTATGATATTTGAGTTGTTTCAACAAAATTTAAAAACCTGACGTTATATGAAGCCAAGAAAAGAAAGCACATTCTCTTCAATAATTGTACAAGAGGCAGCCAACAGATCAGAGCCATTAACTTACCAAGAGCAAAAATTCGTCCCAAGAATACAAAGCCAAGCCAGACTTTTCAACTTCTTCTCTTTGCTCAGAAGGGACCTTACCGAAACTTACAATAGCTGTGCACAACAAACATTAGCATTAACTATTGGTAATACAAGAAATACTTAAGCTTAAGTAATTATAAACAGAAATAACTTACTTTTCAAGAATTTGGTTGAATTAGGAAAGGTTTTCAATACCTGGTTAAAATGAGAGTTTTTAAGCATTAATTAGTATATTTCCATTGAGACACAGAATTGCGTAACAATATTGAATGGAGAAAAAATAAATTGATTTTCTGAATCAAGAAAAATAACATCATCTTCAAATTTCAGCATTTTAGGAAACAATAAGGATCAACTGAATTATGAACAAACATCTAGAGGAAATACAGTTTCCCAGTTTCTAAACATCGCATAGCTAATGCCATCAGAATAGACTTTTCCACACTGATTATTGTTTATAAAATATTTTCCATTATTCTCCAGTTTTCTCTATTTTGTGCTGCTTTAGAATATTAAGCATACTTGTTGGCTTGAAATCAGTTCTTCTTTGTAAAAGTTTGGCATTGCTACCACTCTATCCGTCTTCTCTCAAAATGTATGAAATAATTATATTCTAAATATTGTTTTTCTACTGCCACTAACTTTCTCTGCCTCCTACTACTATAAGAGAATCCCTTGTCGAAGTAATAGCTTATGGGATTGTAAAGATAAAGCCAGGAACAGGAGCACCATTGCTCCAAGGCAGTCTCAAAGTGTCTGGATGAACTCCCCTTTGATTCACTTCATTAATACCTTAAAACTAGAGGTATCACCAATAGAGACCTTTATGACTTGATATAAACAATGTCGATCAGATGGCTGGCCAAGATTCTAGCATAATCTAGCTACAGTTACTATTCCAAGAGTGACCTATGCTGGTGCGAGGAGGCAACCTAGGCCCCTTTTCCTTATAGATTGGGTAGCATGATTAAGCGACATCACACTTAGCACCTTAGCGTGTGACTACGTGCTAGGCAGGTTTTAGGAAACCTTTTTTTTTGAAACAAGTACAATGAGTTAATATAAAGTCAGAGTTATCCTCTCATGGCACTTGATGGGACAATATATAGTTCATCCGGTTCTGATTGTTCTATCGTATATTTCTGAGTACTTCCTTCTATAGCATTTTATTTTATTTTCTCACATCATAGTTCTATAATTTCAGATTACCATAGTTGCCTAGACACTAGAGACCCCCACCCACACTCTTCTCGTAATTACCCGCCTTTAGAACCTCTGTTACATGTAATACTGGACCTTGAAAACCCCAAAATCTGACAGGGGATTCACCAGCATAAACAGCAAAGGACCAGATGTGCGTGGCACTAGTGAAGGTGGATAAGGGTTCAATTTGAAGACATGAGTTACCAAGGCAACTGTGACAACTAAATAAGAAAATATTCAAGATGAAGTTCAAAAGCTCCAAAGAATGGGATACCTGTTAACCTTACTGATGGGCCCACTCAATAAATCATGCCAATTCATGTTATTTGAAAGACTGTACAAGTTAGAAAGAAGGTGAAGGAAATAAAACTCAAGGACTTTCGAATTAGTGCTCAATCAAATAACACAATCCACTTTCAGACATCATCATCTGATAGAAGCGCTTTAAATTACAATTCCAAAGAACTATTATCTAATCAATCAATTAGTGCTGAAAAAGAAGAAAACATCTACAAGGAATAAATATTCAATTTTACCTCCCCAATCTTTTTTTCTTCCACAAAAACAATCTGAACCTCTGCATGGCATATAACAAATTCAATTGCGCCAGCACCTTAAGACAAGAACAAAAGCAACAAAGAAAGATCATAATAAGCAGATGATAGTGTGAATTTGGATTCCCCAATAATAAAGTTCAGAACATTTCTATGAGCAAATCAGGTGTTTGTGTTTCTTGATTGTGCATCCTTCTGTGACTCTTATGATATGTACAAAGAAACCAAATGGTCTCTGGCAGTCACTCAAGTAGATAGGTGAATGTTGCATTATGGTACATACCAAGTGTATCATATAAAGGCACACAATAAATCCCATGAGCATTGCAGGCCTGCAGAGGTCATGTAGTGCATAAGTAAGGACTAACTACAAAGAAGAACAACACCAGAAGGCCTTTCACCTTGCTGCAACCTTATGGAAGTCAGCACTGGTAGTTTATTCAACGGAATAGAAAGATAACAAAAACATAATAGTATAATAGATAAATACTCCTCCCGGGAAAAGTAAAGGACATCCCAGCGTCACCATTATTCAGGTTCTGAGGAGAGCTGAGATGTTTGCAGCCTTAGCCCCACTTATGGAGAGGTTGTTTTGGCAACTTGAGCCCACATCCTCCAGGATGCAAGCCTCAAGCCATACTGGTGCAGCAGGCAAGAGCCCCCATTCCACAAAGGCAAAAATAATACATGTGAAGTAGATGATACCTCCATACTAATGACCCACTCAGAAGAATTCACACCAAAGATACCACAACGACCTCCCTGGAAAGGAGCAATCAAAATATCAAGTGGCCAGTTCTACAAATGTTTCAAAAGAATTATCATTTCTTGTTTATTATGAGAATAATGGAATCCAGCATGATATGATCATTTTGTTCATTCTTAATTCTTGGGATTAGGGATTCCTCTATAAGCGAAACAATAAAAGCTTTTCTGAGTTTTTTGGTTACTGATTTATGGATCGGATCTCACTCAACCCATGGTTGGGAACTCATGATTGGTTCGATCTACAACGATTTTGGACTGAAAGCTAAACTAATTAATCAATAAATCAATGACTACATGTAAATGAATGCATGCTGAGCATCAAAATACATCATATGAAAGAAAATGGAAACAACTTGAAAAGGTCAAATTGGAACAGATGAAAGTGGTATATAATATGTATATTTCCTGCATGAGTATTCATATAACGACATAATTTGAGAAAAACATACCATGCACTAAGTAACCAGTTCTAAAACCCTCAATAAAAAGAAAGTTCTAAGTAAGCCCAATTTGTGCATTGAAACAGTGCCAAGCCACATGGATCAGCTCAGATCTGATCTTAAAAGAAAAGTATCAAGTACCTTAGGAATCCTAACGAAGCGGTCATATTAGTAGTTCCTTTTACATACCATTATATACAACAGACAACACAAGAAAACTAAAGTTAACATTTAAGTAGTTGGTTTACATTGAAATATTCTAAGTGCATGAATTTCGCAAATACACACAAGGTATTGTAAGACTTCCACTCTCAGGGAAGACCCAGCTAAGATTGAGGGCGGGTTGCTGCCAGTTTTATTTCTCAGACCAACCACATTTTAGCTGTTTTATAACCAGTTTTATTTCTTTCTAGATTCTATGTCATACCCCCTAAATCTGGAGATAAGATAAGTATGGAAAACAATTTGTTGGATCATAGATGAAGTTAATAGTTCTTTTCCCCTCAAAAATTCTATATTATGCTCCTTAAATTTGTGGAGATAAGATTACTATGAAAAAATAGTTGCGAAGATTATGAATAAAAAAACCTGTTTGTTTATTCTGTTAACTACTGATCGCTTGGGGATAAAAATAATTATTTTTTTCCAATGGGTACCTTTATGAGATTAGAGTCTCTCCTAAGTTCTAAGTAATGTGGGACACACTCCCAAATAGTTATCATTTAGAAATTTAAAAACCTGGCATACATATTTTGATTCCTAGTGATCTAGTAGAAAGCACATACACTCAAAATAGTTTTAAGCGTCGGTTTCACAAAACTGCCAAAACCAACTGATTCAAAACCACTAAAACCCCACGGAATTGTCAAAACTGATATTCGCAGGAAGGGTCAGAAACTGTTTTTGAACCTTGGCAAATAAGAATGCAATTTTGAATATTAATGCATAACACAAATGACAAACATCATCCACATGACCACAATAAGAATGGCAAGATATTAATGAACAAAACAACACTACTAAAATATTTCATTGTTCTTTATACACATTATAATGTACTCATCGCATGATGTTAACAAAAAGTATAAAGATACTATTTTATTTATTATAAAAATAATATAAATTCAGATCTCTTCTGTAATAGTGTAGTCAAGGAGCTTTTAGAGCCATATAATTAGTGAGAATTTACCGCTTGTAAAATAGATTAACAACGATGTCGCCAATAGTTTGCTATAGCAATTTTCTTATGGTTTTTACTAAGAGTTCAAGAACAATAAACATTTCAAGAATGAACCTTGATTGCGCAAAATCTTTTGTAACATGTGCGCTCCTCTTGGACTCACAATCAAGTGATTTTGTGAAATATTTGTTTAGCTTAAACTGCATTTACTCCTAGGAAACATAGACACGATGAAAACCTGTGTTTGTGCCGCATTGTATTGAAGACGTATTGGACCCAATACAGACACTCCAAAATACCGAGGATACACCAATCAGTGGTGCGTCCATGTTGTCGTGTCTGCATTGTGTCGTGTCAAATTCGTGTCCATATAACGTAGTTGTACTCGCACATATACTCATTCATACATGTAAAGGCAGCATTTTTATCCTACACCTACCCAGCTTAACATAAATATGAAGGTAGCTCACCTTCTCAACTCCACAACTCCGAATGGAAGCACCGACTTTCATCACAACGTCGTATACTTGTTTGTACGTCAACCACACATATTTCCCAGCCTGCAAGAGTGGTACAAGTATACATGAATATCTACTAGAAACTATTGACGTGAAATAAATGCACTGAGTACATACCTTCCCGTTAACAATCTCACGTCGCCCAAGCATCCGGTTTCCTGGACACTTTTCGACCGACCGGCTGCATCCAAAAGTAGTAAAAACATGTCAAACCAACAGCTAACCCTGCCTGATTCTCCAAGAACAAAAGATGCTAGTGTCAGGAAGATGTTCCTAACTTCTTCTTTTTTATCTTGAGCCACTTTCTCCCAATATCAAGAGAATAGGAACAGTTAAGAATCAACATGACCTCTCCTAGTTTTCCAAAAAAAAAAAAATTTACCTCTTTTACTTTTTGGTGTAAATTATTTTTCAAAATCAAGAATTATAACAGCTATCAACGTCACCTCTCCTAATCTTTCTAACTTAGTTTTTTACTTTTTTCTCTACCTTTTTTTGGTTGAACCTCTCCGAAATTAAGAATCAGTAACAGCCAATAGTCAACATCGTGCTCCTACTGATTTTCATCTAGGAAGCACCGGCGCTCCTAAAATCTGAACCGTGTCATGTCGAACACGTACTGGACACGATCCGGGTACTCCAAAATACAGCAGGACATGGAAATAGGCATTGTCTCCATGTCGTCGTGTCCTTAACGCGTCTTGTGGTATTCGTGTCCGATCGAGCGCAGGAAGGTGCCGTGCCTGTGTCCCGGTCGTATCGGACGGACACGACAAGGACATTCCAGCATTCACAGACCTAGCAAACAAGGACATTCCAGCATTCACAGACCTAGCAAACAAGGTCACTCCAAAAGCTGGTGCCACGTTAGACACGTATCGGACACGACAATGAGACAACAAAACGAGGACATGGCAGAATATTTGCCGTTACTCGAAAATACAGTAGGACACGGAAATAGGCATTGTCTCCATGTCGCCGTGTCCTTACCGCGTCTTGTAGTATTCGCGTCCGATCGAGCGCCGATACTCCAAAAGGAAGGTGCCGTGCCTGTGTCCCTGTCATATCGGACGGACACGACAAGGACATTCCAGCATTCACAGATCTAGCAAACAAGGACACTCCAAAAGCTGGTGCCGCGTCAGACACGTGTCGGACACGACAATGACACAACAAAACACACCAGGACACAGCAGAATATTTGCCGTGTCAGTATCCTGCCGATGATTGGGTGGGTTGGGGGCGGGGAAGAGTAGCCTACCGGAAGATGTCCCAGCAGCAGTCGAGGCCGGGGATGGGTGGCGGGAAGCCGTCCTTGGCAAGGGCGCTCCTGTAGGTGGGGCCCACAGACGGCCTCCCGTCGGCGCCGCTGCTCCCCTTCTCGATCTCCACCAGCCGCTCCATCGTCATTCTTCCTCCTTCCTCAAATCTATCGAGGAGAAGAGTAGCAGTGCACTTCTTCTTCAGTAACGGATTGAGCCGAAGGAGAAGGAATGGCCGTTACTATCTATATATAATGATATTGGTCACATTTGGACACGTGGAGGCAGTTGTGGTTCGCTCGCTTCCCTCCTCCTATTCCTTCCAACCTCACCGAGCTCCTCGGTATTTTTCCTTCTTTATTTATTTATTTATTTATTTATTTATAGGTGAACACTTCAAGAAACTATAACGACACTCCTGCAAATGAGCTAGCACTAGCCTGTTTGGTTCGCCCGCAAAGGCTTGGAAGTGAAAAAATTGGAGCTACTCTCTCTTCACACTTCGGCGCTGTTTGGCTGGTGCCGGGGAGTAAAAGCTGGAAGTGAGACATGTGATAGTTGCAGGCTTGCAGCTCCCTCTCACCCCCATTTTACTTCTTTTGAGTTTTGAATTTATTTTTTTTTGGAAGAAGTGGGTCCAAAACTCCAACTGTTCTCCTGAAAAAATGGTCCAATAAAAAATTTAATAAATAATAATAATAATGTTTATAATAAAGTATAATAAAAAACCTTTAAAAAAATAAGGCCAATAACAATAATAATAATAATAATAATAATAATAATATTATTATTATTATTATTATTATTATTATTATTATTTAATCTATAAAAAATAATGAATATTTTTTTTTTGGGGGGTAACATCACCATATTCAAAAGTGAAAAATCACATCACTTCTCAACTACTACTTCAACAATCATGCAAACGAAGGAAGTACAAAAAGTTATAATTTTCAAACTCACTTTCGACAATCATCCAAACAAAAAAACTCATAAAATATAAGTACGCATGACACGTATAAACAAATTCTTTACATCCAATTTTTTTGCTTGTCCCCACTTCCGCAAACCAAACAGCCCTAATAATATACATCAACATCAACGTTAGATGTTGCAGCGGATTCAGGACATATATAGTCAGTCAGCGGAGGCTTGGACGTGGGGGACATCAAATAGTAGAAAATGCTACAATGTAAAATTAAAATGTAAAAAAAAGCAAAAAATTATAATGTGTTGGATAAAAATCGATCACAAGACCTGTTTAAAAGTATATAACTTATTTTTATTTTATATCTTTGCTGTTTTATATATTTCTATTTTTAGCTAATGTTAGTGATATTTTTTGTATATAGTTTATAGTTCTATAAATATTATTAGCCAAAAATCCTAATAGAATATTGTCTCATTTAAGTAAAAACATAATCTCTTGTTTTATGCAAGACCTACGAAACAAGCACTCAAAACTTGAGGGGAAAAAGTTCATTCAACTCAACTACACTGTTTATGTCAATAATAGTGGATGTTTATAAGTATACCTACGAATTATTTGACATAGCTATGGAAGAAAATTTATAAAAAAAACAAATTTTCAAATATTCAGGGGGGATTTGAGCCCCCACTAGCTTACAAGTTATAAATGGATTCTCCCCTAAAATATAATGCATAGTTTAAATTTTAAATCCAGTTCTAAATTTCTGTCACACTTTTCTGTTTTCTTGTATTGTAGGTCGTGATAGAAAGAAAAGTCCGAGGAGCTGCTTGGCAACAATTTGACCAAACATTTACAATCTATAGGCATGGGAAGCTGAATAGCGTGCTCATTATTTGGGTTTCTAAATCCCCGGTAGAAATCCAATAAAATTCTCCATCTCTCATGACAATTATTGCATTGTAGAGTTTTTTTTTTTTTTTTTTTTTTTGTATGTACAATTTCTATATAGTTCCAAGCAGGATAAAAATCTTCTTAAAGTACAATGCCAAAGTAGGATGATGGCCTAAATAAGAAAATGGCAGATCTGTTTACAACATAAATCAATACCGAGGTTGAAAATTTCCTACTTGATTGCAATATTTGTCAAATAAATACAGTTTCCTGCTGGTCATGATGTAGAAGACCAATGTACTTTGTAATGACTGACATTTTCCTACTTATTGAGATATGTAGACCAAAGAAAAGAGAAAATACATGCGTATTGGTTCTTAACGAGGCAGATATATCATTTGACGTACACCAACAAATAGTTAAATACCAATATTTCAGCCAATATCCAGAAAATATTAAGCCGTCTGTCGTAAAGTGCCAATGGACATGGTTTTGGCATATCTGCTACTAAGAACACTGGCTACATGACACAGAACAGGCAATTTACTCATGCCACCCACCCACCGGCTGCAGTTCTGAAGTAGCAGCAGTCCTGCGTAGGTACAACCCTTGTTAGCAATCATCCGAATAAAATGCGTATTATACGCGAATTTTTCCGTATCTTACATAAACATATAATACTTACGTACTTTTGAAATTTTTGGATTTGTACGCGAATTTTAAGCCTGTGGCGTTTTAAACGCGTAACGTACGAATTTTTAAAAAAATTGACCAAAACAATGTGACCAAGAAACCCAACAGTCTTGACTTTCTTGCTGCTATTAGATATTAAGACTGGCACAATTCTCAAAAATTATCAAAAGAAAAGAAGAAAAAGTCTCACAGTACGCATACCATACAAATTTTTAAAAAAATTGGCCAAAAAAATGTGACCAAGAAACCCAACAGTCTTGACTTTCTTGACTCTTGCTGCTATTAGATATTAAGACTCAAAAAAAGAAACCCAAGAGTCTTTGCATATGTTGCTTGCAACAATCAAAAAAGAATCTTTCGGTTTTCCATCATCCAACCTCTTCTTATTCTCACACTGAACCCTTGTTTATGAAGGAGTAGAGGTGGATGGGCCCGATATATATGCCGATTTTTTAATGCCGAATTTTTAGTGCCAAATTGGTTCATATAAAACGTACTAAACACGAATTAAATCTGATCGGAATATTTTTCGTTAGACGAATTTTTGACCGTATTTTACTTATATTGTGCCGATTTATACTCGTCCTTTTGTCGTTCCGAATTTTTTCCGTTTGCCGAATTGCTAACAAGGGGTACAACCACAATAACTGACCCACAGAAAAAGCAAGTGTGCTGATTGTTGATGCTGATCAGCTGATGCATATGGTATGAAGTTATCTGCAGAATCACCGTAAGCTTGCACCTTGATAAAGACGAGGCCAAATGAAAGGAAGCCCAAACAAGCTTCCAAGTAGCATCCCAAACTGACAGTTCCATCGTTGCAATTTTTTTTTACAAACTATAGATTTTGGTATTGATCTATCAAACTTTAGTATATTATACATACAGAAAACAAATTACATTTTCTTGTCTATATATATGCATCACTAATGACAGAATAGTTGGATCGATTAGCTCTTTGAGTTTGCAGACTGTTTGCCATATAGAGATCCAGCAGGTGGGACTTCGGGGTGAGAAGATGCGAGACCAGAAATAGACTGGAAGCTGCTGTTGATCACGAACCAGTGAAGCACCCATTTGAGGTCGCACATAGTGTATTTAAGAGCCTTTGTCCAATTCTCCTGCTTATTGAAGCTTTGTGTGATGGTGTAGCCCCCCACTTTATCATTCTCGATTCTGTCAACCAGAATCCAATTCTTAGAAAGAATTTGGTAATAGAAATAAAATACAAAATATCATAAAATTTTCCATGTGCAAGTACAAAAAATAATGCACAATAACTAATCACAATAATATGATGACTTGAGGAACTTAAATTATTAGAAATGAACTTTAAAAGTTCACAACAGATGCATAAAGGAACAAATGTGTGAAACACCATTCAAAATACAGATGGAACCACCTATTCTCAAAAAAGATATGCAAATACCACAAGGAATTGAAATCCCGGGAGCAATAGCAATAGGCAAATGTTCTCTCAAACAAGGACGGATGTAAGGTGGGATGCTTCGAACTGTTTGTAAATTATCAAGTTTTGCTAAATTCACCTTAGCAAGCATCAATAATAGGGAAAAGCAACCAACTGAAATGAAATCTAATATCTTAGCAAAAACTAAGTTCGAGCTACTAGCTTATTCCATGTTATAGTATTTGTTTCCTTTTTTGTTCACATACAACATTGTACACTAAGTAATGCATCAGATTGTACAGTCTAACCAATTATATAGTATTCGCCATTCTGTATATCCAGTGCGTCTGCATTGTACAGTACTCTTAAAATGCAGCAATATGCATAATTGATGCTGTTTTTGTTCATGTTAGCACAAACGTAGATCTTAAGCCAGTCAAGCACATGATAAAAAGCGTTTGCTGCAGTTTACATGCAAGCGCTGACATAGAAGACGAACATTGTCCGTGTGTGAGGAAACTGCTGCAATGACAGAATGTTTTTTAACATATTTGATGTTTCAAACATGGGATGGTAGGTGGGTTGGGCGGGATGGGGAGGAATGGTTTCTTAAACACAATTGTCTTGGTAATGTTATGTTTCCAATAGTGACTAAAATCCATCAGTGCAATCCATCAAACACGCCGAATAGTTTGATACAAATTGTTTCCAGGGTATGCACAAGTGCCTGGATACTGATAGGTATCTCATCGTAAGGAAAGAACCTTCAATCAAGTGGGATTTCTATAATAGCCAAGTTCATTGTATATTTGCCCCATATGTACTTAAGGTACAACCTTTACAGCAATCACCTAACTTCTAAAAGCCTCCACTATTACCTCCTTATTATGCCATCAACAACCCCTACCCCAGATTTCAGCAATTTCTGCTATCTAACCAAAATTAGGTTTATAACACCTTACTAATCCCACGCACCAGTAAAATAGTTAACCAGGAATATCATAATATTTGAAGTACAATAATGACTACCTCCCCTTTTATATTGGAACCTGTCCACAAGTCACGACAGTCATGTTAATGTGGAATAGCATCGACCACCTCAGCCTCCCTGATTTAAATATAAAAAAATTCAGACAACATACTAGCAGTAGTATGTTCTTAATTGCAGCATCCACAAATCATCACAACATCTATGCAATTTCTGGAAAATTGCAATGAAATCAGAACAGCTCAGTTCTCTGCAATCAGAACAGTTCCTGACCAGTACTCCAGAATTGAAGGCTAAGGCAGACCATTGAAGCTTTCTTTACGATGTGAGGGGATGAAAGGGTTTGGGATTGGGGATGGAACAAGGATCCACTAAGAATAGATTCAGATTTGGTTTGGTATTGCCGAAGCTTATCGGTGGGGCACGACAGAAATAAACCAAGAATAGAACGCCTAAGAGTAAATTTACAACCGCAAAGACAAGAATTTACGTTGTTCGGCCAATATGCCTACTTCCACGGACGAGCGTGATTCAGTTCCACTATGAAGAAGAAAAAAGAAATTATAATACCTCTAACACTTCTTTTTTTCTCTCGAGAACTCTCTACCACAAAAATAAAGAAGAAGACAAAGGTCCTCAAACTTTTGTGTTGAACTTATTCAACAACTTTAGCTCTATTGTGTTGAACTTATGCAACAATTTTCATCGAGCACAATGAGATATCTCAAGGAGAACCTTTAGACCCCTTTATATAGCATGTCATATGCATATGGAAATCCAATCTTATGTAGGCTTACCATATATTAGAATTCCAATCAAATATACGGTCAAAGTCAAAAATGGTCATGGACCTATTTTTGTCTGAAATTTTTCTTCATATCTCCACCTCGACAAGGTTTTGCCACAAAATCGAGCCGGCACACTTATCCACTGCAAAGCTTAACCAAATCAATCACTCATCAATCACACCCCTAAGGGCTCTAAAGCAACACTTCTCCACCCGACTCTGGAGAAGTTTCCTTCTTCTTGTACACTGACTTGTAGACTTTTTATAGCTCACTCGCCTTTGGATAATAGAACCAAATCTCATGTACAATTCATGTGGAGAAACTCAATCTCTTCCTGCATAGCTACCATCCAGTTTTCGCTGCTAATATCCTTGACAGCCTGCTTGAAGGTGATAGGTTCGTCATCCTCCACTCGCAGTGCATATGCCACCACATTCAACTATCCATAGTGCTTTACCGGTTCATCAAATTCATACATGTGTACTGACTTGACCGATCTTCTTGGCCTAGTGGTGGCCAAGGAATCTTGTTGCTGGTGCTGCCCTTCCTCTGGTTGTTATTCTTGTAAGGCTTGATGAACATCTTCAGAAACCATCTCATCTGATGCATCCTCAGATGATTCAATCTCAACAATTTGAGATTTGCTAAATACACCACCATCTTTATCGGACTCACTCTTCTTGCTTGAAGCCAACACTGAAGACTCTTCAAATGTGACATTTATACTGATCAAGAACTTCTTATCCTCTAAAAAATACAAACGGTATCCCTTCACTCCTTGTGCATACCTAAAAAATGGCTTTCTTGACTCACGGATCCAACTTACCCTTATTAACACAATGATAAACTTTGCATCCAAACACGCATAATGTGATGTAATCTACTGGTTTCTCGGCCATCTTCTCATATGGAGTCTTACAATCTATAGCCGAAGTTGGTGATCTATTAACCAAATACCGCGCTATGTGTATAGCATCCGTCCACCATTTCTTGCCTAAACCGGCATACATCTTGCATTCTCAAGCAAGGTTTGGTTCATCCTCTATGCTGACCCATTCTGCTGCGTGTCTCCCTGACAGTCCAATGTCGCATGATTTCTTCTTAAGCATGGAAATTTTTGAAAGGTCCGTAGGTATATTCAGTACCATTATCAGACCTCAGTGTCTTTACCTTTCTGTCCGTTCTGTTCTCCACCAACGCTTTCCACTGCTTGAACTTTTTGAACACTTGATCCTTGGTTTTGATAAAATACAGCCAAACATGACGTGTATAATCATCAATAAAAATAACATAGTACCTTGCTCCCTTTTGGAAGTAATCTTGCTAGGTACCTATACATCTGTATGAACATAATCGAGAATACCTCTTGTCTTCTGCTTGCTTGTACTAAGGCCACCCTGTGTTGCTTGTCATAAACACAATGCTCACAAAAATTCATACTTGGTTTCTTCAAGTTTTCTAGTAACCCCTACTTGCTCAGTAAGGACATGTCTTTCTCACTTGTATGTCCAAGTCGTATATGCCAAACATGCGTGCTATCAGACGAATCAGATATACTGACCGTTAAAGTTTCAGTCACAATACTTCCCAATAAGATACAAAGGTTACCCTGTCATTAAACTTTCATCACCACCAAAGAACCACAAACAACCCGCAAGATTCCATCCTCGACAACGAACTTGGTTTCAGAACTTTGGGATTCTAGCAAGGTATCCGACGAAGTTCTCATTATGAAAAAAAAAATGTCACACAAAAATAGGCTCATGACCATTTTTGACTTTGACCATATAATTGATTGGATTTATAATATATGGTAAGCCTACATAAGATTAAATTTTCATATATGGCAAGCCTACATAAGATTGGATTTGCATATATGGACACATGATATGCTATATAAGGGGTCTAAAAGTTCTCCTTCAGATATCTCATTGTGCTTAATGAAAGTTGTTGAATAAGTTCAACACAAGAGAGCTAAAGTTGTTGAATAAATTCAACACAAGAGAGCTAAAGTTGTTGGATAAGTTCAACACAAAAGTTGAGCTAGTTTTGTCCTCTTATTTATATTTGTGGTAGAGAGTTCTTGAGAGTAAGGAGAGAAGTATTGAAAGAGCTACCGTAATTTCTTTTCTTCTCCGTAGTGGAGCTGAATCACTCGACCGTGGAAGTAGGCATCTTGGCCGAACCACGTAAATTCTTGTCTTGGCGGTCGTAAATTATCTTTGAGATGCTCTCTGATTTCTTTGGGTTTATTTCGGTTGTACCCCAACAAGTTAGTATCAGAGTTTTAGGATTTAGCAAGATATCCGACAAAGTTCTCGGAGAAAGTTAATTGAGTAGATTCTTGAGATGGCTCTGTTAAATAATGTTGGAAAGTACGAAATTGAGAAGTTCAATGGAAATAATGACTTTGGCTTTTGGAAAAGTCAGATGAATGATGTTCTCATATCTCAAAATCTTCACAAGGCTTTACAGGAAAAGTCAAATAAGTTTGCTGACATGACTGATGATGATTGGGACGACATGGATCTCGAAGCATGTGTCGCTATTCGCATGTGTTTGGAAAGGGACGTCGTGTACTCTGTGAAGGACAAAACCACCGTCGCTGGGCTCTGGCTGAAGTTGGAATCACTCTACATGACGAACACTATTATTAACCGACTTTATATGTTAAAGTCGCTCTACAGATTAGTAATGGAGGAAGGTACGTCAATTCGAGATCATATCTCAAAATTCAATCGAATCACTTCCGACTTGAAGGATGTTGACATACATTAGATGATGCTCGTTTGGCACTAATTCTATTATTTTCTTTGCCCAATTCTTATGAGAATCTTATTCAAACATTATTTTACGAGAATAACTAAATTTTCATAGCAGATGCTATAAGTGCCTTATTGTCTAATGAGGTGCAGAGGTTGGCTTCAAATGGCGGAAACGGTGGAGACCAAGCCCAAGATTTGACAAGGGGGAGGACAAATGATAGAGCATCCTCTAGCAAAATGTCAAAATCTAAGTCAAAGACACCTATCGAGAAGGTGAAGTGCTTCAACTGCAATAAGAAATGACACTATGAAAATAAGTGTCCTCGTCCAAAGAAAAAGGAGAACCGTTAGACCTTTTATATAGCATGTCATGTGTCCATATATGGAAATCCAATCTTATGTATGCTTACCATATATTAGAAATCCAATCAAATATATGGTCAAAGTCAAAAATGGTCATGGACCTATTTTTGTCTTGACATTTTTCTTCACTTATTAAAAGTGTTGTCAAAAGTGGCATTTCATAAGTTGTTGTCAAAAGCTGTTATCAAAAGTTTTGGTAAATACATAATGAAAGCTTCTATCAAAAGCAGTAAGGTTTTGATGAAACCAACTTTTCAGTCCTGAAATTATTGATAATGACAAAATGTTAAATGTACAAGGATAGATGGTGGGGATTTCAAAACATAAATAATGGGCATTTATGTAAAAATGGGCTTGATAAGTTGCAGCAGATTTTGGAAACACCCCCTTCATTGCTTTCAAAATCAGCTCAAAAAGTGAACTTTTCAAAAGTTTTTTGATAAGTTGTTTACAACTTGGATTGCTTTCCAAGAAAAGAAAAAGCATAAGCAGCCACCAATAAGCAAATCCCAAACCCTGTCTCAAAGTGAAGGTGGAAATATTGATGGGGAGGGAGGTTTCTTGGGTGGTATGGGAGGTGGAGGTGGCATGAGCAGGGATGGTGACTTGATAGGGAAAGAGGCAGGCCCAAACTGATTGCAACTCTTGCTAAATTAGTAGCTCCCAAAAGAGAAATAAGAATACAGCTAATGTTCAAATGTATTTTAGCTATTTTGTAATTGTTTTACCTTTCCAGTTACTCCACCCATTCGCTCACACACAACAAAGCTACAAAGTAAATATGTCAACAAACAGGCTGCACAACGATGAAGGCTATGAGCGCCGAAATGTATTCGAACTGTAAATTAGGAACATAGCATCTATAGCCGCGAAAAGACATGTCATGAAATGCAAAAAGCAAAACATAATGCACTCTGCAAATGCGAAAGAAATTATAATAAATTATTTTGGACATCTCAACTAGTGCACCGTCAATTGTGGAAGAGTAATTCAAATAGAGAAATATATAGGCTATAGCATACAGGGCGATGCTTTTATCAAATTTGAAATTACTAAATCAGTTGATGTTGAACTCACTTGTAGGGAAGCTTGAACCACTTCTCAGGTCGGACATTGTTTTCTTGATCCATCATATTAGCAAACTCCGCAAATTCTTTGAGGCATGTCAAGAACAATGTCATCGCTTTGTCATAACGAGTGCTCCAAAACAAATTTACAGGGCCAAATCTACCATGGAAACGGAAATAACTGATCTCATGACCGTAAGTCATCCTTAATGAAACAAAATGATTAAAAAAAATAACTAAAGATCTATAGTAAAAAAAAAGGGAACAGTCATAAAAATGGATATCATGTTTTACTATATGCAATCAAAGAATGATATGAGAAGCTTAAAAGGGGAATAGAGAACTAACAAAGAACACCAAAAGAATATTTATATATATATGGCAAAAATTTGCAGTCTGAAAGAAATTTAATGAAGAAAGTAAAAAACCAATGAAAAGCTGATTCATAACAGCCATAAAAAGATATAAAGTGGGAACTTACAATTCATATGTAGTGCCGTTGCTTTCCATAATTCGTGGATAACTTCCCATAGGAAGAATCTTGATCCGGTATCTAATTGGATAGTGAAAGGTATTCCACAAAATTGTAAGCAAAGAATTGCCCATATGTGTGTGTATATGTTTGTGTGTCTGCCATGGCTTAGTATAGGGTCTCAAATGGATAAGCCAAGCCCTCCAGCCAGTATGACAGCCATTTCAGATTCAAATGTTAGGGAAAGAATTAAAAAGAACAGGCCTCGGACACGAGATTCTTGATCTGCACCATTTTAGGCCAAGTCCAAGCTAGTAATAGCCGAACATGATCAAATCATGAGACATAATGTCAGCAGTGCATTATGTATACACTTGCATGTAGAAAGAGCCGTCATCAATTACCTTAGAAGCTGATCATATGGGTATCAGTCAAGACCTTTCTAAATCAGAACCTATACAAACTCAATCTCATCTCATTCTGAATTTCTGAAATTTTGTGTTGAGCTCATGCAGCAATAGAGCAAGCCAAAGTTGGCAAAACTGAATATAAGCCAAGTTCTCAAATGCAAAATTGGAATAGGCACATCATGACCAGCCTGATGCTGGCGTAGTGCAGGACATCAAACACTTAAATTTATATGTATCAGCATTTCTAGAAATCAGGTTGATTCATTACTTCCCCATTCTAAAATTTGTTGTTACAGAATACAATTAATGGAAAGCTGAAGGTAAATAAAACTTCAGTGCAAGGATACTGAAATTTTGGGCGAAAATATTGGGCCATTGTGTGCAGAAGCAAGCATGCCTGCCCCCAAGCAGCATTCATCTCATCCCATTCGACCTGAAAAAACAAAGTTTATAGTCAAGAAGATGCATGTGAATAGTAAACACAGCACCATTCAACACATTTGTCACAATGCTCTACAGTATAAAGAACACAACAACAACATTAACAATAAAGAACACAACAACAACATTAACAATAAAGAATGTGACCTAATTGAATTAACTAAACAGAGTAATCTTCTTACCAAAAAGGATATAAGCAAATGAAAAGCTAATAGAACTATACAGCTTCGCTACATTTGTATAATATTGTGCATTTATATAGGATACAAAACAACTATAAGTCTTCATCTCAGACTTAGAGATGGGGTGATTTGTATTGCTGCTTCTAATTGGTCCATCCATTTATTGCTCTAGATTGCACGTCTGTCATTTACAAATAGGGTCAAACAAAGCTTTTTTGCCAAATTTTTGGGGTCGGCTTTTTGAATCATTTTCTTCCATTCAGCTATGCTAACCGCAATGTCCCTTGTAACACTAACAATAATCATATCCTTCTTTAAAACTCCAATCTATGTCCGTTTAAGCCTACCTATAGTCCTTGCGGCTTCTTTAACTATCTTATAACTCCTTAACGAAGCATCTATTGGTTTGCAATGCACATGTTCAAACCACCTAAGACGATTTCTTTCATCGTCTTAGATTGGCACCACCTCCAACTACCCACGAATACATCATTTATCTTATTCTTTAGTGTATTGCAACTCATCCCAAGGTACTCAAAGACGCAAGGGGCACTTAAAACGCGCATCCGAACGAAGCGAGACGCAAAAACACTAAATAATAAAAATATACATAAATAAAAAAATAAAAAAATAAATTATTAATGTAAGAAATAAAACCAAATAACATATTAAAACCAACAAAAACATGTTAAAATATAACCAAGTGAACTAGTAGAGCACGAATAGCAGTAGCAGTCAACAGAATTAACAAGAGTTTGTATTCTTCCTACCACATTTTTAGTAAACTTTGGTTTTCTAGTTCAACTGTAACCAACTTTGGCAATCGTGGAAATAGTTATCTCCCTTCCACTTGTATGAAATAAGGGTTATTTACATGCCTCAAAGTTTTTTGTATATATATACACACACACACCGTAAGGCGCGCATTTTCTCGGTTGCTTCTTTCTAAAAGGCACGTCATGGGTGCGTCCGGAGAAAGACGTCTCACCTAGTGAGGTACGAGGCGCAGTTGTTGCGCCTTTATGTGAGACGCGCCTTTGACTACCATGTATCATCCATCTTTAGCATTCTCAATTCGGCTATGCTATTTGCCTGGACATGTTCTATAAAGCATGGTTGATCTTATAGCAGTCTTATAGATTTTTCTTTCAACTTCAAATGTATCCTACGGTCACAAAATACTCTAGAAGCATTCGATTTCAACCATCATATTTTAATTTTACGCACGACATCATTCTCCATCTCTCCATTATGATAATGATTGATCTTAAATAATGAAAATTACCACTCCTAGTATTTCTTGTCCATCTATATATACCCCACCATTTCTATTCAACTTTTGGTTGAAGTTACATTTCATGTACTTTGTTTTTGACCTACTAATTTTAATCCTTAGATTCCAAAGTTTCTCATTTATAGATAGGGTGACTTTTATTATTTGTAAAAAGATAAAGTGTACCTTTTGGGCCAAAAAAATAGGATGCCACTGCAAACCACCCCAAGTTTCTACTATCTTTCTATTTGAAAGCACCCCAATTTCTACTAGCTTTATATTTAGAAGCAACCCCTCTTTTCTACTACCTTTATATTTAGAAGCACTGCCACACAAGTGTTTTGTAGCACTCTAGAAAAATATGGATTAGATAACCTGAACATAAAGTAAATAAAGGGTTTTGTGAAACAATCAAATCTTTTGAGTAACAAAACCAGCCTTGGCAAAGCATACCACAATCTTAGGAAGACGTCCAAGTCGGAAATTGTTAATAGTTCCGAAATCTCCATCATGCCAAATATAGAAGGCATCATTCAGTACATTGGTACGCTTCAGCAGTTCTAAATGTGCTTGGGATACTTCTATTTTGGCCAAAATGGCATCTCTCTCTTCCTGCGAGACAAAAAAGCTCTCATTGGTCAATCCATAGCATGAAAAAGGTAAAGTAATATTATAACGCTAACCAAAGACTCAAAGAATGATGCTTTCATAAGATGTTCTGATTAGCATTTCCTTGTGAAGTCGGAATGTGTTGCATTTCAGCTCTTAACTGTGCTACCAAATATTGCTATTAAGAAAAAAGAGGCCAAGGTATTTCACATTGTTATCATTTAAAAAAAAGGTACAATGGAATCATACTTATTCCAAAATTATGAAGTTCAAGCTGAATGAGTTCTACTGCACTCACCCACAAAGGTAGAAAGTATTTGTTTAATTGTGCATTACATCTGAAACGAGTACTAAATACTTTCCTACATGAAATGAGGATAATGTGGCCACAATCCCCAACAAATGGTTATAGATCTGTGAAAGACACGGAAAAATGCCAGCATGAGTCTACAAAGAAACTGTAGAACAGTAGATGTTCTTCTTGGGAATGCCAAAAGGGGATATAATATAGCAGACATGACAAACTGACCTCTAATAAAAAGATGGCACAGTAACCTTTACACTCACATATCTTACATACATCGTGTAAGAAAATATGGTGTATAAAGGTATGAATAGCCTAATAAGAAGATGAATTTGCTGTTGTAGGATACATGCAACCCAATGTCACCAAAATGATCCCTAATAAATAACCACTGTCAACAGAGGCCTTGCCAGTCAGAATTATTTACATCATATTAACAAATGCGATAGTTACTTTACGATAATCAACTTTTTCTTTACAAAAAAAGAGTTCCAACCGGGATTTGTACACATCGTTATAGGCTAGAAATGAGGAATTGTAATGAAGAGATGACAGCGGAGCGAAGAGAGGGGTTAAGGAGTCTCCACAAGAGAAATTGGATTTCGTCCAAAGGGTTAACCAGCATACCTATTCCGGCACTTCTAGAAGGATTTACATCTGGTGACCTAGTAATATGAAAGACATAACAAACGTCTACTGTAAAAACAAGAACACTCTAGCATACCTGGAGGTTTAAATCAACTTTGTTATCTAATTCTCTCTTCTTTCAGACCCACACACATTGTACACAAATCCAAGTCCCCCCAAACGAGATCGTCCTTGTGCACAAGACCAAAATATCTAAAATCCTTCCGCAAATAGCATTTAATGACCCATATCATTACATTTTAAGGAAGCAAAATAAAAGTTTCAATACATGTTGCGAGCCTTGTGACAGACTTTCTGAAAATCACGCTGGTGAAAGTAACATGAAGCATACTGATTGAGCAATTTAGGCTATTTATCCTATTATGACTGAGGAATTATCAATTATTTCCAGCTACAGCTTAAGGTTGTATGCTAAATTGAATCATCATAAAATCACTTAGATTTTATCAACACTTGATCTTAACTGCCAACAAATTTGAGCATTCATTTTCCTCAACATCCCACAACATTATCAACTCCACCTAAAAAAGCATAGTTTGCACTATTCACCGATACCGAACTGGTACAGTCCGATACGATTTGGCATGTCCCGATCCGATACTGACTCATACCAACATGGGGGTCTCTTTTCCAGTCAACTCGGCAAAGAGAATTGAACGAAAGAGACTAATCAACAAGGATGTAAAAGCATAGTAAGATCATAAAAGCATATAAATGAAGAAAACTTATCTAGCACAGGTATACCAGTCAGCAAGCACGACTATTATTTCATTCAATTTCAAACTGTTATGAAACAATACAAAAAATACTTAAAATTATGCCTAAATGTCTAAAATATTTTCTCTAAATTTATTAATAATTATTTGCTTTCCTACACCAAAAAGTATCGTACTCCGATCTGAAACCGCCGATAGCGACGATCCCAATACTCATATGAAGGGTCAGATACCGATTCCGATAATGAGAACCTTGCTAAAAAGGTTCCTTCCTTTTCCTTGTTTAGCATGCAACTGTTCTATCCTTTGCATATTACAAACTCTTCTTTTAGTGTATGTTGAAACTAAAAATAAGTTCACATATTAAAGAATAGGGGTACCACTAAGCAATTTTCTAAAAGACATAAGCGGATGCTAAGCTGGCAGGAGAGAACCTAGCGCCTAGTGGCATAGGCATGGGCCTAGGCAAAAGAAAGTGAAATCTGAAGTAAATTAAACAGATATTCATAAATATATCGTTTGAAACAATAAATATGCTATAAATTTACAAGAATAGGAAGTGTAACAGTTAAGAATTTATTGGTTATCATCTACCACAAATTAATAGGATTGATGTGGCTTAGGTAATTTAGAAGTAGTAGAAAAATGCTTGATGAATGTAGTACTATTATAGTAGCTATATATTGTAAAGGGATATATACATAGTTGTACTAATTATCGAGCATCAAGCTGATGGGACATACCATGAAACTCTATGAGAGTAATTGTGCAAAGTTTAAGAAAACAAAGTAGAAATGAGAGAACCAATTTGGTTTTATGACAGGGATATCTACTTGAAAGTCATCTATTAAAATGATAAATGGAAATGTACAACACATTGAACTGTTAATGTGACTTATGTTGGAAAGTCATCTATTAAAATGATAAATGGAAATGTACCAGAGAGACTGCATCACAAAACATTCATGCTAAGTGATGCTTGAAGTGAGAATTGTTAGAACATGTTTAAGGTGTTAATGTTAACGATGCCTCAATGATGTCTTTTTATGATAACACCTAGTATGCCTCAATGATGCCTTCGCATGATAACACCAAGAATGATAAATGATATGTCCACATGAATGCTACTAAGAATATGTTTACATGCTTCACTCTGATTATTGCCCATGAACTGTAAACTGATACTAGGCCCCAAGTAGAAAGATCACTCTAATACATGCTTGCTTAAATGATCACTTAAATGTTGGTTTATGCGAGTGGGTTGGATTCTGCTCGCCAGTACATAGATGATGTGCTGACCCACGTTTTGTGGGCAGGTGCTCGTGCTTGGAATGTTCTACACACGAAGTTTAGCTGGATTGGTCCTACGGCATCGAAGATTTGTTGGGCATACAGAAGCTCTCCTTGCACAAGATGATGTCTTCTGTTTATAAAGGGCATAATGTATGGAACATTGTAATCAGTTGTACCAGTGAGATTGTAAGCCAAGTCGGTATATCGAGTTGTAATCCATTGTATCCAAATATCAAATGTAAGTTGTATAGCATTGTTCAGTTGGTTTCCAATTTAAAGTGAGATGTGCTGTAATCATTGTACTTCAATACAAGTCTTGTACTCTTCTTCAATTATCAATAAAGAGAATAAAGTTCTACATATCTCTGTGTGGCTTTGAGTTACTCTTTTTCTCCGCTGCTATAAAGAAGTGATGTACTTCTATTCAATAAGAAAGATTGTCCTCATTAAATTCAAATTATCTGCTTCTGCCGCTGCGATGTGTTCCTATTTGAAGAATAATCGATTATGTACCATCTTTGCCTTGTACAAGTGCAATACCAGACTTGTACGGCATCACGCCCAAGCGAGGACGATCGATTCTAAGAGATAAAATATGAAGAATAAATGACTCTACGAATCGGGGCGTGACAAATTGGTATCAGAGCACGGCTTTACGTCCTTGGTCTCTTCTTTGATTCATTTCAAATCAAAGTTGCATCGACGATTAACCAAAGTTGCTTCCGCGATCGCTCAACGTTGCTTCCGCGAATAAATCAAAGATTGCTTCCGCGATTATATTGTTGTTGTCCTGTAATCATCCTATGTTGTTCGTGTCTGAAAGATCATTGACCCTCTTGGCTGCTCACTGGATGTTCCATACAATAAGTCTATATACATTGTGATGCCCCTGAAAGAATGATTGTTGTTGGTTTGGACACAAATAACCCAACAATGACTCGATGCCATAGTATGCTATATTGTGAATGCTGTTTGGAATGTGGGAATATAGAAAAATGGCTATGTATGCTGCAACAAGTTGAGAATTGCATGTGATGTTGGAAAAGAGTTGGGAATGAAATAATTGATGGATGAGTTCAACAGAATTAGTGAATTGACTCATGTGTGCTGGCTACTGCTTTGAGACCCTAAGAATGTTGCCTTGTGATATTGAGACCCCGAGATGTTGGTTAAGTATTGTGATCATTATAGATCAGGAAATGTCCAGAATAGATTGAGTTGGTATTGTTTAAGGATGGCTTCGTTTCTGAGTGGTATATTGCCTCTACCACCTCAGAACGAGATGTATGTTGACCCTTTCCATAAAATAGCAATGAGACTATCTGTGAGTACTGGGTAGTGCCGAGACTTAGCTGGGAGTCATGTATTGTGCTAGATGACTCGAGTGTTCCCTGACGGTGATGCTATGTTGGGTAGTGAGATTGTAGAAATGGTAACGGTTGGCTTGGTTAGAAATTGTTTAGTCGAGTGATGACTCAGACTAGTAAGACAGTATGCTACGGATAAATGATTTGGCTAGAGAATGTTGTGGCTTAGAACATTGGAATGTCGATTTCGATTGGTTGGATGCAAATTAAATGTGGCTAATATAAAGTTGGATACGTAGCTGAAAGTTTTGAAAATATTGTCGGTGAATCAAAGGGATAATTAGAAATCTGTGCCTTGATCCTAAGGTGTAATAGATGTCAATCCATCTTGATCACCAAAGGATAGTCATTGCATAGATGCATGATGCTGAAGAATTGAATTGTACTAGAAAAATAACAAGTAGTGACTCAGAATACTGTTGTTGCCTAGAGGATGGTTAAGTGATACATAAATTGTCGGATTGAATGGGATGAACTACTTGACCATTACTGCATGAGATTAAGAATGCCGTAAGATAGTTTGATGATTGAGAAACAAATGGAAACGAGAAATTGCAAACATGTTGGATAATGTCGGTATAGGTGATTGTTGGTTGGGATATAGATTGTTGGCTTATGACTTAGTGGTTTGACTCTGTCATACAGACCGAATAAGTATGATTCCATAATTATGTTAAGACTATCGGAATCGATGACCCTTGAATAGTTAGCATTGGCTTATGGGTTCGTGTGGGTACAAAGGAATTTGAATAGAAATGTGGATCATTAGAAATTTACTTGATGGATTATTAGAACGATGAGAATCATATGTCGGGTTGGAATTTGACCGTAATGTGGATAGATCGATCTTAGTCGATCGTTGGGTAAGTCTAGAGTGAGCCTCTGTGGGAATTATTCCTTGAGGAAGACACTAGATAGATAGACTTGACCCTAGAAACTGTGGGCTGCATGACCAATTGTCGGCATAACCAACAATGGCGATTAGTTATTCAGACTGAGTTAAAACCCATAGGTTTGGGTAGAGTTCCTTAGAACTGTTGGTTACTTGTTGGCCTTAAGAATAAGACACTAGTATAACCCTAGCAGCCGTCCACTCTAGGGAAGTCACCTGAACGATTAAGTTTAGCTATCAGTGTAGCTAACCTTAGAGACTGACTGAATAATAGGTGACCATTGGAGACCCATAGGATGACCTTGTGGCATTGAATGAGGGACAACGATAATGAGTATTGACCTAAGGGAATGTATGCTTCAACTTGTGTCTTAAAAGATATTTGACCCTTGAGGATTATTTGTCGGCCATAAGTGGGAATTGCAATCGTAAGGTAAGACTCGAGTGTACCTATAGTCGGGTAGCTAAGTTAACCTCGACTGTTGCATAGAATTATACCCTGACTCGGGTAATCGATAGTGGGTGACGTCGGATTGTGTCTTATAGAAAAGATGAGTTGCCTCGGTGAAAAATATTGTTGGATTTGGGAAGGAATATGATTGCATGTTGTGAACTCTTGATATGATTGGCTCTAAGTTAGACCCTTGATCGAATGTTAGAAATGTTATGCTTGGGTATAGAGTTTAACCAAGTTGTCCCTGATATTAAGTATTGTAGCCTGGAAGATAGTGATTGTGGCAAAGTGAATAAAGCAATAAGTCAAATGAAAGGATGCTAAGTCGGATTTAGAAAAGAGAGTTATATTGTGGCTGATCGAATCGCACTAACATGGAAGTTGGCTGAAGTACATATGTTTTGGGGACGCCTAAAATATGTGTATGGATCCAGCCGAAGTGATTGGTTGCGACTGAGATAACATTATGGGAAGAAATTATCGCACTAGCACGGACTTTGGCTGAAATGCATATGTTTTGGGGACGCCTAAAATATGTGTATGGATCCAAACGAAGTGATATGTTGCGACTGAGATAGAAATATAAGAGAAATGTTGGCGAATCAATGAGAAGTTACAAGTAATTGAAAAAGAGATAGACAGATCGAATCGTTGATGGATTTAAATGGTACAGTTGGATAGATATTTTGAAATGACCGAGTGGGCTGAAATGAATATTGATTTGAAGCTGAATGAGTAAACTCATGGTGATTAAGTGAATCTTGTAGAAGACTTGTTTCCTTAAGTTTCGAGGACGAAACTTTTTCTGAGTGGTATATTATGTAATGCCCCGCTCCGTACGAGGCATTTGGTTGGCTTATTGGATGGGATCAGAATATTGGACCGTGACTTATGTTGGAAATCAGGAGAATTGAGACAGATGCAGTCTCTCTTAGCTGGCTAGACGGAATGGATATTGGAACGTGGCTCGCTGGTGGAGCTACGCTTAGTGGAATTTTGGGTGAGTGGAACTGTCCTTCCTCCTCCTTACTCCTTCATGCTTAATAAATGAAGTATTGAAATGCTATGAATTGTCCCTAAATGTCCCATGTTTTAGTTGCTAAATAATAGAGATGCCTACGTTGAGAATTATTGAAATGTACAACACATTGAACTGTTAATGTGATTCGCTGCCTGAGAATGAATTGATAACATTGCCCCTTATGCTTAACACTGCTGGAACAAGTAGACACTTGAATAATGAGATGCCTTATGAATTATAGAATAAGAAATGAACTGGCTATGCTATCGAACCAATGAACTGAATGAAACACTAGAATCATGTACTATCTGTATAACTGTTGCAAGAATATGAAATGTTGCCTGTCACTTATAAGAAATGAATGAATGAATAAATGTCCCTATGAAATGAATGAATGTTAAGTTTCTCTTAAGAAAGGAATGATATGAGATACGTTGCAATGAAGCAATGAATGAGAAATGATAAAGCTGGGATCGTTGAGATCACCAAATGAAATGATGGTAATAATGAAAAGAATAAGTCATTGAATATGACTAATGATGCACTGTTGCCTTTACTTTCCTTAATATATTTTACCATGCGATTATGTTCACAATCGAGTCGGACACGCATTCGCATGGTCATGGACAACTTGTATACAAGGTTTGAGTAATAATTTCCTCGAACGGTTCCTAGGGCCCTGGGGACCGATTCGGCCTAGGAGGAAATAATGATGAGTGCTATGGGAGCACGGATAAGACGGGGTGGCATAGAGGCTCGCCACCTACTATGCTGACCGCATTATCTTAAAATGAAATGAAATGAAAAGAGTCCATATGGTTTAACAACACCAATGACCATGTAGTCAGGATGCATGCTAATGAATGTTTTGTGCAGGCAGAGTAAGTATATCAGATAACATGTATTTGATGCAGGTACGAGAAGTCGGCTATCAGTAAGAAATCACATAATTGTGATATTGTATAAGTTGGTTTAACTTGCCTGCTTAACATGTTCGATTCATTATGCTAGAAAGATGCCTTGCTATAAATAGTGCTCAAACATAACATCCATGCTAAGTGATGCTTGAAGTGAGAATTGTTAGAACATGTTTAAGGTGTTAATGTTAACGATGCCTCAATGATGCCTTTTTATGATAACACCTAGTATGCCTCAATGATGCCTTTGCATGATAACACCAAGAATGATAAATGATATGTCCACATGAATGCTACTAAGAATATGTTTACATGATTCACTCTGATTATTGCCCATGAACTGTAAACTGATACTAGGCCCCAAGTAGAAAGATCACTCTAATACATGCTTGCTTAAATGATCACTTAAATGTTGGTTTATGCGAGTGGGTTGGATTCTGCTCGCCAGTACATAGATGATGTGCTGACCCACGTTTTGTGGGCAGGTGCTCGTGCTTGGAATGTTCTACACACGAAGTTTAGCTGGATTGGTCCTACGGCATCGAAGATTTGTTGGGCATACAGAAGCTCTCCTTGCACAAGATGATGTCTTCTGTTTATAAAGGGCATAATGTATGGAACATTGTAATCAGTTGTACCAGTGAGATTGTAAGCCAAGTCGGTATATCGAGTTGTAATCCATTGTATCCAAATATCAAATGTAAGTTGTATAGCATTGTTCAGTTGGTTTCCAATTTAAAGTGAGATGTGCTGTAATCATTGTACTTCAATACAAGTCTTGTACTCTTCTTCAATTATCAATAAAGAGAATAAAGTTCTACATATCTCTGTGTGGCTTTGAGTTACTCTTTTTCTCCGCTGCTATAAAGAAGTGATGTACTTCTATTCAATAAGAAAGATTGTCCTCATTAAATTCAAATTATCTGCTTCTGCCGCTGCGATGTGTTCCTATTTGAAGAATAATCGATTATGTACCATCTTTGCCTTGTACAAGTGCAATACCAGACTTGTACGGCATCACGCCCAAGCGAGGACGATCGATTCTAAGAGATAAAATATGAAGAATAAATGACTCTACGAATCGGGGCGTGACAAATTGTGTGCACCTCCACACCACATGTTTGTAATTTCTCGTTTCCATTTGTTTCTCAATCATCAAACTATATTACGGCATTCTTAATCTCATGCAGTAATGGTCAAGTAGTTCATCCCATTCAATCCGACAATTTATGTATCACTTAACCATCCTCTAGGCAACAACAGTATTCTGAGTCACTACTTGTTATTTTTCTAGTACAATTCAATTCTTCAGCATCATGCATCTATGCAATGACTATTCTTTGGTGATCAAGATGGATTGACATCTATTACACCTTAGGATCAAGGCACAGATTTCTAATATCCCTTTGATTCACCGACAATATTTTTAAACTTTCAGCTTAGCAACCAACTTTGTATTAGCCACATTTGATTTGTATCCAACCAATCGAAGTCAACATTCAGATGTTCTAAGCCACAATATTCTCTAGCCAAGTCTATTTACCCGTAGCATACTAACTGTCTTACTAGCTCGAGTCATCACTCGACTAAACAATTTCTAACCCAGCCAACCGTTATCATTTCTACAATCTCGCTACCCAACATAGCATCACTGTCAGGGGACACTCGAGTCATCTAGCAATAATACATGACTCCCAGCTAAGTCTCGGCACTACCCAGTACCCACAGATAGTCTCATTGCTATTCTATGGAAAGGTCAACATACATCTCGTTCTGAGGTGGTAGAGGCAATATACCACTCAGAAACGAAGCCATCCTTAAACAATACCAACTCAATCTATTCCGGACATTCGTGATCTATAATGGTCACAACACTTAGCCAACATCTCGGGGTCTCAATATCACAAGCCAACATTCTTAGGTCTCGAAAGTACTAGTGAGCATATATGTGTCAACTCACTAGTTCTGCTGAACTCATCCATCAATTATTCATTCCCAAATCTTTCTGCATCACATACAATTCTCAACTTGTTACAACATACCCAGCCACTTTTCTATATTCCCACATTTCTAACAGCATTCACAATATAGCATACTATGGCATCGAGTCATTGTTGGGTTATTTGTGTCCAAACCAACAACAATCAATCTTTCAGGGGCATCACAATGTATATAGACTTATTGTATGGAACATCCAGTGAGCAGCAAAGAGGGTCAATGATCTTTCAGACACGAACAACATAGGATGACGACGTCCTCCAAAAGAAGTTTTGTCTGCCCTCTTTGCCTTGTTTTATCTCTTAGAATCGAGGAGAACTTAGCATGAATGTTTTGTGATGCAAATCAAGGAGAAGTTACAAGTAATTGAAAAAGAGATAGACAGATCGAATCGTTGATAGATTTAAATGGTATCAGAGCACGGCTTTACGTCCTTGGTCTTTTTTTTGGTTCGTTTCAAATCAAAGTTGCATCGATGATTGACCAAAGTTGCTTCCGCGATCACTCAATTTTTTTTTTTTTTCTGTCATCTCCAAAAGTGTGTTTATACTCTGTCATTGCCTTCTCCTTGTCACATCCAGAAGTTTAGAGCCAACATTTGGTATCAGAGCCCCGGGTGTATGCCAAAGTACCTTCGGCTCGACAAGATGGCAGTCGTGGAGCATTCGTCGGCGCCAACAACAAAGGAGGGAAGCATCACTTTGCACTACCCGATGCTGACGTCTTGCAACTACTCCACTTGGGCGATCAAGATGGAGGTCTTCATGGAGGCTCAAGGCGTTTGGGAAGCCATTGAACCCGCGGCCGGGGTGGTCGTAGAAAAGAAGAAAGACAAGATGGCGTTGGCGTGCATTTTTCAAGCTGTCCCCGAGGAGATCCTACTCCAGCTGGCCAAGCACAAAACGGCTAAGGAAGCTTGGGAAAGCCTGAAGACAAGGTACCTAGGCGCTGATCGGGTGAAGAAGGCAAGGATTCAAACCTTAAAGAGTGAGTTCGAGGCTCTCCGTATGAAGGAGACAGACTCCATCGATGAGTTTGCGGGGAAATTGACGACCCTCGCAAACAAGATTCGTGGATTGGGAGACGATATGGAGGACGTCGTCATCGTCAAGAAGCTGCTCGTCTCCGTCCCAGACAAGTACCTGCAGGTCGTTGCGGTGATCGAGCAGTTTGCTGATGTGGAGACTATGCCGATCGAGGAAGCGATCGGCCGCCTCAAAGCGTACGAAGAACGCATACGTGGTCGAGGCGAGAGCGACAACGATGGAGATGGTGGACGTCTGCTCCTTACTGAAGAGGAGTGGAAGGCGCGCCAAAGACGTCACGAGCTAGACGAACGATTGTCTGGCGGCACAGGACGTAGGCGCGGCGGACGTTCCGGTGGGCGTGGAAACTCGCCAGGCAAGGGGCGGTGTCACAATTGTGGCATCTACGGCCACTGGGCAGAAGACTGCCGCAATCCTAAGCTTGATGACACGGAAAAATGCCAAAATTGTGGCATCTATGGCCACTGGGCAGAAGACTGTCGCAAGCCAAAACGCGATGAGCGGGCCTATATGACGCAAGACGACGAACCGGCGCTTCTACTGGCGCAGGTGTGCACGATCGCCGAGACGCACGACACCCACGCCAAGTCAATCAAGCAGGTGATGCTCAATGAGAAGCGCGCCATGATAAAGCTTGGGGAGCAGAAGGACCACGACGAGACGAGGCTCCAAGAAGTCCATGCGCGCGAGGAGCTGTCGCGGCGGGACGAGATACTGGCCGAGTCTGTGCGCGAGAAGGAGGAGCTCGAGGAGCGGCTCAAATGGAGGAACGAGCAGTTCCGGCACCTCGAGGAGGCCTACGACAGGGCCAAGGAGAGGCTCAGAAGGCGCGAGAGGGAGTGGGAGACGGAACATTCGGACCTGGTCGACGGGATGTCCTCACTGCAGGCAAGGCTAGACTCGGAGACCAGGATCGCGGAAGACCTCCGCTCGCAGCTGGAAATGTGCAGCCAGGCCCTGGCCCACGAGGAGGGAAGGACGAAGGCGCTTGAGGCCCAGGTCTCCGAGTCGAAGGTGCTGTACAAGAATGTCGTCTCGGAGTTCGAGGAAACCAGGTCGAGTATCGCGTCAAGGAATGCGCACCTCGAAGAGGAGAATCGGGAGCTGAAGAACTTGCAGCAAAGGCTCCAATTCCTGGAGCAAGTACACAGAGGGTGTGCCGCAAAATTGCAAGCCAAGGAGGCTGAATCAGAAAAACTTGGCAAAGAATGCGCCGAGTACTTGCTCAAGTTAGATTTCAAGGTTGAGGCTTTGAAGCAGGAGCTCGAGACAGCAAAGGCAGCAGAGGATAAGCTAGCTGTTATGAAAATGTTGGTCGAAAAGCTCAGTGCCGAAGTAGACGACGCAAAGAGGGCAGAGTTGGACGCAGTCAAGCAAGCTCAGGAGTGGAAGAAAAAGATTGAGCCGATCGAAGCTCATTTGGTTGAATCAAAACAGCAGGAGAAGTTCGCGATGGAGTCTCTTGCATCGATTTCGAAGAAGAAGAGAAGGGCAACAGTGGTTCGGGATTTCCCACCCGGATGCGGGAGGAATGCTCCGAAGCTTGGTACCAAGGAAGAGCTTGGAGTTGTCAACCTTGACCAAATCTAGATTAAGGAGGAGAATATCAGTTAATAATCTAGATAGGTGTCCTTAGTTTACCTAGTCTTTAGGATTTGTTGCTAGTCCCTAGGACATGTGTGTGGCCAGGAGTCTTTTACTCCACGTTCTTTTGTTGTCCACATGTTTAAGTTTTGTTTGCCTATTTAAAGGCCTCATTTGCATGAATAATAAACACAACGAAAAGTTTCCTCTCCTCATTCTTTCTGTCATCTCCAAAAGAGTGTTTATACTCTGTCATTGCCTTCTCCTTGTCACATCCAGAAGTTTAGAGCCAATATTTGGTATCAGAGCCCCGGGTGTATGCCAAAGTACCTTCGGCTCGACAAGATGGCAGTCGTGGAGCATTCGTCGGCGCCAACAACAAAGGAGGGAAGCATCACTTTGCACTACCCGATGCTGACGTCTTGCAACTACTCCACTTGGGCGATCAAGATGGAGGTCTTCATGGAGGCTCAAGGCGTTTGGGAAGCCATTGAACCCGCGGCCGGGGTGGTCGTAGAAAAGAAGAAAGACAAGATGGCGTTGGCGTGCATTTTTCAAGCTGTCCCCGAGGAGATCCTACTCCAGCTGGCCAAGCACAAAACGGCTAAGGAAGCTTGGGAAAGCCTGAAGACAAGGTACCTAGGCGCTGATCGGGTGAAGAAGGCAAGGATTCAAACCTTAAAGAGTGAGTTCGAGGCTCTCCGTATGAAGGAGACAGACTCCATCGATGAGTTTGCGGGGAAATTGACGACCCTCGCAAACAAGATTCGTGGATTGGGAGACGATATGGAGGACGTCGTCATCGTCAAGAAGCTGCTCGTCTCCGTCCCAGACAAGTACCTGCAGGTCGTTGCGGTGATCGAGCAGTTTGCTGATGTGGAGACTATGCCGATCGAGGAAGCGATCGGCCGCCTCAAAGCGTACGAAGAACGCATACGTGGTCGAGGCGAGAGCGACAACGATGGAGATGGTGGATGTCTGCTCCTTACTGAAGAGGAGTGGAAGGAGCGCCAAAGACGTCACGAGCTAGACGAACGATTGTCTGACGGCACAGGACGTAGGCGCGGCGGACGTTCCGGTGGGCGTGGAAACTCGCCAGGCAAGGGGCGGTGTCACAATTGTGGCATCTACGGCCACTGGGCAGAAGACTGCCGCAATCCTAAGCTTGATGACACGGAAAAGTGCCAAAATTGTGGCATCTATGGCCACTGGGCAGAAGACTGTCGCAAGCCAAAACGCGATGAGCGGGCCTATATGACGCAAGACGACGAACCGGCGCTTCTACTGGCGCAGGTGTGCACGATCGCCGAGACGCACGACACCCACGCCAAGTCAATCAAGCAGGTGATGCTCAATGAGAAGCGTGCCATGATAAAGCTTGGGGAGCAGAAGGACCACGACGAGACGAGGCTCCAAGAAGTCCATGCGCGCGAGGAGCTGTCGCGGCGGGACGAGATACTGGCCGAGTCTGTGCGCGAGAAGGAGGAGCTCGAGGAGCGGCTCAAATGGAGGAACGAGCAGTTCCGGCACCTCGAGGAGGCCTACGACAGGGCCAAGGAGAGGCTCAGAAGGCGCGAGAGGGAGTGGGAGACGGAACATTCGGACCTGGTCGACGGGATGTCCTCACTGCAGGCAAGGCTAGACTCGGAGACCAGGATTGCGGAAGACCTCCGCTCGCGGCTGGAAATGTGCAGCCGGGCCCTGGCCCACGAGGAGGGAAGGACGAAGGCGCTTGAGGCCCAGGTCTCCGAGTCGAAGGTGCTGTACAAGAATGTCGTCTCGGAGTTCGAGGAAACCAGGTCGAGTATCGCGTCAAGGAATGCGCACCTCGAAGAGGAGAATCGGGAGCTGAAGAACTTGCAGCAAAGGCTCCAATTCCTGGAGCAAGTACACAGAGGGTGTGCCGCAAAATTGCAAGCCAAGGAGGCTAAATCAGAAAAACTTGGCAAAGAATGCGCCGAGTGCTTGCTCAAGTTAGATTTCAAGGTTGAGGCTTTGAAGCAGGAGCTCGAGACAGCAAAGGCAGCAGAGGATAAGCTAGCTGTTATGAAAATGTTGGTCGAAAAGCTCAGTGCCGAAGTAGACGACGCAAAGAGGGCAGAGTTGGACGCTGTCAAGCAAGCTCAGGAGTGGAAGAAAAAGATTGAGCCGATCGAAGCTCATTTGGTTGAATCAAAACAGCAGGAGAAGTTCGCGATGGAGTCTCTTGCATCGATTTCGAAGAAGAAGAGAAGGGCAACAGTGGTTCGGGATTTCCCACCCGGATGCGGGAGGAATGCTCCGAAGCTTGGTACCGAGGAAGAGCTTGGAGTTGCAACCTTGACCAAATCTAGATTAAGGAGGAGAATATCAGTTAATAATCTAGATAGGTGTCCTTAGTTTACCTAGTCTTTAGGATTTGTTGCTAGTCCCTAGGACATGTGTGTGGCCAGGAGTCTTTTACTCCACGTTCTTTTGTTGTCCACATGTTTAAGTTTTGTTTGCCTATTTAAAGGCCTCATTTGCATGAATAATAATCACAACGAAAAGTTTCCTCTCCTCATTCTTTCTGTCATCTCCAAAAGAGTGTTTATACTCTGTCATTGCCTTCTCCTTGTCACATCCAGAAGTTTAGAGCCAACATTTGGTTCAAATGGCGGAGAACTTAGCATGAATGTTTTGTGACTAGCAAGCTTCGGAGCATTCCTCAAATGGAGGAACGAGCAGTTCCGGCACCTCGAGGAGGCCTACGACAGGGCCAAGGAGAGGCTCAGAAGGCGCGAGAGGGAGTGGGAGACGGAACATTCGGACCTGGTCGACGGGATGTCCTCACTGCAGGCAAGGCTAGACTCGGAGACCAGGATCGCGGAAGACCTCCGCTCGCGGCTGGAAATGTTGGCTCTAAACTTCTGGATGTGACAAGGAGAAGGCAATGACAGAGTATAAACACTCTTTTGGAGATGACAGAAAGAATGAGGAGAGGAAACTTTTCGTTGTGATTATTATTCATGCAAATGAGGCCTTTAAATAGGCAAACAAAACTTAAACATGTGGACAACAAAAGAACGTGGAGTAAAAGACTCCTTGGCCACACACATGTCCTAGGGACTAGCAACAAATCCTAAAGACTAGGTAAACTAAGGACACCTATCTAGATTATTAACTGATATTCTCCTCCTTAATCTAGATTTGGTCAAGGTTGACAACTCCAAGCTCTTCCTCGGTACCAAGCTTCGGAGCATTCCTCCCGCATCCGGGTGGGAAATCCCGAACCACTGTTGCCCTTCTCTTCTTCTTCGAAATCGATGCAAGAGACTCCATCGCGAACTTCTCCTGCTGTTTTGATTCAACCAAATGAGCTTCGATCGGCTCAATCTTTTTCTTCCACTCCTGAGCTTGCTTGACTGCGTCCAACTCTGCCCTCTTTGCGTCGTCTACTTCGGCACTGAGCTTTTCGACCAACATTTTCATAACAGCTAGCTTATCCTCTGCTGCCTTTGCTGTCTCGAGCTCCTGCTTCAAAGCCTCAACCTTGAAATCTAACTTGAGCAAGCACTCGGCGCATTCTTTGCCAAGTTTTTCTGATTCAGCCTCCTTGGCTTGCAATTTTGCGGCACACCCTCTGTGTACTTCCTCCAGGAATTGGAGCCTTTGCTGCAAGTTCTTCAGCTCCCGATTCTCCTCTTCGAGGTGCGCATTCCTTGACGCGATACTCGACCTGGTTTCCTCGAACTCCGAGACGACATTCTTGTACAGCACCTTCGACTCGGAGACCTGGGCCTCAAGCGCCTTCGTCCTTCCCTCCTCGTGGGCCAGGGCCTGGCTGCACATTTCCAGCCGCGAGCGGAGGTCTTCCGCGATCCTGGTCTCCGAGTCTAGCCTTGCCTGCAGTGAGGACATCCCGTCGACCAGGTCCGAATGTTCCGTCTCCCACTCCCTCTCGCGCCTTCTGAGCCTCTCCTTGGCCCTGTCGTAGGCCTCCTCGAGGTGCCGGAACTGCTCGTTCCTCCATTTGAGCCGCTCCTCGAGCTCCTCCTTCTCGCGCACAGACTCGGCCAGTATCTCGTCCCGCCGCGACAGCTCCTCGCGCGCATGGACTTCTTGGAGCCTCGTCTCGTCGTGGTCCTTCTGCTCCCCAAGCTTTATCATGGCGCGCTTCTCATTGAGCATCACCTGCTTGATTGACTTGGCGTGGGTGTCGTGCGTCTCGGCGATCGTGCACACCTGCGCCAGTAGAAGCGTCGGTTCGTCGTCTTGCGTCATATAGGCCCGCTCATCGCGTTTTGGCTTGCGACAGTCTTCTGCCCAGTGGCCATAGATGCCACAATTTTGGCACTTTTCCGTGTCATCAAGCTTAGGATTGCGGCAGTCTTCTGCCCAGTGGCCGTAGATGCCACAATTGTGACACCGCCCCTTGCCTGGCGAGTTTCCACGCCCACCGGAACGTCCGCCGCGCCTACGTCCTGTGCCGCCAGACAATTGTTCGTCTAGCTCGTGACGTCTTTGGCGCGCCTTCCACTCCTCTTCAGTAAGGAGCAGACGTCCACCATCTCCATCGTTGTCGCTCTCGCCTCGACCACGTATGCGTTCTTCGTACGCTTTGAGGCGGCCGATCGCTTCCTCGATCGGCATAGTCTCCACATCAGCAAACTGCTCGATCACCGCAACGACCTGCAGGTACTTGTCTGGGACGGAGACGAGCAGCTTCTTGACGATGACGACGTCCTCCATATCGTCTCCCAATCCACGAATCTTGTTTGCGAGGGTCGTCAATTTCCCCGCAAACTCATCGATGGAGTCTGTCTCCTTCATACGGAGAGCCTCGAACTCACTCTTTAAGGTTTGAATCCTTGCCTTCTTCACCCGATCAGCGCCTAGGTACCTTGTCTTCAGGCTTTCCCAAGCTTCCTTAGCCGTTTTGTGCTTGGCCAGCTGGAGTAGGATCTCCTCGGGGACAGCTTGAAAAATGCACGCCAACGTCATCTTGTCTTTCTTCTTTTCTACGACCACCCCGGCCGCGGGTTCAATGGCTTCCCAAATGCCTTGAGCCTCCATGAAGACCTCCATCTTGATCGCCCAAGTGGAGTAGTTGCAAGACGTCAGCATCGGGTAGTGCAAAGTGATGCTTCCCTCCTTTGTTGTTGGCGCCGACGAATGCTCCACGACTGCCATCTTGTCGAGCCGAAGGTACTTTGGCATACACCCGGAGCTCTGATACCAAATGTTGGCTCTAAACTTCTGGATGTGACAAGGAGAAGGCAATGACAGAGTATAAACACTCTTTTGGAGATGACAGAAAGAATGAGGAGAGGAAACTTTTCGTTGTGATTATTATTCATGCAAATGAGGCCTTTAAATAGGCAAACAAAACTTAAACATGTGGACAACAAAAGAACGTGGAGTAAAAGACTCCTGGCCACACACATGTCCTAGGGACTAGCAACAAATCCTAAATACTAGGTGCCCTTGTACAACACATTGAACTGTCTATCTCTTTTTCAATTACTTGTAACTTCTCCTCGATTCTAAGAGATAAAATATGAAGGATCGATATACCGACTTGGCTTACAATCTCACTGGTACAACTGATTACAATGTTCCATACATTATGCCCTTTATAAACAGAAGACATCATCTTATGCAAGGAGAGCTTCTGTATGTCCAACAAATCTTCGATGTCGTAGGACCAATCCAGCTAAACTTCGTGTGTAGAACATTCCAAGCACGAGCACCTGCCCACAAAACGTGGGTCAGCATATCATCTATGTACTGGCGAGCAGAATCCAACCCACTCGCATAAACCAACATTTAAGTGATCATTTAAGCAAGCATGTATTAGAGTGATCTTTCTACTTGGGGCCTAGTATCAGTTTACAGTTCATGGGCAATAATCAGAGTGAAGCATGTAAACATATTCTTAGTAGCCTTTATGTGGACATATCATTTATCATTCTTGGTGTTATCATGCAAAGGCATCATTGAGGCATACTAGGTGTTATCATAAAAAGGCATCATTGAGGCATCGTTAACATTAACACCTTAAACATGTTCTAACAATTCTCACTTCAAGCATCACTTAGCATGAATGTTTTGTGCAGGCAGAGTAAGTATATCAGATAACCTGTATTTGATGCAGGTACGAGAAGTCGGCTATCAGTAAGAAATCATTGAGGCATACTAGGTGTTATCATAAAAAGGCATCATTGAGGCATCGTTAACATTAACACCTTAAACATGTTCTAACAATTCTCACTTCAAGCATCACTTAGCATGAATGTTTTGTGCAGGCAGAGTAAGTATATCAGATAACCTGTATTCGATCCTTCATATTTTATCTCTTAGAATCGATCGTCCTCGCTTGGGATATATATTGTAAAGGGATATATACATAGTTGTACTAATTATCGAGCATCAAGCTGATGGGACATACCATGAAACTCTATGAGAGTAATTGTGCAAAGTTTAAGAAAACAAAGTAGAAATGAGAGAACCAATTTGGTTTTATGACAGGGATATCTACTTGAAAGTCATCTATTAAAATGATAAATGGAAATTTTTAAATAAATCTACACCATAGTTGGTGGCAATTCAAACCCCCCACCCCCGGGTGCACGACCCTTTGAAAGTGACAATGAAGAAGGATTCGATACCGATACTGCAAACAATATGGTTGTATTGACGGAGGAAAACTTAGGGGAGTATGTAGGGAGATAATATGGTGGGTTTTGGAGAAGAAACGAGTCTCTAATAGATATCGGGACTAAAGGATATGTAAGATGGAGGTAAAACTATCACACAAACAATTAGACAAGATACTACACCCTTTTCCATCACCTTTAGCTTACATCAAGGACCAAAATCAAATCTTACTTTTGCATTGGTTATGGAAGAATGTACTAGACATATTTTAGATGAGACTATAAGTGTGATGCTTGTTGAAATATTGCGTTGTTTGATGAGAATAGGGAAGAAGTAGCTTCTAAGATTTCTTTGTGGGGAGAAACATTAAACTCTTAAGGGTTTAAAAATTGGGAGGACAAAAAAAGTACATGAAATAAATTTCAACTAGAAGACAGAAATCAGCGGGAAAAATGATGAACAAAAAATACCCAGTGATAGTTTTCAGTACTTACATCATTGATCAATCATTCCTCCTGCGGAGAGATTGAAAAGGATGTGGTTCATAGAAATAAAACATAAGATCGAGCACTTCTGGACTACTTTACATTACAAGATACCCTTACAAGTTGAAAGAAAAAAAATATATATATATATAAGACGACTATAAGAATAGCGATGATTCGTGGATCGAAAAATTTGGCAAATAATGAAACATGTCTAGAGAACAAGCGTAGCTGAAATGAGAATGCTAAAATGGAGGATGACCATAAGCTACAAGATACAGAAAAAAATGAGCGTGCACATGAAAAGTTAAGGTAATGCTACATGAGAATAAAATAAGAGAAAATCGTCTTGGATAGTTTGGAACCTTTGGACACGTGCAACGTATACAAATATATGCACCCATTAGAAGGAGAAATTAGCTATTAGTTTAAGAGCTGCTAGAATCAGAGGTAGGCATAAAAGAACATGGATTAAGACTGTAAAGAATGATATCTATTTGTTAATGTTAATGAGGACATGACTGTTAACATAGTTTAATGGAGAAAAGGTTTCAAAAAGCCGACACCAGAATTTGCAAAAAAGGCTTTGCTGTTCTTGTTATATTTACCACAAATTAGTCGATAAACAAATTTGAGCCAAATAATCAAAATAGCGGAACTAAAACGGAGAAATAGAAAGGATTCTCTATTTCTAATCAACCCAGCGTATAACAAACTGGAACGACAAAGAAATGTGTGAAACCTATGTTTAACAAAAGTATCCATCTTAATTATCAAAAGCAAAAGCATTTGTCCACTTGTATGCCCAGGCACTAGGCTCAAGAGTCAGGAGTCTGAGCTGCCTGGGGGGACCTAGGCCATCTTTTCAAACAATGTCCCTAACCTAAGTGGTACCTATAACAGATACACCACTTGTGGACTAGAGACCATATAGCTTACAGCAACCAAACTCAGAGCAGTGAGCGACTTTGTACCTGAAAAAGATGGTACAGCACAAACTAGATAGTATGGTAATATATAAGGTGTTACCTGGTGAGAGGTCAGCTGGAACTGAAAGCCATTAAATTCATGCCAATATCTGTAATGACATAAACTAAGTCAGCATTGAATATATGGTTTCTGGAAGGACCTAATTCAGGAATATGTTATTGTGCAGGAAAAGAACAAAAAACTCGTTCCAGATGATTTTAATAACTATTACCTAACGGACATACCTAAAAACCGTATGTACACATGTTATGACCTATCAAAGCAGTATTTGTGCTAATGACTGCTGTAACTAGAATATCCCTATTGGCTATTGTAGCATTCGAATCGCATCATTAATATTATATCAATCACTTGAAAATATTTTCCATTTTTCCTATACATTGCTTCTCCTGGTACATGTGACTGGAGATCTGAAAAATAAGTTCAAAAAAAAAAAAAGAGTAATAGAAAAACTTGTTGCAAAAACAAAGTGACACCCTTGATAAAGAAGGTGCAATGAGCAGTTCCTTGCTTCATCGAACCAGATTAGTATACAAAAAAAAACTGACAACATACAGATACGATAGAAACAAACCGACAAGCTAGAGATGCGGTACTAAGGTGCCATACTACAGAAGAAGACAAAATGCTGCTAATCTTCTTCCACTCTACATTAACCCGCTTAAAACATTTAAAAATTCAATATCATGTTCATTCAAATCATTTCACTAAGAATTAGTACTATTAGGTGTTGGCAAGTTGTTGGAATTTAGCAATGAAGTAAATCTGATACTCAAGCATGATCTCTCTTCACTGCAAGCACCCAAAGGGGTACCTCAACAGCAGCTAGAAGAAGATAATGACTTGCTACGATATAAAGGTCTAGGTTAACTAGTTCACTATTTAGTTATTTTAGTAACTAAAATCAATCAATAGCCCTACAAATTCCTTGAAACAATCTGTAAAGTAGAAAAGTTATCACATTCAGCCGACTCAACTAAAACTGTATAACAGTTTAGTATTTGCCCTATAAGTTGTCCTGAGACCCCTGCAGCTTGCTGTTTTTGAAATCTCAATTCAAACAGTGTCATTAGTACATTAAAAAACACAGAAATAAAGATAGTGACCAAAAAAACATAACTTGAATGACTGTCAAATATTGACTTGCCTTTATGCAAAATTCAGATCAGAATTCCATGTTCTTATTATTCTATAATGGAAAATTATTTTAGTCTAGAAGAAAACCCAACTAGCATGAAGACCACAGCATATAATCACATGTCAGAAAGACAAGAAGGACCCACCTTTCCTCTAGTTCTTTAAAGAGCTTGGATTTTGACTCTAACTCCTGCATTTCTGCTTTAACTTCCGAGCATTGCCTTTCAGTTTCTTCAATTGCAACTTGAAGTATTCTCTCTTCTTCCTCTATCTTAGAGCAGCAAACAATGCATAGGTTAAACATTAGTTATCACTTCAAATATGTTGCAAAGGATGACACAACAGGAGAAAAAATGAGGGTAACATAATTTTAGTAAGCTTTACTGGTGGTAGAAAAGTATAATTCCAAGGAACTACTAAAGTTAAATAACTCTCTTTACTAGTTTAAATAAAAACAATAAAATTGTCAACCATTAAGAAATGAAATATGACTCGGATCTTTACTTGCCTAATAGTATGGTGCCACGAGTTAAAAGAGTTCCAAATTTTTTGTCAAAACTATCCAATTATTACTGTAATATTTACTACTATAAACGGAAAAAAATTAACCATTTCTCTTGGTTATAAACTTTCACCTATTTCCAATTGGAGCTGAGTCATTGTCAAAGGATTTATTCTCCCCCTTCATCATAGAATATATACACTATTTACAGCATATGCTTTCAACAAGAAACAACAATCTTTAAATAAAGGAAATGATGCCAAGAAGGCTGCGCCGCCAAAGTGAACAAGAATGATGACGAAGATGGCAATTTAAACCAAGGAGACATCAAATATTGTATTCATTTTACTACAGAACCCATAGAAGGTTGGAGTTGGCAAAGGGGCTACTTGAGATGGGAGAACTTGCAGGTGCCAACCGTGTCTAGGGAACTCCAAATCAACTTAAAGGAACGTCCAAAAGGGTTGCACCTATAGGTAACATTAAACAATAATAAACTACAAATAATAGTAACAAACTCTCACTATGGCAAGAAGATTGAGTAACTGAACAATAGCAGCTTTATGGTCCTGCGAAAATAAATTAACAGGTCCAAGAAAGTACAAGTATCTAAGTACACAAAAACAAAAGCCCTTAACTCACATTATTAGTATGATAGTATCATTAGCAATCACACATAAAATCAATCACTAGGTCAAGTTTGCTCTTAATGATTTAAAATGGATCTTGTACTTCCATAAACAGCACAAGAAAAATTACTTACGGTTGAATCAAAGCCAGAAGATAATATTTTTCAGGTAAATTTGGCTATCGAGTTTTGTCACCCTTTGCAAACTTCATCATAAACCATTTATTTCTCTCCTCTTCCGGGAGTATCTCGGCTTCCTAGAGTACATGCCTACCCCATCACACATGAAGTCCTTCCCCAGCACCTTAATTAACCATGATGATATCCCGTGGAGCAACCCATTGGGTGTGGCATGATATCACGCCAGATCTGCTTACAAATTACAATAGCTCGTATTGATGGCAACGAAGGGGGGATAGGAGTATTTCGTGCTCATTGATCAAGAGAAACAAAATCATGAACTTCTTCTTGGGTCACAAACTGCAAGTATTAAAAAAAAAAATCTTTTACATATATATGATATAAAAGTGATGAGTATCAAGCACCATCACACAGAGAAACATAGTGATTACTTTGGTTGGTGCATTGAAGCCAATTGTTTAGTGTGAGTCCGGTTAGATCCAACTTCGTCTAATTAATTTTAGTTTAAGTGATTAAATTGATCTGATCGGACAATTCTTGGTGGGAGGGTGTTCTTTAGTTTATATTTTTTTTAATCCTTATCTAGTAGGAGTTATACACATTTTGATTTCTATTAAGATTAGGAGTAGAATATGCCGTACTCTTCTTTTTGGAACTAACAAACGTGAGTGAAAGCTGCAAAGTTTCCCAAAAAAGGTTTTTCGTTGTGTGATGCAACTTGGTTGGTGTGGAACCTAGGGGAAGCATGCAAAATTTATGTCATCTTGTTTTCCCAACAATCCACCTTATACTGCAAGAGGGTAGCACCCTCCCTATTGTTTGACAATAGACCATAGTACCCCATTGCAAGATGGACCATCACACCAGCCCCTTTCTTGACCGACTAATATATACCCTTCCCAATGTCTGTTGGCATCATTCTTTTTTTTTTTTACTTCTTCCTCTTACCTCCCATTTCCCTCATCTCTAACTTGTTTCTCATCCTCTTCTCAGCTACACTAAATTGAGGAGAGAATTCCCTTAATGTGAACATTGCTTCTTGGTAACTTCTTTGTCCTTCACATAAACAGCCATAGCTTATAGGACAAAGGGAATTAACCTAATTATCTTCAAGAATCACAACAAAATCACAAATCTGCCATAATGGTACGCATTTTGTGTCACCCAGATCTCATTAATATATGGAGAAGGATATATAGTGCCATGAGGCTTCCAATAAGTCACAGTATGCGGAGGGTCAAAACTTTGCAGTCTTACCCTCATTTAGAGGTTGCCGCCAAGTCTCGACCTGCATCCTCCGGAATGCAATCATGCAATTGCCGAGATGGAATAGACTTTCTAATTTTACATATCATATGTCATAATGGATGGTCTGCTGGACCTGACATATCACCCTGAACCTAGTGAACATCTATGACCAGAACAGAAAATAAACCAGTAGCTTAGTAGAAAGAGGCTTATTCAGGGCTTTGTGAAGCCAAATATTGAATGAAAGTGCACCATTTTCGACCTTTATGTTCTGAATCTTCTGATAGATACATAGTCCCTCACACCCTTTGTGGATTCTAATAGAACAAAATTTTGGACAGTGGAATTCAACCATATATTTAGTAAACAACATTATTCATCCAACAAAGTGATCGTCTCATAGGGGGATGATGACATGGCGACAACCAGTCATAAAAACTGTCAATTCTTCTATGGATCTCCCTTAACCTCGATAGGCAATCCATTGTGATAGGAGAAGACCTGGATCACAATGATTGTTTCATGATACACATAAGTGAACCACTTACATGCTCACCATTTGTTATTCCCGAAGACAGATCTAAAGAGTGGAGAGATCCAAGGAAGGCGTAGAGACTTCGCAAGACTCAAGTATGCTCTCTAGCCAACACCAAGAGAGACGTAGAGATCTCGCAAGACACAAAGTCTGCTCTCTAGCTAACTCAAATGAAGCACTAAGAATATGTTACAAACTGACTTCAAGAAAATGTAAAGTACAACAACAAAGTGTAAAAGTGTTCTTCTCTTTACGTTCGCAGACGCAACAATGAGATGGAACAAAATACAACAAAAAAACCCAAAAGTAAACTCCTTGCTGGGGTGAACAAGGTAACCGGTGCTAAAAGCAAGATTCGTTCTATACGCGATCTGCCCCCAGGTACCAGCAAGTTCACAAAAGAACTTCTGGAACACTCTTCGTCACATTTGGAAAGACTTTGGAACTCAAAATGAGCAAGTAAAGCTCTATGCAAGCATAGACTTCGTTGTTGCTGCTGCTGGCCGCATAGACCTTCTGGAGTGGTATTTGTGGCCCTCACTGTCTCTCTCTTCAACTCCTTCGAATGGAGGAGGTAGTCTCTATTTATAGAGTATGCTGGCACCTACGCGCGCTTATGAAAGCACATGCGTGCATATGCACAGGCTGACCGTATCTCACGAAATTCGGGTATCAGAGTCCTATGCACCGACACAGCAGTGTGTTGCATGCTGACAGCGTCTCCTCCACCGCCTAACAGAACTGACAGCGCCGAAAGCAACCATAACACATGCGCATAGCACATAGCTGCAAAGCGCATGGCCACATAACGTCTGGACATCATGGAAGCACGCATAATGCTCGCCGCACAATGCCTCTCGTATAAAACGAGTGCATGAGCGCATCATATGCGCACAAGCGCCATGCGCCTCGATGCGTTCGTGTGAAGTGCAAAGTGCGTCATCAAAGTGCCACTTTACGTCCTTCGTCCGAGTCGCTACGGGGCTTAGCTCCTATGGGTTCCCAAAGTGAGTGACAAAACAAGGGTTTGTCCCTTGTGATTTAAACTTAACCTTCTAGGAAAATCAACCCACATTGGCCACCTCACCCCATGTGGATACTCCAACACAAGCATAGCTATATATTGAGATATACACCATGGTGGTTTTCCAATGTGGGACTAAAAGTTCCTAAAGCCAAGTGAAAAACACCAACACCATTATACACAACAGTACTACACCAATTGCAGGATATAGTTAGATAAGACATGACTGAAAATGAGCACCTTCATCTTCTCACGAAGAAAATCAGCATCACTCAGGACATCATAAGACTCCAGCTCAGAACGTCGAAGACACGCTTCATAAGCTTTGATGTCCTCATTCACATCCTCCACCTCTTTCTCGAGCTTATCTGACAACACTCTCATGCATTCCAAGCACAGAGGTTGCTCAACCTAGGGAACAAAGTGCAAACTCGTCAATATATGAAATAGACCACCATAACAAGTAGCAAAATCAATTTTCACAAAGAAAATCCCTATATTGCAGAGATCTTTTGGCAGAAAAAAAGAACACAGTCAAAAACACAGTATACCTGTGTTTGGGCGGTGGCAATATCAAACGCACGCTTTAGGACCGTGATGGTCGAGTGGAACCCCGAAGTGTTTGAACTCGGATGGCTTCTCGGGCTGCCACCAGCAGCCAGTAACTGGGTTCCGCCTCCCTCGGAAGAAGGGTCGCTCTTGTACATGGAAGCGGCGGCGGGAGGCAACACGACGAACGATTCATCCATCGCATTCGAAGAATGGATAGCCTCCGAAGGAGGATTACTGCTTCGAGGGCGGGGAGGAACCCCGTGGCCGGGTGCTCTTTGCTTCGGTAACATGACAAAGGAGTGGTCCATCCGGCTAGAGCCCATCACGCTCCCTTGGACGGAGGAGGCTTGCATCCCTACACTCAAAAAACGAATTAGCATGTTGTAGTAGTAATAGTAAAAGAAACATCAAAAATCAGCATAATGGAAGAAACCCTGAACAATTCAAACCTAGGAAGTATGAACACTGCAAGAGTCGATGGTGTGTCCTGTGTCAGACACGTATCTGACACGACACACTACATATGCTAGAAAGCACAAAAATATGTGTATTGTGTCGCATCATAATCGTAGAATCACATAAATTTCACACACACAAAATAATAATAATAACTATCAATATAGAATGCCTTTTTTCCAATCCTAATTTTATGCGATGGCACCTATATCGGTAAAAGCACAATTCTGCTGAAAATGAACGATCAGTTGAGTATAACTGAATAAACCCTAATTCCAGAACTGGGGATGATTCGGGAACAATTAGCATGGAAAAGTAGTAGCAATAAAGAAAAGCAAAAAAATCGGTATCACGTAATGGAATAGATCCTGAATAATCCAAACCTAGGAAGCATGAACGCTCCAGAAGTCACTGTCGTTTCCTGTGTCGACACGAATCGGACACAACACATACCTGTAGAGTCCAAAATAGACTAGAAAACTCCCCAAAAAAACCTGGCTTTTCCAACCCTAAATTCTTCCTCTGATTGGAACAGTTCAAGGAAACCCTAATTCCAAAATTGGAGGGATGATTTAGGAACAGTTTAGGTGGGAAACCCTAACCGGATCTGGAGGTGTCGTTGAAGAACTTGTCGGCGTAGGACTCGACGCCGACGACGCAGAGGGAGTGGCGGCAGTTCTGGCAGACCCATCGGGGGAGGTTTGGATCCAGCCGGAACGACGAAGACGAGGAGCTCCGACCGATTGTTTCCTCTTTCATTCTTGTATGTGTTTACTTCTTTGATTCCTTCTCGGAAGTTCACAATCTCCTTGTGTCTCCCTATTTATACCAGTTTATACCGGCCGAAGTAGCGGGCCGGACTCCATCTGGATTTATATGTACACAAGTAATGTTCACGTTTGCAAAAATAAATTATTTAAATTAATTTAAATTAAATTAATTTATTATAAAAGATTATCAGAAATTGAACTCAAGTAACAAATAAAATATTTTCCACTTTAACCATTTAAGTTAGAATTATTTAGTTATAAATATATTATATTAGATACTTAGTTAATATTTTTAATAATTAATAGAGTATTTAGGTAGTTATTTAGTTTTTTATTAATTTTTAAAATATATTAAATGTTTGACGATATACATACGATTTGGACGGCTCATTTTTGAACCGTTTTGCATTATATAGTGGAAGATTAGTTATACCATCGTATTCTCTTTAATGATTAAATTTTATAAAAAAATTCGTTTATATTATTTAATAACTAAAATAAAATTTATTAAAAAAAATTATTATAAATAACTTTATCTCATAGAATCCAACACACATAGCCAAAGAGAATACTTTCTACCTTAATCACATAAGTTAGATATATTTGACTATAATTATATAATATTAGTAGTTAAATAATTAGTTAGAATTTATATATTTTTAAAAATTTTGATTATGGCTATTCGTTTTCAAATCTCCTTATAAAGAGTAGCTATATCTTTAATAATAATTTTTTAAAATTTTTTACAAAAATGATTGTAGCCATTTTATATTTTTTTTAATTTTTTATCATTCTGCTTATTTTTTTAAAGTTACTTATCATGATACTTTTTTATTATTTTATATTTTGGCAGTGGAAATGTCGGACTCCGAGTGGGTTGGGGGACCGGGAGGATGCACATCTGATCGAGTGATATATGATATTTGGATCGAAATGTTGAAATCTCGTGCATATAGCATATATGTCCGAGATCTCTAGCCTGTGGTATTAGGGTAGACATTCGGAGGGATCGGCAAGGTTCAAACCTCTCAATTGTATGTGTGAGATGGATTTCAAACAAAAAAATATCAAACGAATATAATAATTTTATGTATGAATAAATAAAATTTACCTTCTCCAGTATATTTTATAAAAAAAATGTTAGTATCTTACGGTTGTTCGTAAAAATTGCTCTGCTCCTCGTGTTAACTTTGAAGGATCCTATTTCTTTCATATTGTTCCAGACCGCAAGTAGGAGCATCCAGGTCCTTGAGCAATATCATGATTGCAAAACAAATAAATCATATAATGTTTTGTTATGCAAAAATGTTATTTATCATTCAAGTTTTTTTTTTATGATATCGTTACCTATAAAATGCCGATGATATGGTGGCGATGACCTATCAACGATATTAGTATTACATGATACATATAATACTATTTTTTCAAATTTCTTATTTTTGATATTTTAATTTAAAATTCTATTATAATTTTTGTCATATGTGATCAATTCTCTACAACTAAAACATGACAATGACACGATAACATAGTGTAGGCGTATCAACGATTTTAGTGTTATAGATAACATATTTTTGCAAATTTCTCATTTGTGGTAACCTATTTTTTGTTCTATCACGAAATCTTTTATTTGTGATCAAAATTTTCTAACACTAGTTGCCACATCATCGTCATGTTATGGGTGATGGTATAATAAAAAAAAGGGATAATTTAGCAAATACCCCCATTCCAAATGTTAAAACTAGCATATACCCCCACTATTTATTTTATTTAACAAATACCCCCACTCCTATGTAAAAGAGTGGGGGTATATCTTAAATTTTTATTATTTTATATCAAAAATGGGGGTATTTGTTAGATAAATAAAATAGTGGGGGTATATGCTAATTTCAACATTTAGAATGGGGGCATTTGCTAAATTATCCCTAAAAAAAAACTTGGATGATAGATAGCATTTTTTATATGTCTAAGTTTTTTTTATGAGTAATGATATTCGTACTTCCAAATTGTCCTTCCAAACCATCCCTCCTTATGTGGCAACTGAGGTAGCATGTTAAATAATATTATGTGTCATCTGACGTGACAGATAGCATGACAAATTTTAACCTAAAAAAAGTAATATCTAATTTTTTATGTTAATTTTAATGATAATATTAATATTAATGTTAATATTAATGTTAATACCAAATTTAATATTAATGTTAATACTAATGTTAATATTAATTTAAATTGTAATGTTAATTTTAATTTTGAAATTTGTCATGTCAGCTGCCATATCAACATATGCCACGTCAGCTGCCACGTACGAAGGAATGGTTTAAAAGAATAATTTGGAAGAACAAATAACATTATTATTATTTTATATATATTTCATTAATTAGTATAGTTGGTTGACAAATAACCATGCATATGCCTCATGAAATATAGTAATGCGAAATAAGATGATCGTATAGGTAATAGGGACATTTAGTTATAATATGATCTCACGTATTAGTTGATATCAGGGTTTGGTCTCCAAATTACTATTTATTAGCCTACATGATTAGTGATTTGAAGACCCAAAATACTAACGTTAGATAATTTGGAGACTCAAATTCTAATATTAACTATTACGTGAGACCCTATTATTAAATAACCCTATATAATTGTTAGAAATTGCAAGTACTTTACTTTGGAGTTCTGCAAAGTTGAAACTGTCGTCGAGGCTTAAATCGTGCATTTAGCAGCACTTTCCTTAAAGTGTTTCGGGCACTCCGGTAACGTCTTGGAGTTAGCATACCAGAACACCCAGGATAAGACAGCCTTTCTGCCGGAGGTTCACCAGACGTTTGTGAGACACCGGCGTAGGGAAGAACACCTTTCTGGAAATCTTTGGAAGAGAAAAGAAAGAGGAATGAATACTCAGATTCTGTGTGTTTTGGACTCAGAAATCTGTAGTATTTATAGATGAATTAGTGTTGTTTCGTGAAGTCGCGACCCTTCCGAAACAGCATTCATTCACCTGTTCTCAGATTCATTCACCCTTTCGTTTGTCTGGGCTGCTGCAAAAATAGGAATTCGCGGGACGAGAATCGCCGTGAGGAGCCCGAGGCCACGTTGCCTAAGTGCACAAGTGCGTCTACAATGCGCCACTATCGCCTCTACGCCCGAGCCCGTGCCCGAGCCCGAGCTCGAGCCAGTGTTGCCGGTGGCAACACCGGCTACATTTTCATGAAGAGGATAAAACAACAACCAATGGTCACCCACTAGCAACCCTTTGGTTGTTGCACACTCCTCATGAGTGCACATTCCTATTTAAGCACTCTCAAAGCCTTTCTCTTTTTTCGATGTGGGACTAAAGTCCCTTCTCTTTCCTTTTCATCCTTTAAGAACAATGAATGGAATTAATTAATTCCAACAATCCCCCACTTGTTCCATAAATGATAGAAATGAATTCTAGAATACATCACTTAAAGAATGTTAATACAGTTAGGTATCTTTCGATTTGAACCTAACCTTAGTAGATGCAACACAAGATTTTATCGGAATTTCTGGTAGCTGAGCTTTGAACCAGTTATTCCTTGTGATAAAATCGGTGTTGCTTTACACACATTCTTTTGTAGTTCTTCGTCTACATCTCTCGCTTAGCACTATTAATGGCCATGTGCTGATCCTGTCTCGTGAATTTTTATAAGATAAACTCCATATCTTACTGAGACGGCACCATCTCTAAATTCACATAGGTGAAGTTCTTTCAGTATCTCTGTTGCTTTACAGATACATGTCAATATTACTGAACTTCATTAAGAGTTTTATAAACTCAACCCTCAAATTGTAACAGTCGACATTATCATGTCGTATGCATCCAAATCAACAGTTTGTTGTTACCCATTGAATCTAAGATTAAGGTTTTCTTAACATTAGATTGGGTTGCCACTGTTGTTGGAACTCTTACTCAAGGAGTTTCAATTCCATACCTCTCGAGGTAGACTTTACTAAATCCCTAGCTAGTGGTTTAGTAAAGGGATCAACTAAGTTATAGCTAGTACGCACATACGTAAGAGAAATGATTCCATCTTTGATCAATTTCCTTACGTAGGTATGTCTTAGACTTATATGTCTAGACTTCCCATTATACACTTCGTTGTAGGCTCTTGCTATAGTAGCTTGACTATCGCAATGTATTGACACTTTTGATACATTCTCTTTAGCCAGCAGAACTTCTAAGAGAAGATCCCTCAACCACTCAGCTTCTTGTCCTGCAGAAGCTAGAGCCACAAACTCTGACTCCATGGTCGAATGGGTAATACACGTTTGTTTCTTGCTCTTTCAAGAAACTGCCCCTCCGACAAGCGTAAATATCCACCTGTCGTAGATTTGTTATCCCCGACACTTGATATCCAACTAGCGTCGGTATATCCTTCTAATACGGCAGGAAATCTACCATATTGTAATCCAAGATTCTTGGTTTCAAAAGATAACCAAAAATTCTTCCGATAGCCCTCCAATGCTCATTATTAGGGTTGCTAGTAAATCTACTCATTTTACTAACTACAAATGCTATATCAGGTCTTGTGCATTGCATTAAATACATAAGACATCCAATAGCACTTGCGTATTCTAATTCAGCGACGGCTCTTCCAGAATTCTTTTCTAGTTTAACACTTGGATCAAATGGAGTGTTCACTTCTTTGAACTTTAGGTGTTTGAACTTGTCTAACACTTTTTCAACATAGTGCGACTGCGTAAGTTCAAAACCCCTACTGTTTTGTATTACTTTGATCCCCAAAATAGTGTCAACTTTTTCAAGATCTTTCATCTTGAATGTGGAAGTTAGAAACCTCTTCGTTTCTGTAATTCCACTCATCTCGTTGCTAATGATCAACATATCATCAACGTAGAGACAAAGAAATATTACGATATTTCCATATACTTTAGTGTATAAACACTTATCACAAACATTGTGAACAAAGCTATTAGAAATTATGACTGAATCAAATTTCTGATGCCACTGCTTTGGTGCTTGTTTTAATTCGTACAAGGATTTAACAAGTTTGCATACCTTTTGTTCATTTCTCGGGAGCACGAACCCTTCCGGTTGTTCCATGTAAATCTCCTCATCGAGATCTCCATTTAAGAATGCCGTTTTGACATCCATCTGATGAACATTAAGATGATGCAATTGTCACGCCCCGCTCCCGTAGGAGCGATCGTCCTTGCTAAGGCGTGATGCCGCACGGGCCTAGGTTACGCCCGTGCAAGGCCAAGTCCAAAAACGGCCGATTTGAGCTAGGCCACAGAGTCGCACAGAGTGTCCCCATTTGCAGCGGAAAGTAAATGAACACAAATTGAAGCGAATTCAAACTCTTTATTGATATTCAAGAAGTTTACAAGCGGTACTAGGCCGAGTTTACAAGTCGCTCAAGCTCTTTCTCTCTCTCTGAAACATAAAAGGCGTACCAAGTGGCTTACAAGATGGAATGATTCATGGCGATGTTCCAATATATTATGTCCTGTATATGGTGCTCCAGCTCCTTGCAACGCTCTAAGGCTCGAGAGATAGCTCCGCGCCTTAGCACGTTCGAGGGAAGCTCCGCACCCGCCGACGTTCCCTGCTTCCTTCAAGCAGACTGTGGGGTTATCAGTACATTGTTATGCACTGGTGGGGAGGCTAGCTCGCCCACAATGCTATTATTACCAAACACGTTATATTTGCTTTTGTGCACCGTCTATCATTCATTGTCTTTCTAATCTTGCCTTAGGGTCAATTTCATGGCATATCTCATAGCCTATCTCGTGTTGCTGATTTCAAGTGTCGCATGGAAATGCATACACGACTTACCCATACTTACCGTCCGGCCTTCCCTGTCCAAAGTAAACCAAGTTAGTCAATAATTTATATGAAATGACTTTACGTAATTCATGTGAACTTTCAATGTCAAGGGCGTGTCCCTGCCTCGGGTCCTAGCACGTCGTAGACGTGTTTTCTAACTCCTTTGTCCAAGTACTCTCGATTATTTGGTGTGTCATATTCAAGCCTGTTCAGAAGGCACTTCATTTAGTTAACTTAGACTACTTTGATTTCAATGCAAGGACTTGCACGTGGATTGCCACCAGCAAAGCCCACTTAATCTATATGCATCGGTCGCTGGCATCACAAGCCAATTTAGACATGTCTTCCCCCTTGGTAATTTCTCACCTATCATGGCGTACGGCTTGGTACACCCTGATAGTCTTTTGAAATACCCGGCCTTACGTCCCCTGGTGGCCAAGCCCGCACTCAGGCCTGTACGTAAGCCAAATTTTGATTTTCGTCCGGACCGGCACGTCCTTCACACTTTGACTGAGCCGCTGGAAATACCCTTATTTCCCCTCTTCCCCGTATACGATGGAGGTGTCCACGACCATTTCGTTTTATTTGTCATTTTAACTTAACGGATGTCTCTGCGCCGTAGGCTAACCCTTAGCCTTAATGCGTTATCGACCAGGTTGGCGTCCGTGCAGCGCGGGTAGCGAGCCCCGTTGCACGTGCCCATCACACCTGTCGCTAACCATTCTTTCCTTTCCTATCTTTCATTCATTTTACTTGTCTGTTTGTTCATTGATTCATTTCATTCACATATTCATTCATTCATTCATCTATTCATTCATTCACTTATTCGTTCATTCATTTATACATTTTGCAACTCCCTGTGCTGGAGTCGCCTTGGCGACCCATCGGTCTCGTGGCCTTTCAATGTTGCTATACTCTACTCGGAACGACTATATCGATAGTCTTCCCGTTTCATTATTGTAAACCATTCATTGTTTCATTGTTGAACGCATAGGGAACTTGAACGTAAGCTTGTGCCTTAGCACGAACGTGGGGTACGGTGCGAGAGTTCTCACATTTTCTATGTTCCTTTCCATATTCTATACAAGCATACAAGATGGGATTATTTTCTTAGCTAGGTGCGTTGAGTCATTCATTTATTAGCATGTGCGGTGTTGACGTCTAGCAATTCTAGCAATAGTGCCCGTATTGTTATGTGTCTAGGCTAAGCAAAGACGGGTTCATCAGAGCCACCCACCTTAGCGATGTTCGCATCGGCCGAGCGATACTCCGAGCGCGCCTTTGAAAGTCTAAGTCTGGATTCATCTTGACGGGCCAATGTAAGCCTTGCATCGATTCTTCTTCAGGTCAATGCCAACTCTTCGGGTCGACGGCTCGTTTGAGTCGTTGTACTTGTCGTTTGAATCGGCGTCCTGCTAGGGCGGAGCGGGTCATTACAGCAATGAAGCTAACGCAAACAATATTCTAATTGTAGTCGTTCTTGCTACTGGTGTATATGTATCAAAATAATCAATTCCTTCTTTTTGTCGAAATCATTTAGCTATTAGTCTAGCCTTGTAGGTGTTTAAAGTACCATCACTATGATACTTTCTCCTGAACACCCACTTACATCCAATAGGTCTTGACCCTTTGGGCAGATCGATATTTTCCAAGTGTGGTTAGATATTATCGAATCCATCTCATCTTGGATAGCATCTTTCCAAAAGGATGAGTCCCGCGAAGCCATTGTTTCCTTAAAAGTTTTAGGATCATCTTCCACCTGAAGAATGATAGGAATCTTTCGAATAAATTTCTCTGTATTTCCTTCTACTAAGTAAAAGGAAATAAGTTGAGAATCTATTTCGTCAGGTCCTAGATCCTTAGCCTTTCGAACTCTCTTGCTGATCCAAAGCTCGGGTTGTTTTTTAACTAACCGTGAAGAGCTCTCCTCACGAGACTCTTCATTAGCAGGAATCTCAGGATCCTTATTCTTAGTAATAAGGTTCTCGAAAAATTCTACATCTCTTGATTCGACAATAATGTTAGACTCTAAGTTTAAAAGTCTATATGCCTTACTATTGGCAGCATTGTTGGCCCATTGGTCATATGGTCAACCTGATTTTAATAATTGATCAAACTCTGTCTGGATATACGAAGCTAGTCGGGACATCTCGGATTCTTGGACATGATCAAGATTGGCTATCCACTCCATTCAAGACCGAAGATCTGTTTGCCTACTCGAGTCTGTAATTCCTTATGCAATATATTTTTCATTTTATTTGAGTCTAGGAATATGTTGTACATCGAGTCGTACTGGCAAATAGGCTACCCTCAAATGAGTTCAAAATATTTTTTAAAATGACCTCTCAAAAAGGTTTACAAAAAGGTTTACAAAAAGGTTTTCAAAAAGGTTTTCAAAAATCACCAAAAGTTTTTTCAAAAACCCTAACTAAACCCTGACTTAACCCTGACAGAACTCGGACCGAGTTCGGCCAGAGTTCGGTTGGTGGCCGTTGTGATTTTGAATCTTTGAAACTTGGTCCTCCTGCAGTTGCAGATTTGACCGAGATTTGCTCAAAGAGTTCTGCCCGAATTCTGCCCGAATTCTGACAGAAGTCTGCCTTTGGAACTCCTATAAATAGATAAAGATTTCGATCATTTCAATTCACTCATTCACTTTCATATCTCTTCTCTATAAGCCTACTACTTCTTCCAAAGTATTCTGAGCTATTCATTTTCAAATCCCAAGCCAGTTACAATCCTCTAGTCGATTTGCCAGTGCGGTACGGTCTAGAAGTTTCAGAGTGATTGTAATCAGAGGCTTGACTGAAGGTACATACTTCACAATTGAAGTTGGTCGAGTACTTCGGATCAAAGCTCGCGTTGTAGAAGTTGCAAGAACTTCGGATGAAAACTTGTGGTGATTTTTCATAGTGGATTCAACTGGAAGCTAGAGTTCTTCCGACTGGACTAGTCCTCACAAGAGGAAAACCAGTATACATCCTTGTGTTTGCGTTTTCTCTCTACTCTCTACTTTTCATTTACATATATGTGATATATTATATGTGATCTTGTTACTAATATTTTTAAATAGTTAATTTCCGCTGCCTACTCTATTCACCCCCCTCTAGAGTTTTGCGCTTTACAACTCGTTCCTACAAGCATAACCTACAAAAGCACTTTTAATTCCACGAGGACCTAATTTGGTCCTTTTAGGATCCATGTTTTTGTAATAAGCTATGCAACCCCACACTTTAAAATAACTGATATTAGGCTTACGGCCTTTCCATATCTCATATGGTGAAATACCAGTTTTCTTCAAAGGAATTCGGTTCATTATATGACATGCAGTAAGTAAAACTTCTTCCCACAAACTAAATGATAATTCAGAATGCATTAGCATTGCATTTATCATTTCTTGATATGTTCTATTTTTTCTTTCTGCTAGTCCGTTCTGTTGAGGTGTCCGTGGTGCAGAACATTCATGAATAATACCGTTTTCTTCACAAAAGGTATTAAATTCAAAAGAAAAATATTCACCACCTCTATCACTTCTAAGTATTTTAATCTTTCTACCAAGTTGATCTTCAACCTCTGATTTGTATATTTTAAAAGCATTAAAGGCTTCATCTTTATGCTTTAATAAATATACATATGTAAATCTAGAGCAATCATCAATGAAGGTAATAAAGTATTTATTACCTCCTCGAGATAATGTGCCATTAAATTCACATAAATCATAGTGAACTAAATCTAGTAGATTGGTATTACGCTCTACACTATGAAAAGGTTTTTTAATTATTTTGGATTTTGCACAAATTTTACACTTATCTAAATCTTCAGAATTGCATGTAATTAATCCAGATTTAATTAACCTTTTCATAGTGCTAATACCTATATGCGCTAATCTACTATGCCATAAAGAAGATGACTCAATCATGTAAGCAGAAGTAGAAACTTTATTGATATTATTCTCAATGATACAAAGTATATCATATCCTCATCGGTATATCCCTTTCCAACAAACACACCATTACGGGTCAATATTAATTTGCCCGACTCAAAGACAGACTTTATTCCTGGTTTACCCAACAAGACTCCACTGACGAGGTTCCTACTCATATCCGGGACGTGAAGTACGTTAGTCAGAGTTACTTTCTTCCCGGAAGTGAATTGGATTTCCACATCACCTGTTCCCACGACCGTTGAATGTCCTTCATTTCCCATCTGAACTTCTTGTTCATCATTGACTTCAGAATAGGTCTTGAATGCTGCTTTGTCGTATGAAACATGAACGGTAGCACAAGTATCGTACCACCATCCTGGAGCCTTCCCTTTGACCGTCATGAGTTTGCTCACCATAGCAATTATGTCATCTGTCTCAGTGAGATTTACCTCGCTGTTTTGGGTCTTTCGAACCCGACAGTCTCTGGCATAATGTCCTACTTTGTCACATACAAAACAGCCGATCTTGGGTCCTTTGGCGTTGCCGGAGTTCTTGAACTTTTGTTGGTCCTTCTTAGGACCGAGAAAGTTCTTCTTTCCTGCAGGCCTCTTGCCTTTCGCGCTCACCGCGTTAGCTTTAGAAACTCCGTTGTTCTCGAATTTCTGTCTTTCCTTCGATTCCTCTTCGATTCGAAGGTGTTTTTGAATCTGTTCTAGTAAGAAATCCTCAGAGCTGTGAAGTAGTTTCTTCCGATAACTATTCCAAGATCCTGGCAATTTAGTAATTATAGCACCAACTTGGAATGGTTCCGGAAGTTCTATCTTTACTGCCCTGAGTTTGTTGACTAGAACTTGTAGTTCGTGTACTTGGGCTAGTATAGGCTTTGTATCAACCATTTTGTAATCAAAATACTTTGATATAAGAAATTTCTTTGTACCTTCTTCTTCTGCTCTGAATTTGAATTCCAGAGCCTTCCAGATGTCAATTGTCGAAGGATTTTCTGTGTAGAGGTCGTACAGTCTGTCCGACAGGGTGTTCAGAATGTGACCACGGCACAGCAGTTCGTCCTCTTTGCGCTTTTTGCATTCTGCCTTGACTGCATCAGAATCTTCTTGAGTGGGTTCTGGAACAGGTGGCAGATCTGGGTCGAGGACATAGTAGATCTTCAGCGCCGTCAGGAGGAAGATCATCTTGTCCTGCCAGCGTGTGAAGTTCGTCCCGTCGAAGCGATCCAGTTTGACTAGATCCTGGTTCATGACCTTGATGCTCGAAATTGCAGCATCGGACGCCATTATTTGCAACACTTTAAGATTGTTAGAAATTGCAAGTACTTCACTTTGGAGTTCTGCAAAGTTGAAACTGTCGTCGAGGCTTGAATCGTGCATTTAGCAGCACTTTCCTTAAAGTGTTTCGGGCACTCCGGTAACGTCTTGGAGTTAGCACGCCAGAACATCCAGGATAAGACAGCCTTTCTGCCGGAGGTTCACCAGACGTTTGTGAGACACCGGCATAGGGAAGAACACCTTTCTGGAAATCTTTGGAAGAGAAAAGAAAGAGGAATGAATACTCAGATTCTGTGTGTTTTGGACTCAGAAATCTGTAGTATTTATAGATGAATTAGTGTTGTTTCGTGAAGTCGCGACCCCGATGCCACGTTGCACAAGTGCACAAGTGCGTCTACAATGCGCCACTATCGCCTCTACGCCCGAGCCCGAGCCCGACCCGGAGCCGGAGCCGGTGTTGCCGGTGGCAACACCGGCTACATTTTCATGAAGAGGATAAAATAACAACCAATGGTCACCCACTAGCAACCCTTTGGTTGTTGCACACTCCTCATGAGTGCACATTCCTATTTAAGCACTCTCAAAGCCTTTCTCTTTTTCCGATGTGGGACTAAAGTCCCTTCTCTTTCCTTTTCATCCTTTAAGAACAATGAATGGAATTAATTAATTCCAACAATAATATGCATGGAAGGTTAAATTTGTTGTCAACATGTTAGCTTGTCATAACCATAATATATTGTATTTTCTTATTTGTATATATTACTAGAGCATTTAGCTTTCTCTTGGTTTATTTTATTTGGATATTGTAGGATGTGGAAAATTATGACACGCTGTCATACGCTCAAGGCCATACGCTTATCAAAAGCCATACGCTTAGTGGATATTTTATTATTTCTTCTTAAAGTGGCAGCACAGCATATATTAAATGAAGAATGAATCTGACGTCTCGTCTTTTCGTGCAAAGATAGTTGTCATGAAAAGAGCAACCGTCGTATATGTATTCGAAGAGTTGGTTTTGTCTTTTACGAGGACAGCTCAGCAGATCATTAATGCAAAGCCATCATTACTGTCAGTTTTGACAGTCTGTCAACCATCATATCTGCAGTCACGACGCTCGAGAAAATCTTTTGACAGTTATTTTGAAGATATGGCGTATCAGAGAAGATTGATGATGGCCACGTGGCCATTTCTTCAGTGAGCGTATGAAGTCTATACGACTCCTTCCTTCTTCAGTGAGCGTATGAAGTCTATACGACTCCTTCCTTCTTCAGTGAGCGTATGAAGTCTATACGACTCCTTCCTCATCAAGTGAGCGTATGACTCCTTTCTTCTCCAGTAAGCGTATCAGCTTTATTTTTTTCTACATCATCCAAGTTAGCGTATAACTCTCCTTCAACGAGGCAGCGTATTACAGCAACCATATCCAGGATTACAGTCAACACACGTTCTCACGTGTCCTGTACCAGTTATCCACTTCTCTAGAAGTTATGCAACGTGGCATCCAGGCCATCAATCTCTCCTGAACATGCTCCACTACTTTCAACCGCACGCTAATGTGTCTCCATCAGAATTAGCCACGCATCCCTGCTGTTATGCACACGTCAAGTAACTACCTGAGCGTATGCTTAAGGACAGTTATCCTGAACTCTATAAAAAAGAGTTTCTTCATCTTCATCAGACACTACAGACAATTTCAGAGAGAACAGAGAGATTGCCCAGTTGCTGTCCAAGTTCTTCAAAGTTCGAGTATTCTTCATCGCATCGTCCAAGGGATAAAGTAATCGTCTTCTAGATTAGATTCCTACAGTTGTAATTTTCTCAGATACAAAATAAATAAAGTGAATTTATTTATGGAAAACAAATTGACGACTCTGCTGGGGAAAGCTGTCTCCTCCAACGAGATAGCAACAACTCAATGCGATACTTCGTCGATCGGCTTGACGAAGAAGACGATGGTTGTACAATTCGACCAATCGGCTTATGAAGAAATGCTCAAGGCGAAGGAGGGCCGCACTGCTTCCTCCGCTCTTCCTGCTGCCAAGAAGAAGGGACGCTCCGTCTATGTCCCTAAGTCTTCTGCAGCAGTCCGAGACGCTTCTGTCACTTCTCATGCTGACAAGAACACGTCTTCAACTTCCATGAAGCACACTTCGGCTTCTCGGAACACGGCAACAGTGGCTTCTCCTAGTCACACTGACAAAGTTGGTTCTTTAACCAAGTCAGCGTGTACAAGGAAAACCATCTTTGGACATGTCAAGGTCCCTTCTCCCTCTATTCTTACGACAGCAGTCGGCTCTTTAGCCATTGATGACTCTGAGCGTATGGCATTCAAAGGGCAGCGTACGACAAAGGCAGCGTACAAAAGCCAAAATCAGGCAGCGTACGCTGAGCCAAAGCCAGCGTATGCTAATAAAAAGGCAGCGTATGACCAGAAGTCCAAACTGAAGTCAGCGTATGCTAACAGATATAGTCCTTTGACTGTTTCTCAAAATCAGGCTGGGGGTTCTCTTCCACAGAACATACAAATGATTCCCCCTCAACTTGCACATCTTGTGCCAACCAAGGAGAAAGACTCTTTAGTCAACTCCTCTACTCCTAAGGTCTTTACCTCTGGAGTTAATTTGACTAGTACTCTTACTAGATCAAACAATGGAAAACGCCTTTTGGCTAATTCCTCCAAAGATGGATTATTACCGACTCCTAGTCGGAATAATACTCATCTTCCTTCTCTCAAAATTTCTCGGTCTGAGAAAGGCAAATTACAAGTATCCAAGACTGATATCAAAGTCAAATCTCCTACGGATCTTCGTAATAAGCTTAATCAGAATCGGTTCAGTTCCACTGAGACAAGTATATTAGACCCTGATGCAGAATATGCCAAGAACTATGTGGCTCAAATTAATCAGTCTTTATACACTCAGGAACCAAGAAGACAGAAGAACAAAAGATAAGTTTCTACACAGAAACTATCTTCAAGTACTTCCCAATCTGTTCCTACAGATCTCCGGGAATATTTGCAAAATAAACGGAGAATTGACACTCCATCAGGCTATGATATTGCTCATATTTGCCATGAAAAGCATGGTTGCAACTTCCAACCTCGAGTTGTAATTCAATGTTGTTGTTCACCAAAAAGACAATCTGTTTTCGAACGGATTCAATATGAACCAATGTTGGATGAAGATGAACCTCTTTGTGCTTCTGTCAACATGACCTCCAGAAATATTGGGGGTAGCATACGGTCTGATGCTATATCGGACTTTGAAGATGGTGTTTATCTCGGCACCCGATCCAGGACCGGAGCCTTGACCAGAGCCTCTTCTTCTTCTCATCCAAGTGGTAATCCGGAGATCACAGAAGACTTCCTTGGAGAGTCCAATTTTCCAGTATTGACTCCCGTAAAAAGCCCTGGGAAAGATACTGATTCACACAGTGATGATTCAGAACAGACTGTTTCATCATCTATTCCTCGAATGATTACCACTTACATGACAGAGGGCGATCATGAACCTTCAACTAGCACCGAAGCTCACGAACAAAGGATTTCTTCCTTAGAACAACAGTTGCGAGCTATGGCAGATACGTTGAATGCTATGCACACTCTTATGCAAGCTCAGCATCAAACTCAGCAAGTCCAACAGACAGCTCCTCCAGTTATATTAAATACTCCTGTTGTTCCAAACCCGGAACCCTCTACTATTCCGGGGGTACAATCTAATGTTCCTGAACAACCCACTCCAAGTCAGTCTGGAGCTGGGGGTGGTACATATGCTGCAGTCCCTCCTCCTAATTACACTCAACAAGTTACAACTCCCCAGTCTTCTGGAATTGTTTCTGAAGAGTTAAAGAATCTCCGAACACAATTCGAGGCATTCAAACAGAAGGATGGTTTGCAAAGGTTAGGTATCAAGCAACCTTACCCGATAGAATGGAAGCAGGTATCGTATCCACCAAAATACAAACCTCCGACCATCTCTTTCTACGATGGAACAACCTCCCCAAGTCAGTTCATTAATCATTTTGAAGTAATGACTGATCAACTGCAACCAAGTGACGCCCTCCTTACTCGGGTGTTCGTTGGATGTCTCAAAGGAACGGCTTATGAATGGTATAGAAGTCTCCCTGATGGGTGCATTACCTCATTTGCCGGTTTCAAGCAAATGTTTCTTGAACGATTCTATGAAGGGCTTAACGACATGACCATGTCAGCCCTTATAAGAATTAAACAGAAAAATAATGAAACCACCGAGGACTTCATTGAAAGATTCAGAAAAGAAGCCCTCAAAATGCCTTTCGGAACTCCCGATGCTGTTACCATCGACACTTGTAAGTCGAATCTCTTACCAATTATCAGCATGTGGACAGGGTCTACTCAGTTCCAAAATTGGCCTTCTTTCATTGTCAGTGCCAAGGCTGCTGAAGTCAGTGCTGAGACCTTCAAGGGTCTGGGGGTACAAATGGCTCCTAAGGAATCAAATCAGAGCGCTAGCAATAGTACTCGACCCAACAATCGCAAAGGGAAAGAAGCTCTTGAAGTCAATCTCCAAAGCAGTAGTCAAGAGGTAAAGACTACCCAAGCTACTCCAGCTCCAACAAATCAACAACAGAGATCTCCTCGGCCGAAGGAAGAATATTCTTTCGACGATAATGATGTTCAGTGTATCTTTGAATGCTTACTCAAAGGTAATAAGATTCAATTGCCAGAAATTAAAAAGCCTGATGAAGCCAATAAGATAGATCATCCAAAATACTGTCAATATCATAGAATGCTGGGTCATACAATCCGGTCTTGCTATGTATTAAAAGGGAAGATTCAAGAGATGATTAAATCAGGAGCTGTGACATTAACACCCAAAGACAAAACAGTCACAGCAAATATAATTTCAATGCAGTTCGGTGACTTTCCCCCCTTAATGGTGGAAAGTGGGATTGTTCCTATCCCCAAAGCAACTCTCGAAGTTGTAAACATCCCACCAGCACAGAATGACGGACTTGTTCCTGTCACAACTAAGAAGGGAGAGATCATGTGGATTCACCCGGATTTAATGACGGAGTTTGAAACGTCTTCCTCTTCTCCTCGGAAGACTTCCTCATCTAAAAAGAAGCTCGGGAAGACTAAGTCATGCAATGTGACTTCTAGTTTCACACCCGATTTTTATCTAACCTCTACTTTCATCTCAGCAGGAAATTCACTCTCTACGGAAATAAAATCTGTATCTCAATTTGAAGATAGGTACAAGCCTGCTTTTCATCTATACAGTTCACAATCTCGTAAATTGATGGTGAAGATGGGTTATGATCTAGCCACTGCTCCTGGTTTGAATTCAGGCAAGGGACTCCGAGCACCTTTGGCCATCACTATGAGACATAATCAATCTCGTGTTGGCCTTGGTTTCTGGAATGAAGCTCTCATCAAACATAAAAGAACCAAGAGCAAAATAAAGAATTGCAGCATGGTTTCCATAGACCTTGAACCAGAATCTGAAGTTGAAGTTCATGCTGGAACTCGGTCAGGAAAAATATATCTGAAAGATTATGCTGAGATTCCTGAAGAAATTTCTGAAGTCCCTCCGGTTACAGCTTCAACACCAGTCTCTACTGAAGAGCCTTTAAATGTTCCTGTTGAGACAGTTCCTTCTAAACCAACAGCAGCTGACAAAGGCAAACAACAAGTCCGCTTCGACAAACCATTGAAGAAGTCATCTCCTACAGGACTTGAAAAGCCTTATAATTTTGATATATTAGCTCAACTAGCCAATACCCCAGCTAAATTATCAATCTTAGAGCTCTTACGCCTCTCTAAAGAGACTCGAGAAACTCTAAGTGAAGCACTGCTGCAAGCAGAAACCTGCCTAACTCTTCTCAAGAAGTTGGAAATAGAACCTGTTTCTCATTGCCACAATGTATTGGAATTTATTCCAAACATTACCTTTACGCAGGACGATATGCTGCTAGAGGATAATCGACATGACCGTCCTTTATATCATACAGGATATATTGATTCTATGAAGGTTGATCGTCTCCTGATTGATCCAGGATCTGCTCTTAGTATTATGCCAAAAGCTATGCTAGACGCACTGAAGATACCTGTACATAGCCTTTCCAGCACTATCACTACCATCTTGGGATTTAATCAAGGAAAAAGTGAGCCTTTGGGCAAGATTCGCCTCAAATTTCAAATAGGCGATCTTCGCACTAAAGTTACTTTTTACATCATCGACAATCATGGTTGCTCATACAATGCTCTGTTGGGGAGACCATTCTTGCATGAACATAATGTCGTTCCTTCGACCCTTCATTAGTGTTTCAAATATGTTGATGATAATGGAGAAGTTCAAAAGGAAGTTGCGGATCTCTATCCATTCAAAGGAGTTGAAGCTTACTTCAATGACGCTCGCATGTACAAAGATGAATACTCAAAAGTCTTGCAAGCTATGGATAATGATGATGAAATAGCAAAAGTTGGCACTTTTGTTATTCCTGTAAAAGGGCGTATCACTCCTCCGCAGTCTGTTAGATCATCCGAAGAAGGCTCACTGATAATTCCTGTCAGTGGACGTATTACTTCATCACCTGCTCAGGCTTCACAAGGTTCACTGATAATTCCTGTCAGTAGACGTACTACTGTACCGTCTTCCCAAGCTCCACAAGGCTCACTGATAATTCCTGTCAGTGGACGTACTACTCCCCCTCCACTTTCTCAGGCTAGATCAGATACTCTAGTCATTCCAGTCAGTGGACGTACTACTTATCCACGATCTTCTTCAAGGGAGCTCACCTCTTCTGAGCCTTTTGTTATCGATCTTAATCGAAACAAAACTTCTGATCGCTCTTCCTCTCTCCCTTTTGTCATTAATTTGACTAAGTCTGATAAGGCTCAGCCTTCTGTTGTAAATACAGTATTTAATATTAATGAAGCATCTCCTTTGCAGTATATTGATGTCTGTAATCATGTACAAAGTTATTTACAATTGCTAGATAACTTAGAGTCACTAACTATAGGGGTTGTTCAAACTCTTCATACAGACGTATCATTGGAATCCATACAAAAATCATACTTCGTGGTCCCTGCTAGAAAAAAGGGAGAAAATCCGATCTTCTTTTATAAAGGACCCCAGAATCCTCCTAACTTGGAAGAAGATGACATAAACGATGATACTGGAAGGTTACAACTGCGTCGCTATAGTCAACAATCCAAAAATATCATCAAGAATATGGATTATGACTTTAGAACCAGTCTCAATAATGGAAAAGGAAGAAGATTGCCTGTTCGAATTCCTCCATTAAAATACGGAAGAACAAAATGTGGTTTAGGTTACATTGCTCCTACTTCCTTTATCAACATAGTCCATGAAGATTCAAAGTCCGATGAAGACGAACGATCTGAGTCTTCTGATTCTCTCTCTTGGGATTCTGACACGAGTATTGGCGATCTTCATCATTCTATTTTGTCCATCAATATGGTCTCTGTTGATGGCCCGCAGGAAAATAATGAAGATGAGGATGATTTTGAAATATCACCCGAATCGGAACAATGGGCTCAAAGATTAGATAATCAATGGGAATTCATGTTCGAGCAGAGAGAACCTCCTACCGAAGATAAACTGATCCAAATTGATGTTGGTGAAGAAGGTTCTCCTAAACCAATATTCATCAGTGAAAGTCTTTCAGAAACAGATAAGCAAGACATGATCAAGCTTATTCGTGATTATATCGATGTCTTTGTCTGGAGTTACGAAGATATGCCAGGACTAGATCCGAAGATTGCAATACACAAACTCAATATCATGCCAAATGCTAAACCGGTCAAACAACAACAGCGACGATTTCGTCCAGACATTATGGATGCAATTAAAGCTGAAGTCAACAAGCTTATGGCTTCTGGATTTATTCGAGAGGAACAACATCCTGAATGGGTGGCTAACATCGTTCCTGTCCTTAAAAAGACTGGCAAGATCCGAGTCTGTATAGACTTTCGCGATCTCAATGCAGCTTGTCCTAAAGACGAGTTTCCTCTTCCAATTACTGATGTCATGATCGACAACACATGTGGTTTCGAACGAATGTCATTTATGGATGGGTATTCGGGATACAACCAGATCAAAATGTTTCCAAATGATGAAAAACACACTTCCTTCAGAACGCCGATCGGTACATACTGTTATACAGTGATGCCGTTTGGTCTCAAGAATGCAGGAGCAATATATCAGCGAGCAATGAGCACTATATTCCGCGAACATCTCCGGAAAATAGTCGAATGCTATGTTGATGATATTACAGTCAAAAGTCGACGAAAGGAGGATCATATCCAAGATTTGAAGACTATCTTTGATTTAATGCGTCAGCATCAACTTAAAATGAACCCTACTAAGTCCTTCCTGGGCGTCTCTAGTGGTAAATTTCTCGGCTTCGTCATTACCGCTAAAGGTATACACGTGGATCCCGAGAAGATCAAAGCCATTCAAGAGATGCGTCCTCCATGCACCTTAAAAGAGCTACGAGGATTTCAAGGAAGAATTGCTTATATCAGGAGATTCATTTCCAACTTATCAGGACGCTGCAGACCATTCAACAAACTTCTGAAGAAAGGTGTATCTTTCGTCTGGAACGAAGAATGTCAAAAAGCATTTGACGATATTAAACAGTATCTCATGAACCCTCCAGTTTTGGTACCTCCCGTCTCGGGGATACCATTTCTTCTATATGTTCGAGCCATGGATCATTATCTTGGTGCATTACTTGCCCAGAAAAATAAAGATGGCCATGAACAGGCTATTTATTATCTCAGTCGCACAATGACGGGTGCTGAACCGCGTTATTCTCCAATCGAGAAAGAATGCTTAGCATTAATGTTTGTTGTTCAGAAAACGCGACATTATATTATCGGTCAAACGATTCATGTCATTTCCAGAGTGAATCCCATCAGGATTATGATGAAGAAACCTGGTATTCTCAACTCCAGACTAGCTAATTGGGGAATCTTGTTAGCTCAATACGATATGCATTATATTCCTCAGAAGTCAGTTAAAGGACAGGCTCTTGCTGATTTTCTGGCTGCTCATGCAATTCCAGAAGATTCTAAATTATATGATGAGATTCCTGATGAAGTCTTGGATTCAAATCTGATTTCTGAAGAAGTTCCTACCTGGCGTCTATTCTTTGATGGAGCATCTAGAATAGGTCCTAACGGCAATATTGTCGCTGGAGTTGGGATTGTTCTTGTATCCCCAGAAGGACTAACTATTCAGAGGGCTTATTCTCTAGATCAATCATGTTCAAACAATGTAGCCGAATACAATGCATTACTCATTGGTCTTCAACTTGCTAAATATCTAGATATTCAATATTTGGAAGTTTATGGAGACTCCAAGCTTATTGTCAATCAGATCAGAGGAACGTATGAAGTTCGTCATCAGGATTTGATACCTTATCATCGAGCAGCACTCTCTATAGCCTCATCTTTTGAAGACTTCTTTATTGAACATGTTCGACGAGCCTATAATGCAGAAGCTGATGCTTTAGCTAATCTTGCTGCTGTATTAGCTATACCAATCAGACGTCAGCAAGTGATAGTGGTTTATAACCGAGAACTATTCTGTGTTGAGAATAATTTGGCTTTGGCTTTTCCTCACAAACCAGACAAAGATTCTCTCAACCTTGATGCTGGATTAAAGTTTGACAAAATGCCCTCGTCTTCCTCTGATTCTACTATGGAATATGTCTTTTCTAATGAAACAGAAGCCATAATTGAAGACTGGAGATGCCCGTTTATAGATTTTGTTTTGTATGATATACTTCCTGATAATCCGAGTGAAGCAGCGTCTATTCGACGTCGATCTCTCAGATTCTATTATAATCATACGACGAAAACATTATATCGTCGGTCTTACGACGGTCTTCTCCTCCGATGCATTGCCGGTGAAGAAACACAACAGATAATTCGTGAAGCACATGATGGTGTTTGCGGAGCTCATCAACCAGGTCCTAAACTTCAAGATCGTATCCGACGTATGGGTTATTATTGGCCCACGATGGTGGCTGACGCTATTCAATATGCTCGAAAATGTAAAGCCTGTCAAATTCATGCAGACTTTATTCATCAACCGTCAGAGTTCTTACATCCAACAGCGGCATCATGGCCCTTTGAAGCTTGGGGCATGGACGTCATTGGTCCCATCAACCCACCATCATCAAGAGGACATCGGTTTATTTTAGCAATAACCGATTACTTTTCCAAATGGGCTGAAGCAATCCCGTTATCTGAAGTTAAAACTTCTAGTGTTATCAACTTCGTCAAACATCATGTTATCTATCGATTTGGTGTTCCTCGGCGTATTATCCATGATAACAGACCGCAGTTCGTCAGTCAGAAATTTACTCGATTCTGCGACGATCATCGGATTAATAATTTAGCTTCTACAGCATATAATCCAGCAGCCAATGGATTGGCAGAAGCTTTCAATAAAACAATCATCAAACTCTTGAAAAAGTTCATTTCTTCCAACAAACGCAACTGGAGCGAGAAGCTTGGTGAATGTTTATGGGCCTACCGCACCACAGTTCGCAATGCGACTGGATGTACACCTTTCTCTTTAGTATATGGGTGTGAAGCTGTTCTTCCCCTTGAGATCCAGATTCCTTCTCTGAGAATTGCAATCTCCAATGAACTGACAACAGAAAACAATGATCATCTTCGACTTCAAGAGTTGGAAGCTCTAGATGAAAAACGATTGTATGCTCAACAAAATATCGAGCTGTATCAGGCCCGAATCTCCAAAGCTTTTAACCGGAAAGTCAAAGTCAGAGCATATCAGAAGGGAGAACTGGTCCTTACTGTCAGACGTCCTATGACCATGACACATATGAGCAAAGGCAAATTTGATGCGAAATGGGAAGGCCCATTCGTAGTGAACAAAGTCTTCTCTAACGGAGCATACCAGCTTGCCTCTATGGATGGGAAAGTCATGATGATGCCTATCAATGGCAAATTCTTAAAGAAATATTATGTATAATATTTTCATCATTCCCCAGCAAATATAAAATCCTTCTTTACAAAAGTTATTTCGATATCGTTATCCCCAGAGGAAATTGATATTCCACCATGTATCATCTTCCCAGAGAATTTGATATTTTGTTTTATTAGATCCCCAGTGGTTTTAATAAAGATCTTGAATAAAAAAATCATGTCCATATTACCTCTGAATTTTCTATCTCAAATATTTAGTCTTTTTGATTTCTGAGTCTAAAGATCAGTGAATAAAGGCAAAATTGATGTAAAGTGGGAAGGATACATCGTAAACAAAGTTTCCTTAAACAGAGTTTATTTTGACAAAATTCTTCAAGAAAAAGAGTACATCATCATGGAAGATCACTGTCATCCCTCTCATACTTGGGACAAGGGCCACATACATAATCCGCAAAAGAATTTAATACATCTTTTTCTGACCGCACCAAGAATTGACAGGCAGCCAGCCTCATTGCTTCTTCTTCTTCGGTTTCTCCTGGTTCGACCAGGAAGTCCAGGATATCTTTCGACGGCTTGGGAGTAGATGAGCTTTCGCCCATTTCCTTCTTCTGCGGAGGTAGATGCTCTTTAGCACCTTCAGTAACTTCAGAGACGACTTCAGTCTTCTTTGTATTCTTTTCAGAAGACATTGTGGATAAAAGAGGATGATGTATGATCCTTCTACTCAAATATATGCTCTATTTATAGGCATATGGTTACAAAGATCGAAGGGACGTATTCTTTCCCGAGATTCAGTTCATCCATTCATTTCTCACATTCATTCGACGATTCATACATTCATTAATACTTGACGGTTCATCCGTTCATTTATTACATTCATTCGACGGTTCATCCGTTCATCATTTTCTAAACGTTTCGTCCGTTCATGATCTTCTATCAATTTATTAAGTGGGGATTCATTATTTATCATGTTTTCATAACCTCTGAATCAATTCCGAATCTATCTACTCATTTGTCATTTTTGACCTCTGCATAGAAATCAATCTATTTTCTTTTGAGTTCATACATATTATCACGTCCATAATACCTCTGATAATATCATATACTCTAAAACAGAAAAGAAGATTTTATTATCTATCATGTCCACAATTCATCCACAAATACAAATTATTGAGCATAGAAGAATTATCATTTCCATTCTCATTTCACCACAAAAAGTCTATTACATTTTCTTAGACTTTCTTACAAATTATAATGGAAATCTATTATAAATCTTGGATTTTCATTCTACACCATAACGATAACCTAATAGAGATCTATCTTCTTCTTTGGATCTTCTCCGTCGGACCTTCTCCGTCAGGTTCGTTGTTGGTGGCAATTCCTGACTGTCTGGGTCTCAGTCACGACCAGATCAACAGGAATCAAACTCTGGTCTTCTCTTTCAGACGAGAGGAGAATCACAGAGTATGGCAGCCCGAAGTCGTGGTGCTGCCAATACAACTGGTGGATGGGGGTAACCTCTCAAGGAAGACAGGAATGTATCCAAACCTTGGGATACAATTCCTGGTTCTGCCTTGAAAGGAACTCTATTACCCGATTTCTCGGTAGTAGAGTTGACTCCACCATCCAACTCTCGTGTATAAAGGCTCTTCCTACCATCTGAGGAAGACCCTTCTATCCCACGAAGAGTTCTGAGTTGTCTGATGTACGCGTCAAAAGCGTATGAGCTCCCTGATGTTGGTGTCAGAAGGACATTCTCCACAGCATCCACATCACCAATGCCAGTTCTGAAGAAAATCTTTAGCCAAGTTTCTGCGGAAAACAGCATGAAGAAGAGAATTAAATCAACAGAAATGTCATATGAAACGTACTGGTTGGTCAAGCACGCTCAGAGACAGAAAGCTTATTTTCAACAGCAAAAATAGTATGTGTATTATGCCGGACTTACCTTCAAGTTTGACGCTAAGAATTGGCAAACTGATGTCTGACATATTGCTCAGAATTCGAACATTTAGAAGCTTTTGCTTTCCGATTCGAGAGTGAAATCTCACGTTCATTTTCAGAGAAGAGAAGAAGAAAAAGAAGATGGAAATGAGTTCTGTGAAACTCTTCTGTCTATTTTAAAGTATGGAGCGCAAGCCTATTCTTGGAAAGGATCCACAAATAACGCTCATAAAATATGCAATGAGTGCCATGTGTACTTTGGAAACCAGCATAGCCTTGGAAATATTCAAAGAGTGCTTTCCACAACATTGGAAGATAGCGTAACCTACAGCTATTTATTGGTGCATGCTATTCATTGATGTACGCTATCCAGCGTAACTTACAAACATTGGAAGACAGCGTAACCTACAGCGTAATCTACAGTTATTCATTGGTGCACGTTAGTTTTCAACACAAAATTATACTAAACAGAGAATTCTTGAATATTCATTTCATTAAGGCACTGATGGCCTTACAAAACAAAAAAAAGAGGGAAAGAAAGGGGTGCAACAAAGTCACGCTCTATTTTCCAGAGCGGCTAAGTTTGACGCCTAACTCTTCTACGCTTTGGACCCCCATGCGGTGCAACAGAGCAGCGAGCATTTCACGCTTCTCTGCGAGGCTCCGCCCATCAGAAGTAGAGGAGCCGTCCAGACCGAAGTAACCCAAGAAATTCTTGGCTAACTGCGTGGGGTCATCTTTGAACTCGATGACGAAGGGCTCCGGTTCTTTGCCTCCAAAGGTGGGGTCACCATGGGCATAGAAACCTAATTTTCGTGCTTCTTCTTCAGCCGCTTCCTTTGGAGTCATGGTTATAAGAAATGAATGTCAAAAACTGAATTTTCTCAGTTTATATAACAAAGCTTGCTGGCGGTTCATATTCCTCCATAAATCAGATTCAGTCAGTCTCGAAAAATGAAGAGTCATCATGACATTTAATAAATTCATTTTTGCATAAACAGATTTAATGCCAGCGTGTCAAGACTCATTCCCACTTTTTTATTCAAAGTAATTTCGAACTTTTGAAACTCATAAAGTTCGAAAACTTTGAAGGGGGTCTTGTAGGATGTGGAAAATTATGACACGCTGTCATACGCTCAAGGCCATACGCTTATCAAAAGCCATACGCTTAGTGGATATTTTATTATTTCTTCTTAAAGTGGCAGCACAGCATATATTAAATGAAGAATGAATCTGACGTCTCGTCTTTTCGTGCAAAGATAGTTGTCATGAAAAGAGCAACCGTCGTATATGTATTCGAAGAGTTGGTTTTGTCTTTTACGAGGACAGCTCAGCAGATCATTAATGCAAAGCCATCATTACTGTCAGTTTTGACAGTCTGTCAGCCGTCATATCTGCAGTCACGACGCTCGAGAAAATCTTTTGACAGTTATTTTGAAGATATGGCGTATCAGAGAAGATTGATGATGGCCACGTGGCCATTTCTTCAGTGAGCGTATGAAGTCTATACGACTCCTTCCTTCTTCAGTGAGCGTATGAAGTCTATACGACTCCTTCCTTCTTCAGTGAGCGTATGAAGTCTATACGACTCCTTCCTCATCAAGTGAGCGTATGACTCATTTCTTCTCCAGTAAGCGTATCAGCTTTATTTTTTTCTACATCATCCAAGTCAGCGTATAACTCTCCTTCAACGAGGCAGCGTATTACAGCAACCATATCCAGGATTACAGTCAACACACGTTCTCACGTGTCCTGTACCAGTTATCCACTTCTCTATAAGTTATGCAACGTGGCATCCAGGCCATCAATCTCTCCTGAACATGCTCCACTACTTTCAACCGCACGCTAATGTGTCTCCATCAGAATTTGCCACGCGTCCCTGCTGTTATGCACACGTCAAGTAACTACCTGAGCGTATGCTTAAGGACAGTTATCCTGAACTCTATAAAAAAGAGTTTCTTCATCTTCATCAGACACTACAGACAATTTTAGAGAGAACAGAGAGATTGCCCAGTTGCTGTCAAGTTCTTCAAAGTTCGAGTATTCTTCATCGCATCGTCCAAGGGATAAAGTAATCGTCTTCTAGATTAGATTCCTACAGTTGTAATTTTTTCAGATACAAAATAAATAAAGTGAATTTATTTATGGAAAACAGATATTATGGCTTCTTATAAAACCATTATAACAATATCCATGTAGTCTCTTGCAAAAATATATAATTATAGGTCTTCTTTTCCTACATTTTGCTTAGTTATTTTTCTTGCACTCGTTGGCAAGGGCGAAAGTAGATATTGGAATAGGCTGAGATGAGCTAGGGTGTGGACTTTAATATGATCGACTCATATGGAGGAAAAAAAAAGGCTACGGTAGAGACTAACACCTAAGTCCCAAGTCCGAAATTGATTTCATTGGTGCTTGTGGGTCTATGAAAGTATGACCCTTACATCTACGTATTTATTATAGATTCTTCATGAGGGTCTTCTGAAACGCGTTGGCAATCACGTCAGTCAGGAGGCGTTCAGATCGGAGCGGGTGGCAGTTCTGGTACATGATGGGGAGTGGAGGATCGGAGCTCACAGGTTTGCGAGACAGTTTCAAGAACTTATATATCAAGTTAAGTTGGATGCAGCTCTTCCATGGACATGGGTTTGGGATAATTCACCTAGCGGACCAATTGAATGTTTAGTGGCATATGGAGGTACATGAGAAATGGGACTTAGCAAAATTTGTGTGGGTGAATGGATCAGCTAGGAAGATGCAACTGTGCTTGTACAAACTTATGATGGAAAGATTAGTGACGCTGGATTGATTATCCAGCTTTGGCATCCAGGTTGGTACGTGTTACGTCTCGCACCCGGCTTAGGGGCATGAGGATGCGGGTACATTCAGCCTATGCCGCAGTGTCGACGGTAGAACGTTGTATAGGTTGTCTATAATATCTATCATCTGACAATATTATATGAAATATAAACTTGTCATCTCCGCACGGAGGAATAATATAACTTAAGAATTATATAACGCAATCACAATTTCTAGAGGAAGATAAGCATGATAATTGGATAGAGGATAATGAAGATAAAGTCTAAAATAATAGCAAGAGTCATAACACAAATAGTCTAGAAGTTTAAGACAATAGCACATATCCCGGAATAATATAACAGACCAAGTGTATCAATCTGGAGACAAATTCAGCAAAACCTAGCTAATACTAAGTCGCTACTGGAGGTGCTCCACATGCAAGTCATGATCAGTATCCTCATCTATTCAAGACCCATAGTAGGTCATGCAACATGCCTCTAAGCCCTCTGAAAAATAATACCCAATCAGGATTTGAGCGAAGTACAAACACTAACAACAGTTTTATTAAATTGACAAGTGCTATAATAAACAGATTATCATGATAGATATCAAAATTGAACAGTGAGAAGTACAAGATAAACTGGTAATCGTGTCATGGTATGTGAACATGTAGTAAAACTGGAATATGATGCATCACAGGTAATCTGAGTATAATATGTAATATAAACAGTGCCTTGATATATTAGAGTATCATGTGATCGGCTTGGGATCAAGATCAAGCTATTCCAGTTAACCGGCTATGCACAAGTACAAGTACAGATAAACTGGAAATCAGGCCAGCTATACGTGGAAAGCTATGCACAAGTACAAGTAAGGTCACGCTACACCCTTCGTGTGATGAGGGTGAGCTACGCGCAAGCAAGTAAACCAGTAGGGGTATGATCATATAAGCTCTAATAACTCTCCAATTTTTCGAATAGTATAATGGATCCAACCATATCATGTTATGACACGGGATTCAAGAAGCAGGGGGCCAGTCCACTCCCAAATCGGTGTCTATACAAGTACAAGAATAATGACAAGCAAGTACCAGTATACCAGGTTAAACAAGGAATAACATCTCATGATGGGATCCAGTGTGTACTAGTTCGTGTATACTTGTGTTAGGAATCAAGTAAAATACTACAACTGATTATATAGAAAGCATCAAAGTAATGAAAACTATCAGAGAATGTACTCGCATGCAGTCCTGCAACAGTAAATATGAATCGAGGCCAAAAATGGAATTACAAAGACCTATTGTGAAACCCGCAATTTTTTCAGTAATTATTCTAAAATAAATGTGTTGTTAAATAAAAAAAATTGTGCTAGATCAATATTATATATTGTGAATTTATGAAAAGTAATTTTTTCAAAATAATTAAACATGGATTTTGTATGTCAGACCCAGACCCGAACCCAATTTTGAAACTAGAAATATTTTTAATAAATTCTAAGAGTTTTCTTTAAATAGTTATTCTTAAGGGATAATTTATTCATTTTTAGCCATTTTTATTTAAACTTTTTCTTAAAAGAAAAGCCCATGAGTTTTAGCCCATTTGATTTAAAACCTTTTAGCCTTTAACCCATTAGCCAACCCATACCCTTTAACCTATTAAATATCCAAACCCAATAAGCTTACATATAACCCCCACCTTTACTTTGGAGAATGAGAACCATTCTCATTTATTTTTTGGTTCTCTGTAGCTTTCGGTTGTAGAACCGAAGGAACTTCAGAAGCTTCGAGTTTTTGATCTCCCTGTAACCGTCGGGGCTCCTCCGTTTCTCTTCCGAACGGCCATGGCTGTCCAATTTCCCTTTAGGTAACCCCATCCTCCTATTCCTATAAAAACCCCCTCTCCTTTCCAATCCTCTACCACCATTTCCACTTTCATCATCTTCATATTCCCCAAATTTCTCCTCCCAAAAACCCTAGCCGGAGTTCCGATCCCGACCACTCGGAGCTCGAATCTTCTCCGGCCCCGACAACCCAAGCGGCGACCCCTTCGCCGAGCACCCCAGCCCGACCCGACGCCGTCCCCGACCGGAGCACCCCGAGTGCCGCCCTTTCCGGCCGCCCCTTCCCGCTGCCGCTGTTTCCGCGGTGGGCGCCTGCTGCCCGCCGTTCCCGACCGTCTGCCACCGCCCCGACAGCCCGATCCGCTGCTGTACGCGTGCACAGCGTGTCCCGAGTTCCGATTCTGCGTTTCTGGATCCGAGGCTACCCTTCGGATTTCGTTTTGGGGTAAATTCTGGATAGTCCCGTAGTTTTTCCCTTGGGTTTAGTCTGTGATGATATTGGTCCAACCCAATTCCAGTAGGAATTCGGATTTCGGTTTTGGTTTCATTCCATTTTAGTTTCGGGATTTTCTGGTGCATTCGGAAATGATGGTTCTGTGAAGTTTTCCTTTAGGAAATACTCCCTGTGGTTTTGTTGTGAGTTTTCCGAGAAAATTCGGATTATTTTTATGTGGTTCCACTTCTGGGATTTTCGAGATTTCTCGGAACACTTTCTGTGAGTTTTCAGAATATTTCTATAGGTTTGGTTTTTCCAATTCTTTTCGGAAATGGTTCTGTGGTGTTTCTGTGCTTCTGGAAATTTCTGAGGAGTTTTTGGTTTTCCGATTATCAATTCAGGTTTTTCCGAATAATTTTCGAAAATATTTCTGTGAATTGGTTTTATGGTATTTTTGGTTCTAGTTCAATTTGGTTTATCGAATACCGAAAACGTGATGTGGATATTATATTTTGGGTTCTGGATATTATCATTTTCTGGTTAGAAATTGGGTATCCCTGGTTTGGGATTGTTTTTGCAGGTAAAACCGGAGCATTTCCCAGTTCTTGGGTTGACCGAAAACAAAGGGAATGCTGCCGAAATTTTCGAAAAAAAATAATAAAATGGTTTTAAAATGATTTTGGTATTATGGGCGACAACCATAATTGGTTACTGGGCCCCAACGAAATGCAAACGCACCGGTTCGACCGGACGTTGAGGCAGAGTAGTTAAAAATAAAATTGGACCAGAGTCTGAGACTTATAAATTTTTAAATAATATTTTGGAAATTTACTTTTGTTAAATTGTAGTTAATTTTTCGGACTAACCAGTTTCTTTTCTTATTTCAATTTATTGTAATTGTAAGGGCATAAGCCCAGGCCTGTAATAAGTAGGAAATAATTTTATTTTATGTTCTGGGTTTGTAGAAAGCGTAGGATAAATTAAAGATATTATAAACTCATGATTTTCTCATTTTTTAAGGAAAAGAAAATTTTATTCTTTATATTTTTAAGTCAAAGTTTTTCAAATGAATATATACCAAGTTTTTACGTAATTTGATAAAAGCAAGTTTTACCAAAAACCAAAGTAAATTGAATTTTTTAAACAAGCTAGTAAACGTTGTGATGTTGTGTTTGTTAACTAACAACTAAAATTGACTAGGAAAGACAAATAGAGATTGCAACTAGACTATTCTGGTGTTTGTATTTCTGAGACAAAGTTCCCCGGAATGCAGGATTTCAAGGAAGAGCGTGACCTTTCGAATTCCGAAGTACAAATCTCGTCCAAGTGAAAATCAAGGCAAGTACGGTTGTGTTTAATTGCAGTTTAATTAATATTAGAATTTTGCATGTTAAATACACAACTGTTACACGTACTCTCTCCTAGAGTAATATTGAATCATTGCATCGGGATAATGGGGAGTAGCGTAGTTATCTATGATCAAAGTCAAATAGTTAATGAATGTGCGAGCTTACCCCTCTTCACACGGGGTTAGGCCGGACCGTATCAATAGGATACAATTGAATCATCCTAAACCGGTCATAGATACTGCTTACTCAAATCACAATTGTTTTATAGTTGGAAATCATTGTTTCAAAATTATTTAATATTGCAAGTTTCTATTTATTATGCAAATTGTTATTTTTCATAATTGTACTTGCTCCTTTCCTGACTGGATCCCCCACACCCAATAGGTTCTATTGATGACTCAGAGCTACTGATTAGTAGTTACTACAACCCGGAGCTGTACCCTGCTGTGCTCCCAGACGAGGTCCATGGAGATGATGATGACACTTCTGCTTAGTTGAAGTTTAGTTTATCTTTTAAATAAATGTTATGTTAAAGTTGTGGACAAGCTTTGTAATGAACAAGTTTATATTATCGTTTAATTAAATGTTGTGGCAATTATAGTTTCAAATGTTGTTGAATTGTACCTGCATATGGAATACAGCTTACTGCCGCCGTCTCAACAACGGTGCAGGCTGGGCATGATCCGAGTCGACCCAAGAAATTGGGATCGGGTCGTGACACCTATATATGAGATATATATGTTAATTGACGTTTAAGTGTGTTTAAACATATATATCTAATGTGTGATATGCAATCTAGGTCAAATCTAGATCAAACTAAGCTTCCGGAGTGAAACTAGGTCAATGTGACTTAAAGGTTGACTTTTGGGTCAAACTAGCCAACCTTGGTCAAATAGAGTCAATCTAGGTTAAGCTATCCTATTTAAATGTATACAATGCCTAATTCCCATTACCTACATATCTATCTATATATTACCTACATCTTAGATATTACCTTGTATGGTAACCCTTACCCTAACACAACCCTATTTAACTTGTAGGTAAACATAGGGCTAATACCCTGTTCTACATAGGTAACCCTTATATGTCATTATAGCTATAGGCATTATCCTATTACAACATATATATGTTGTATTACCCTCATGTTACAACATTACTATATATATGAGATTTTTTGACTTGCCTCCTACTTTGTTTACCATATTCTACGGTGCACCCACTGTTTTGCAAAAATGTACAGTCCCTCCCACTTTGGACGGAATCCGTCAAAAATATTTTTTTGTGATCAAAATACCCCCGTCTTCTTCCCCTTTCCTCTTTCCGCTCCCCGGCCGCCACCGCCTCCGTTCCCCCCTCCCCCCTCCGCTCCCCCCTCCCCGCCACCGCCCCTCCTCCTCCTCCGACGGCGGCAAGCAGCGGCGGCAGCAGTCCCCCCCTCCCCGCCACCGCCCCCCTCCTCCTCCTCCGGCGGCGGCAAGCACCCGCGACAGCAGCGACGACAGAGGCGGGGAGGGGGGAGCGCACAACGAGAAGAGGGAAGGGGAGCGGGGGCGGGGGTCGGGGGCGACGACGGCGGCATCCTGCCTGCAGGGGGGAAGGGGGTGAGAGGAAAGAGGAAGAAGAAAATGAGAGGGGGCATTTTGGTCAAGAATTTTGGTCAAGATAGTTGACCGTCAATTTCTGACGGATTCCGTCCAAAGTGGGTGGACTGTACATTTTTGCAAAATGGTTGGGTGTATCGTAAAATGTGGTAAACAAAGTGGAGGACAAATCAAAAAATCTCTCCCTCTCCCTCTCTCTCTCTCTCCTCTCTCTCTCTCTCTCTCTCTATATATATATATATATATATATATATATATATATATATATATATATATATATATATATATATATATATAATTAGGGAGGTGAGGTGTCACCCTATGGGTGGTGGCTATGTGTCACCTCCCCCTCCCCCCTCCCAATATTATCATCATGCACAGAAAAGTGTGCAAATGTACGATGATAGCATGGGAGGTGACATATAGCCACCTCACCATAAGAGCATCTCCAACCCTATTGTCTTGTTAAGTGTTGTGAGTCTTAGGTGGCTCCTATGTGGCATGAGCCACAAGACAATGTCTTGTTTATGTGGCAAAATTATATCTCAAAAGACAATGAGATAGAAAAACTCTCTCAAATGCAAAAGTATTGAGAAGACAATAAAAAGTATTTTTTTCCAACTTCCAAGACAACTTTTAAGACAACTACTCATCTTCTTTCTTTTTTCTAATATTTTTTTTATTCATAATTGATGACATGGAAGAGAAGACATTGTCAAGTGCATTGTCTAGAACAAGACAATCAACTTCACAATGTCTTCTTTAATTTTTGCCACATAAGCTTCACAATTGACTTGACAATTGCATTGGAGAAGAACTTTTGAATAAAATTTTGTCATTCCTATGTGGCATTAACTTTTTTCCAAAGTCACAATAGGGTTGGAGATGCTCTAAGGTGGTACCTCACCTCCCCCCCCCCCCCCCCCCTCTCTCTCTCTCTCCTCTCTCTCTCTCTCTCTATATATATATATATATATATATATATATATATATATATATATATATATATATATATATATATATATATATATATATTTATTTATTTTATTTTTTATTTATTTTTTATTTATTTTTATTTTTTTTTTTAGAAAAACTCCTCTTTTTATTAATCAAGGCTCAAAATGCTGAAGCCTGACACGTGTATATATATATATATATATATATATATATATATATATATATATATATATATATATATATATATATATATATATATATCTTATACAAAACACAAAGGTTTTTGAATCCTAGGGCTGACTGTGCCAAGATAGAGCGTGGTTGAGATTTAATCTTAGTGAATCAACGGTTGTGGGGTTTTATGGGGAAGAACATTATTGGGAGTGGAGTTTTATGGGGAAGAGCATTATTGGGAGTGAGATTTTATGGGGAATCCAAAGATGGGGATTTAATATTTTGATGGTTGGGATTTAATATTTTAATGGGAGCCTCATAATGGTTGTGGATGAGCATTATTGAGAGTGGGGTTTTATGGGGAATCCAAGATTTTGAGGGGGAATACTTAAATGAACCATGCCCTATGGGCACGGGTTATGACTAGTATATATATATATATCGGGTTGTGGGTTATCCGATACAAGAATCCAAGTCCAATCCAATTTTTGATCGAATTCAAATATTTTAACTTGAACTCGAGTTCGAATTCAAGTATTTTCAATTCTATCCCAACCCATTAACGGATTTACCGGATCTGGTTTAGGCCGCCCGAATTAGCCGAACTGGAATAGTACTGCGGATCAAATATCAAACGAAATAGAACGGTGCCGGAATAAGAACCGTTTATCTCAATTTCCCCACTTTGACGAAGTTTCCACTCCTATTTCTCCCAACCGAAACCCTAATTGTAACCCTAGCTCTCTCCTCCAATGGCTACCTACCAGGTCCTCATCAAGCTCCTCGACGGACGCACCCAGTGCCTCCAGCTCCCCTCCCCAACCATCTCCGGCGAAACCCTAAAGCACCACCTCTCCCTCCAAACCCTGATCCCCGCTCCGCTCCTCCGCCTCGTCGCCGGAACTCTAGATGTCCAGGACCAGACCCTGATCTCCGCCTCCGCCGCCGACCATCGCTTCCCCTCCCTGACCCTCCTCCTCCGCCTCCGCGGCGGGAAGGGCGGCTTCGGCTCCCTCCTCCGCGGGGCCGCCACCAAGGCCGGCCAGAAGAAGACCAACAACTTCGACGCGTGCCGTGACATGAGCGGTCGTCGGCTGCGGCACGTTAACGCCGAGAAGAGGCTGGAGGAGTGGAAGGCCGAGGCCGAGGACCGGCGGCTCGAGAAGATGGCGGAAGACTTCCTGAAGAAGAAGGCGAAGGAGACGAAGAATGGGAAGGGGAAGGAAGGGGAGGTCGAGAAGTATCTGGAGAAGTACAGGGAGGATTCCGCCAAGTGCGTGGAGGCCATGGAGGAGAGCGTCAGGGAGTCGTTCGCGCTGTACAAGGATTCCAAGAGGAAGGTCCTGCCGGCGGCCGCGGGGGCTTCTGCTTTGAAGCGGGTTAAGATCTGGTATGATTTAAATATAGGGATTGACTTTAATTTTATGATCAAATTCTCCGTTGTTGATGCAATGAATCTGTTTGATATAGTTTTGACATGTAGGACTTTCATTACTTAATTCTTGATAGGATTAGGTACTATTAGTTACACATGCATCAATATGACACAACAAAGTAACGGTTTTGATGTCTATTGTAGTTTCAAGTGTATGTGTATACAAATATGTGGCCAACACGACAAGGACATATCACCAATTCTGGAGTGTCTGCTCTGCCTGGATTAGGGATAACATATTATGCAAGGACTTTATCTTGTTTTGTCATGAGCCAAGTTTCAAGAATGTAACTTGCAGGTTATAGCACGACTATGTGACACCAACATAACTACTGTGCACCCTTTTGGCCCATCGGTAAGACCATCGAGTTGTAACCTCGTCTCATATTAGGTTAAGGCGGCACTAGTCTTCATGAACAGCACCAGTTGTTTCTTCTTTGAAGCGGTTGAGGATCTGGTTGTTTGTGTTTGGTGTAGTTTTCAGAGTGAAAAGCCCAGGTTAGTTGACTAGAGTTGAAGACCCATTAGGTGATGTTTTTGTGTCTGAGACTCTGAATCCAAAAATAAACAACCTTTTTTAAATTGTGGTCGAATTAGTGGAATGAATATGTAGATATGCAAGAAGTTGGTGGTTGTATTCGCTGGAACAAATTTGTTTTTTTGGAAATTGGAATTACACTCATCCATTTGCTTTTTTTTTTCTTCTTGCTAATTGATGGAGGACGGTAGTGGAGGAAAAATTGTCTTTCTGGATGGTAATTGGTGGACGGATTTTCTATATTTGTAAAACTTAATTTCGTAATGTATCAATTGATTGGGCAGAGGTTTGGTTCATCAGGCCACAACCTTTTCTGTTACACACTTAAAGTACCTTTATCTCATAATTATTAAAGGCGCAAGGCGCTCCACAACACAAAGGGTGTTCGGGAGTGAGTCATGAGACGCATTGAAGCGTATCGCCTAAAGCATGGCACACATTTGCTTTAAAATCGTCGAAAAATTGTTTATAAATCAAATGTGTAATAAATATTACTTGTAAGCAAATGAACACTAGATTATTAATGATTTATTATTTTATTTTTCATACAATAATATGATTAATTTTGTTCTTTTATGTTTTCTTACGTTAACAATATGCAATAACATACTAGTACTCTAATAGTAGGCACCAAGAATTCCAATTTAATTGAAAATTGGGTGAAGTGCTTAGCTTCAAATGGTCATTAAAAAGATGGAGTAAAATGACAGTCAAATGGAATAAATATGCGGCGTGTGCCTCGGATGGGCTTGAGCCTCGCTGAGTGGCTTGTGCATCATGAAGGAACCGCGCTCCACCTGCATTGAGGCATCCATGGAAGAAGCTGTGAGCCTCGATCAAGAGCCATGCTTTTCACAACTATACTTCCAACTTTCATCCATTTTGCACTTAAGTACCTTCAACCTTCACCTGTTTTGCACATTAATACCCTAAATAGCTTTCACTTGTTTTGCACAACAAACATGATTATCCAAGCCTTATTGGAAAGGGATTTTCTATGGAGCGTAAGAATGCTCCATAGATCGACAAACTCTTTGTGACCAGATGTCAACACCTTACAGACCAAGAAAAAAAATGAAAAAACATTTTATGCTTATATTTGAGCAAAATAAATAGTAGTAGTAGATAAATAAATAATAACTCTACCCTGTCCACGATCACTAATCCCTGTACCTAATATTTATCCCCACTCCCGCCAAATATCTCTATTGCTCTATCTAATGGCTTTTTATCTTCAATGGAGAAATTGAACCCAGGATCACCTTATATGCCAAGGCCCACATCCTCCACAAAACCCTACTCCCATCCCTTAGACTCCAATCTTGACTAGACTAGAAACCAATTCCGACCCTGAGCCAGAAAAATTGATTGATTTAGAGCCTTGCCTGCCCTCTCCAATCTGTGTCTGAGGGGATTCGTCACCTTCACCGGCAGGGAGGAGAGAGAGTTCTCACCACCCTTTGCCTCTGTTGTAATATTGTTGTCATAGGTGCAGAGTGTTTGTCACTGCTTCATATCTTTGGTCTTAATTTACCGTGAGGCAGAAGGTATATGTCAGGAAGAGGGCATTAATTTTTTGTGTTTTAGGGTTAGGATTGAGGATAGATATATAGTTGTGACATGCTTCCCGGGTAACTGGTAATTGAGTAACCCTCAGTTTAGGTTGATGGAGAGTAATCTAAATGCAGAAGTACGAAAGGTCAGTTTCATAGGTAAGATTTACATGATTCGGCCAAAAATAACCCTTTTATGTCGTCTTACCATATGTCAAAAAAGTCCTTTATGTCGTTTTACTATATGTCAGCTGACATATAGAGGCATAGATCCCTACCTGATATATTCTCTGACATGATTTTTTCATATGTTTATCGCCATTTAACTAAGTAGGTTTTTTTTAGATGTTTTTGCTATAAAGGGTTATAAGTGTTAAATTGCTTAGACTGATAAAATTTTATATTACTGACGAATTTACTTGTATATTTTAAGCGTTAAAATATTTACTCTTAGAGTACTTGAGACTCCTAAATCAGGTTTTTATATCTGTAATTATTGTCTTACTTAGACTCTTAAATGACTTGGTATGAATAATGTTAGTAGTTTCTTGTATTTGTACTTATAGTTGTTATATTAGTTAGTTTTAGGACAATTAGTACATTCAGTGTAGCTTAAGTAGCCCGACACGGATAGCATTTTAGTATGTACCATTGTCCCCAACACGCCTCCGACATCTGATATTTCAAAACACAATCCTATATGAAGCCAACATCCGGCATCTACAACCTTGGTCCTTTATGTGCAAAATTGGTGAAAGCCGAAAGCATTTAACTGGAAATTAGCTTGATAGGATTCAAAATTCCTGTCTATGGGTGTGTAAAGTATGGAAAGTATGTAAGTACTAAAGTACAGAAACTAAATGGAAGCTACTGGTATTAAGTGCAAATTAGCGGAATATAGATTTGCTCTCCATGGATGTAGAGAACACCAATGTCTGTTTCCTTGATAATTTTTATGTTTCTTATTTTGCAATAAATGTTGAAAATTAAGCATGATTTCTGTTTGGATAGGCATGAAAGGTTGAATTCATGGAATTGGAAATTCTCTACCTGTATTAAGAACTTTGGCTCTTGTTGTATGCATTCACAACCTAGGAAGCATGGACACTAAAAAAATGTGGGCTATGTCGCGTCTGATATGTATCAGACACAACCCGGACACTCCAAACACACTAGGACACATTAAAATAGGTGACGTCTCCATGTCGTGGTGTCCTTACTGTGTCGTGTCATATCTATGTCTGTGCAATATAGTTCATAACATGATGCCAGTTCCTCTTTCAGCATCTACCGAATATAAACAGACAGCTAGAAAATATCATCTAATTTTGCAATGTTAAAATAAAACTAGAAGTAACTATATTTGAAAAAGAGGTAAACATATTCTTTATAATTTTATGGATTTTATTTGGCTTGGTTCTTAGTCCTGGGTGAATGATGTCTTTGCTTTGTAGGATCGGGAAGCAAACGGTGGATGACAGTGATAGCGACGATGAGATAGATGATAATGATGACATTAACGGTTGCGAAAATAAATCTGTGGTGCTTGATGATGGGAACGGTCCAAGCCAAAGTAAGGAGGAAGTTGAGCGTTCTACTCTAGCATTGGTATCTGGTGCAAAGTTGGATGGAGAATCACCAGGTGAGGGTTCTGAAGAAAGGAACTCAGAGGAAGTTAGTGGGAACTCACTGGAGGTTCAAGCATCGTCGACATGCTCAGAGCAGAGTAATCTGGAGGAAGCAAATGGAATCAACAGTTTCGGATCTCCAGCTGTGGGACAGGGTTCAGGTATTGCAGATGGCAGCTCTGAGTTGGATGGTATTGTGGAATGTGAAACTAGAGAAAGTGAAGTAGCTGTCACCCAGAATGCTGTAGTTTCTACTTTGGAGGAGGTTCCAAGAAGAGATGAGACCAAACCGAAAGCAGATCAGTCTGCTAAATCTCTATCTGCTGATAAAGAACCAGTTGCACAAATGGCAGCTTGTTCTACTTCTGATGAGCCGTTGTGCTTTGACAAGTATAACTCAGCTGCAGAATTGGAGGTACTTGTCTAAAATTTCCCCCCTGCCTTTCAGTTTCCATGTTCTATTGGTATTTGAATTAATTAACTATACCAGCATTTCGGTTTGTTGAAGAAGTCCCGTACTTATAAATGTATTTTACTTAAATCCAAATTGAACCAATCACCACAAAAGCAGGTTCGTCTTTAGGCCTTTGGAGTTAAGCTGGTTTTTTTTAGGTGAATCATCTTTAGGCCAAGCATGCACTTCAGAGTGCAACTTGAACAAAACCCTGACAGGAACCCACAGAATATATAGTGTAAGGAATTATAGCATTAATTTGCTTGATTATTGAAATTATCTTGTTTGAAGAAATAACTTATTTGGGGAAACGCAATAAAATCATTTCTTTAGATCAAGTCCTTAGACAAATTGCTCAAATTAAACTAAATTTTGTTTACCAAGAAAACAGTAAGTTTAGCTAGATCCAGCCCCAGTTTGGGCCTAGTTCGTGTCAGCTTTTTGGCAAACAAGACGCTTTGGGTTGTAATTATGGGTAAACCAGGTTTTATCTCAGACTCACCAATTGTTGTTGGTCCCATACTTATCCTTAATCATAAGTAGACAAGAAAGAGAAACTTTTATGGTTTCTCAATCAAAGCAAGTGAATCCATGATTAGCGGAGTTGTCTTGGATATTGTCATAGGATAAAACATATTTTAAGTTAGCATGAAATTTTAGCAAATACAATGAAAGTGAAACTTTTAATTGTCACAAAAAGGTTATAGGAGTTTTCTTTTTTGAAAACCTTAGTATATCTTATTAGTTCACTTTGGCTGGAATATCAGGTCAAAACATCAGTATACTAATATTTAGGCAAAGATGCTTTCCCCTTATTCAATTATGGCCCACCATTATACTCAATATTAAAAACATTCAAATATGGTAAGTCCATGAAGTGGAAATGGGTAAGGTTTAGTCCACACCAATTCTTCTATACCCATATCCAATATTAAATAAAATTGAATTTAATATGTAAACATTATCTAATCTATTATTATTAGCTATATCAGTGGGACCCAATAGAAAGGCTTTTGTTTGGACCCAGGACACCGATCTAACCTTGACCCTAACCCAATTCAAACCCAGAACGATATATTCTTTTTTATGTTTCTAAACAAAGAGTAAGTTTATACGGTTTCTGTAATTAAGTGAGTATAATCTTATCTATAATAACTCTCATAACTCTCATTTAAGATATTTACAAACTTAAATTTTGATAATCCCATAGAAATAATATTTAGAAGTTTGATAAGTGGACAATAGAGAGATTATATGACACTTCACAAGAAGTGTCAAAGGAATTTAAGGGGGAGGTATATATATGAGTTAAAGGTAGGGACTAGGGCGTATATCTAAATAAGTGGATATATTATATATTGTCAATGTAGTGTGGATATGGTCTCCTTTGGGGTTCCCTTGCTAAGTTACCAGTGGAAGGACCAGCATAGAATCTCCAAGAGGCAACTGAGCGGAAATAAATGTGGAACACTCAGATTAAGTTTTTTTTCCGACACCAGCCTGTGATCTCACGCTGCCTGGAGGGTCCCGTAAGGATTTTGACTTGAAAATGGATCCGGAGGTCTTGGCAATATATGGAAATTGATTGTCTTGGTAGCATTCTTGTTCTTAGTTCATTTAAGTTTTTGGCTCTTTCAACTTATATTTTCCCTGGTTTTGTGTATAGTAGATACCTGCTGCTGCATGAAGTTTCTCTTTTTTGCCATTTTTGCACCAACCCATAGTTTTTAACTTTTTCCAATGATTGTATTGCTCATTGATATATGGTTTTGCCAATAGGTTCTTGGTATGGAAAGGCTAAAAGCAGAGCTGCAGTCGCGTGGACTAAAATGTGGTGGAATGCTGCAAGAGAGAGCTGCCAGGCTTTTCCTTCTAAAATCTACCCCATTGGATAAGCTGCCAAAGAAGATGCTTGCTGCTAAGGCTGCAGGGAAATGAAAGAACTCCCTTGGAGATGAGTGTAACTGCTGCTGCTAATACTACAGGAGGCTTTGTTAACCAGCTTTCCCTGTTTTGTATCGTATCGTCTGATAGTGGAGATTTCACATATTTCTTACTGAACTAAAGACATTTCCTTGCCTGTATCATATATAATACGTTGGTCGGATGATTATTTGCTCATGTATCGGAGATTTGCAGTTGTGTTGTAATCAATGAACGCTTACATTATTGTGTGCCGCCTATTATATACTTTGTGGTTATGGTCTTTACCCTGCCTTTGTTCAATAGTTGAGATAAAAAAAAGGAAGGTCCTCAGCTATAGGAAGCACTGTTTGATTAAAATCTGGACGTGACATTAGCAATTGCTAGACTAGTTTGAGCTCATCCTTATAACATATAATGCCATATTACTGATCACTATTTTATGTTCATATAAATTCTAACTAACAGTTTGATTAAAGATAATTATATGCTAAATTGATTACATATATGCCTTTCATGTTTCAAACTCTATACAAACACGACACAGAACTGACACTGATTTGGGGTATTTGCACTCTTGGATTGTTTGTGTCGTGCCTGATACGTGTCCATCAATGATGGGACACATAAACAATACACAGTATCATAACTTGTTTTCTGTTTATATTTCTCCAATGCATTCGGAGAAGAGATTATTGTGCACTTGTTACTACTTAATCCCTGTTTTTTTGGGGTTCTTTAATTGATCTTGCAATCAAGAACAACTTCGTCAAGAGAGATTATTGTGCACTTGTTACTACTTAATTCCTTATTATTATTATTTTGGGTTCTTTAATGGGCTAATTAGTGTTTGGATCCTGGATTTTATACCAGATTAGTGTTTAGGCCTTGACTTGTCCAATTAGAAAGTTTGGACCCTGAATTTTTTCTTTCTTTCTTCCGATTATGCCCTTTCCAGATTAATGTTTGTGTCATCTTTAGAATCTTGAGGATGGCATCAGCAATTGTTGTAGTAGTAGTTGTTTTCTTCTACTTGTAAAATAGCTTCTATGCCTTTCATAATCTTGCTCTTCTATCTTTTTTTTTTTTTTTTTTTTTTTTTTTTAAATGTTTTATAATATGTCTCTATTGGAAATAAGATATAAATAAATTCATTCAAAAGCCAGTGCAGCTATGTTGCACGGATACAAATACAATATGACACAAAATTGATACGTGACACAGATATGGTACCACCATTCTGACATGTCCTATTGTATTTCGGAGTGTATGTAGTGTCTAGTACGTGTCCGATACAGACATGGTAATCATTTTGAAGTGGCGAAAAATAAGAACTAATATTTGAACATTCTACATATCGAACTTGCTTTTTTAGGATGATTATTTGCTATCAGTACACTTAGATCCTTGAATCCCTTTTCCACACTACTGAACTCCCAACACATCTAGATTATTCCATATTCAATATTAAGCTGCTATTACCAAAATATGAGACATACCTGGAACTGAGCCACATGTACATCCATAAACCCTATAACGTTAAGGTCATGACAATTCAAATTATATGTAATTCAAGAAAGCAACAATAGAACTTCATTAAAATCACTATGCAGTCAAACCTAGTATAAATTTTTTATTATAAAGTATTTACTGAACATAGTAGGATTAACATAAAGAAAAAAAAAAGTAAAAGAACAAGCATCTTGATTATCTCATAAACAGAAATTTTTGTACAGTGGGAAGAATTATAGAAATTTGCAGAGAAGAGAAGAAAGTTTTAAGAATTTACAAAAAATGGGATAAGACGCCATTGGAGTAGTTGACATATGGGGCTAGGAGCTAAAGGAGATTGGCGTTCTGAGGGATTGGTGGGGTGCCAATTCCTTTGGCACCTAGGAGCTGGACGCCAGCTCCTTTGACGTTCCTCTAATTAAAAAAAGAGAGAGTATAGTCTCTAGCTGATGCCATCCTCAAAGGGCATAATCGGAAGGAAAAAAGAAAAAAATTAGGGTCCAAACTTTTTATTTGGACAAGTCAAGACCTAAATACTAATCTGGTATAAAATTCAGGGTCCAAACGCTAATTAGCCCTTCTTTAATTGATCTTGCAATCAAGAACAACAACTACAACTAGTACTATTATTATATTGATTGATATTTAAACTGATAGATATTTAAGTCCAATTTAGGTAAACCCCAAAGTTTTTTTTTTTTGAAAAGAAAGGCATTTATTGAATCAATCAGAATTGTTTACAGTCATAAAGCAGTCCTCAGTGAGAGGCTGGATAATACAATGAGGAGGCGAAGAAAATTTCTCAGAAGTGAGGGAACGTCGAGCTTCCCCGGCAAGAACATGAGCGACGTTGTTTCCTCTTCTTCTTACAAATAGGAGTTGAACGGCTTGGCCACCAGCCAAATCCTTTTGAATGTCAGCAACCAAATCCAGCAGTCGCCATGGAGTTAATCGAGGTTCCCCTTTGAGAATCCGGAGAGCCACCATAGAGTCTCCTTCAATGATGATATTACTTGTAGGCATGAGTCGAGCTAATCCAATCCCAAGCTTAATAGCCTCCAGTTCAGCTAGGAGACATTGATCAATAGGATTGTGGTTTAAGAGATACTTTGTTTCAGCCATGATAAAGGATCCCAATTCATCCCTGGCAACAGCAGCAGCAGCGCTGCCTACCGGGGATGTCGCCCCATCGACATTGATCTTGATAGAACCAGGGGGAGGCGCCTGCCATATATTACCATCATCGGCCTCAAGCCTCAGGTTGCTAATCTCCTTTGATTTGTTTTGGAGCTCCTCAGTGTGCAACGCAAGGAGGTTCATAGCATGTTTGATGATATACTGGGGACGTGGAGCAATTTTTCGATAAACACAATCCCCTCTAGATTTCCAGATAGCCCAAAGTATCGATGCCCCCATCCGGACAACATCACAATCGAAATTTTCGTTTACCCAAGCAGATAAGAGGGAATGAAGGCTGACACAATGATCTGTGCGCATTCCCAAGGGACTTATAAACCAAGCCTCCCTGGCAATGTGGCAGTGAATAAACAAGTGATCCACAGTTTCATCCTCAAGTTGGCAAAACGGGCACAAAGGACTCACCTGACAGTTTCTCTTATTGATAGTAGAGAACAGGGGAAGTCCATTGTGCCACAGCCGCCACACAAACATCTGGATGCGGGGGAGAATGAATGGTAGTTTCCAAATACGCTCCCATTTGAGCATAGAGCCAGAATCAGACGAACAGGAAGGAAGACCACATCGTATAGATTCGTAAAGGGATTTGGAAGAAAACTCATCCGTTTTGGAGCTTGTCCAAATGAGCTTGTCAGTTACCTCTCCCGCCTGGAGGTTGATATCAGTGATGGCCTTCGCTTCCCAGGGAGGGAAAAGAGAATGGATCAGAGGAACATTCCAGTTATGACCACTTGAATCCATGAGATCACGAACAAGCCTGGGAGTGTATTCAGTATCAGAGAGGGCACTGACCCTGAATCCAGGCAACCCAGGAACCCATGGTTCGTTGAAAATATGTATGAAACCTTTCCCCACTTTCCAAAGGACTTTCCCTTCAAGATATACACGAGCATCAAGTAAACTTGCCCACGTAGGTGAAGCACTCTTACATTTTGTGATGTGCCAAATTGATCGATTTTGTAAGTATGTTCCAGTGAGTATCTGGACCCAAAGCTGGTGTGGATTGGTTATGAATCTCCATAGGAGCTTGCCAATAAGAGAATCATTGACCCATTTGGGATTGCGGAAGCCCAACCCACCCTCCTTCCTGGGTAGCATGAATTTCTTCCAGGCTATATAGTGCATCGACCTGCTTGCTTCGTCGTGTCCCCACCAGAAATCCCTGCACTGGCGATCAATAGCATTACTGATACCTTTAGGAATATTATAGGAAGACATGTAATAAATAGGAATGGAACCCAGAGTGGATTTGATCAGAATGGAGCGTCCCGCGTGAGAGAGAAGCTTCGATTTCCACCCCTTCAGTCGAGAAGAAATTTTCTCCAGGAGATTATTATAGGTGCTGAGCCTTGATTTTGGAAGAAGCAATAGATGTCCCAGGTACTTATCACAGCTGCGCATAGGTGGTAGATTGAGAATGCTCGAAAGCTCAGTTCGTTCCTGGGAAGGAACACTATAACTGAAGTGGATGCTCGATTTCCCGAAATTAATTAGTTGCCCAGACCATGCAGAGTATTGATTGAAAATCCTTTGGACAGTTGCAATAGAATTTGAAGAAGCTTTGCCAAACACTAGAATATCATCTGCAAATAGTAGGTGAGAAATAGAAGGTGTATAACGATTTATACGCATACCTCTGTAGAGATCTTCTTGTTCAAACCGATAGAATAGTTGAGATAAAACTTCAGAACATAAGATGAAGAGGAACGGGGACAAAGGACAGCCTTGTCTAATCCCTCGTTTAGCATGGAACCAACCCTCCGGGGATCCATTGATCAATATCGAATAACTAGGGGTGGTGATGCACTCCATAATGAGATCATTAGTACGGTCCTGAACCCCCAATCCATGTAACACAGATTTAATAAACTGCCATGAGAGTCGATCATAGGCCTTGGCCATGTCGATCTTCATAGCAAAATTTGATGCAGATTTTTAGAACATCTCCATATCAAAAACATATTTGTAAAATATCCAAGTAATTTTAAGCCAAATCAAATTATGTTAGGAATAGACAGTGATTTTATATCAAAATTATCCGAGTTTCTTTTTGAGTTTCCAACGTAGCTGTTAGGAAGCTCAAGAGAGTCGAGAGCGATATTAAGGAGTATCAATAGGCTGCATAAGGAGAGGCAGGGCCGACTCTGAACTAATGGGCCGAGACTAAACTTTCAAAATAGATCCCCCACAGGTAATGTAAAAAATATATAAATATAACAAAAATTTATGGGAAGATTTATGAAATGCCCAAAAACTAAAAAAGTTTTATGTAAAACCCACCGCTAAAAAAACTTTCATCGCGTGCCCAGAATTAGAGAAACTTATCCAAAGCGGGTTCCAAATGACCCTTTTGTCCTTCCTTTTAATTTATTGAAAACACCCACGAAACTGCTCTTAAAAAAAAGTTTCGATACTTCATCTTCTTCCTTACGCTGCTCACTTTCGAATCTAGGTTTTCTCCTCAAAAATCTTCAAAAACTCGTCGAAAAATTTCGGAAAGACTGGGACAAACGACAAAAATGCTAAAACGGAGGTCCAAACATCATTTTTTTGCGAATCTAAAATTTCGGAAGGCCGTCTAACTATGAAGCTGTTACTTTCAGTCTCCTCGACGATACGCTCATTTTGCGACAAACGGGACCTCGTTTCGACCTCCCAGTCAAAAGTTATGGCCCTCCAAAGTTTCAGCTGACCATAAAATGCAGGAGAATGGCCATTCTCCGTGTTAGAACACGAAAAATGTTAATTTCACATGAGGGTGATCATTCTCCGTATTAGTAACACGGAGAATGGCATTCTCCGTCTTAATTTACACGGAGAATGACCATTCTCCGTGTTAGTAACACGAAGAATGACATTCTCCGTCTTAATTAAGACGGAGAATGTCATTCTCCGTCCTGAAAGTTACACGGAGAATGGCCATTCTCCGTCATAATTTAGACGGAGAATGGTCATTCTCCGTCTTAGTTTACACAGAGAATGGTCATTTCAGTGTTAAAACGCATGAGAAAGACCATTCTCGGAGAATGCCATTCTCCGTGTTAAATAAAACGGAGAATGTCATTCTCCGTGTTAAATAAAACGGAGAATGACATTCTCCGTCTTAATTTAAACGGAGAATGTCATTCTCCGTGTTAAATAAAACGGAGAATGACATTCTCTGTCTTAATTTAAACGGAGAATGGCCATTCTCCGTGCTACATTAAGACGGAGAATGTCATTCTCCGTTTTATTTAACACGGAGAATGGCATTCTCCGTTTTATTTAACACGGAGAATGGTCATTCTAGTATTAAAACGCAGGAGAATGACCATTCTCCGTGTTACTAACACGGAGAATGCCATTCTCCGTGTTAAATAAAACGGAGAATGTCATTCTCCGTGTTAAATAAAATAGAGAATGACATTCTCCGTCTTAATGTAACACGGAGAATGGCCATTCTCCGTTTAAATTAAGACGGAGAATGTCATTCTCCGTTTAAATTAAGACGGAGAACGGCATTCTCCGTTTTAAATAAAACGGAGAATGGCATTCTCCGTGTAATTTAGTTTTTTTTCATGAACAAAGAGTTTCGTTCTTCTTTCAAAACGATGATAATTCTGATGAAAAAGAAGAAGAAAGATATTCTCTCCACAATTGACCTAATTGTCGGAAAACTTCAAATGTCTCCACGATGAAGATGAAGATGATGATGATGATGATGACGAGCGATGATCTGAGTTCGACTGAAGAAAAGCACACCGAACTACGAACGATCTTTGCGATCTCTGCTGAAGATATGAGCAATAGAATTCAGATTTCCAGTGAAGAAGAAGAAGACGAAAATCACAATCCAGATCTGAGTTTTTTGAATTCAAATACATATAGATGACCAATTCGCGCGGAGGGGTAGTTTCGGTATTATAAAAATAGCAGTTTCTAGCGGGTGGCATCTAAAAGGGAATCTTGGAATATTTAACGTAAAAATACTTAATTCTGGATATTTCATAAAACTTATCCAGCGGGTGGACATTTCATAAAAGTCCACCCCGAAATTGGGTTTCTCAGCAATTTCCAGAAAATTTATTGTCACCAAGATTTGAACAAAGGATTTCAAAGTAGAGGTCAAACATTATAACCATTACACCATACTATTTTTTTTTGGTTAAAAATAGCACATGATATATCCTAGTTCTATTGTAGATAGACCAATATTGGTGTCCCTTTCGTTCGGGGTTCCTGAGCCATCGTCCGGCCTGTCCTGAGCCAGGGCCGCCCCTGAGGAGAGGTATAAGACTGAGGGATGGCTGGATGGTGGACGGTCTCAGAATCGAACCACGGTCCGGTGACGGAAAAAAAAAAGCCTGCATAAGATCACATTTGAATATCTAAATAAAAGGCATGAGTTTTGAGAGACGGGTACCACAATCTTTCGAACAACGGAGGAATTGTTTGGACAAGTGGAAGGTTTGATCCTGCTACTCTAAAATGTCGGAAAGATGTACACGAACTAATGAAATATTAGAAATTGTACGGTTAATCTATTACACGTATTTTGTGAACTCATCTATGAAGTTATAGAACTGGCTCAAGGATGAAACTAATAAAGTAGATAAAAGCCATTGGGCTAGATGGCTTATCTACTTAGGGTACGGCTATCCATACCCCACCACCTGCTGAACACATCCTATTAAAAAAAATAATAAAATAAAATTTCTATTCTATTCTCCTCCTGCTCCCCTCCTCTCTCCCACCCGCTCCGCCGACCCCGACCCCTCCTCCTCACCCTCCTCCTTCTCCTCCCCCACCCTCCGACCCCGACCTCCTTCTCCTCCCCCGCCTCCTCCTCCCCCAACCCTCCTTCTCCCCCCCCCCTCCTCCTCCCGACGCTCCTCCTCCTGTGTCGGAGGTCGGGAGGCGGAGGAGGAGGAGGAGGGTCGGGAGGAGGAGGTGGAGGAGGCGGAGGGGTCGGGAATACATGTTTCTTTAGGCTAAATTGCTTACCATGAACTTGGAATCAACTAGCAATTTATTTATTGGAGGGAAACAACATTTTAATTTGTCGCAACATTTTAATTTGTTGCGGCTTTGTCGTTGGTCATGAATCATGATAAAAGGCTCTTCTTCTTCCTGTGGAGGAATAAAAGCGTCCACAGGAGGAGGAATTAATCTAAAACTTGTCATCCAATATATTGCGCCATTTGGCTACGGGGCTACAAGGAGGTTCATCAATAAATTCATCGTGTGTATAAATAGGCGGTGGAAGATTCAGATTAGGAGAGTTTAGGAATAACCGAATAAGAAAAAGGAATAGGAGTCATGAACAAGCGTATTATTTTTAAAACAATTAGCTTTTTCCCCCTTCTTTTTAAGTAATCATATAATTTTTTTAGATCATCATCATTATCATCATCATCATATATATATATATATATATATATATATATTTTTATTTTTTATTTTTATTTATCATCATCATCATCATCATATATATATATATATATATATATATATATATATATATATATATATATATATATATATATATATATATATATATATATATGTCCAAGCTTCCTAGTCCAAGTGGTTAGGGAGGGGAGCTCACTTGAGGGAGGCCCGCCCCCCCCCCCCCCCCCCCCCCCCCCCCCGCCCCTCCTTTCCGTGGGCATGGAATGGCTGGGTGGTCGCGGGGAGACCACGGTCCCAAGCTGACGACCTCAAAAAATAGACCAAAATAAATAAATAAATAAATAAATAAATAAATATATATATATATATATATATATATATATATATATATATATATATATATATATATATATATATTATAATTTGTTATAGATATATGTGTAGGCAATAATATCATGTAGTTAAGCTATTAGTTAGAATTTTAAAAAAAAAAATAAGAGAAATTTTGAGTGGCACCCCACTTTATTTTACCATATTTAAGGTGCATCCCACAATTTTGTACAAATGTAAGTTACCCCCAATTTGGACGGTAACCGTCAAAAAAAAATTTCTTAGACCAAAATGCCCTTGCTTCTTTCTCTTTCTTCTTTCTTCTTCCCCCCTCCACCACCACCCCCTCCCGGCCACCGCCCCGCTCCCCCCACACCTTCCCACCTCTGCTCCCCCCTCCTCACCTCCGCCCCCCTCGGCCGGTCCACTAAGGACAACATCGTCACCGCCGAGGAGCTCCGGTCCCACAACAATCCCTCCGACCTCTGGATCTCGATCCAGGGGAAGGTCTACGACATCACCGGCTGGTCCAAGGAGCACCCCGGCGGCGACCTCCCCCTCCCGCACATCGCCGGCCAGGACGTCACCGACGCCTTCCTCGCCTACCACCCCGCCTCCAACTGGGCCCACCTCGATCGCTTCCTCGTCGGCCGCTTCGCTGACTACCGAGTATCCCCGGCATCCAAGGACTACCGCCGCCTCCTCGGCAAGTTCACCAAGGCGGGCCTCTTGGACTGATCGACAAGAACATCGTCGGGCACAGAGGCTCGGGCACAATGTACAAGATCAAGCTCGGCAATGGGGAGCTGGTCGCGATGAAGAAGCTCTGGAGCCCGAAGAAGCCCAAGGACCACTCCGTGGACTCACTGTACCTCGACAGGGAGCTGACGATGGAGGTCGAGACGTTGGGGAGCATTCGACACAAGAACATAGTGAAGCTGTACTGCTGCTTCTCCAGCTTGGACAGCAACCTCCTAGTCTACGAGTACATGTCCAACGGGAACTTGCGGGACGCGCTGCACAAGGGGTGGAGCTTCCTGGACTGGCCGACGAGGCACCGGATCGCCGTCGGTATCGCGCAGGGGCTGGCCTATCTGCACCACGACCTCCTGTTCCCGATAGTTCACAGGGACATCAAGACGTCGAACATACTTCTCGACGCCGAGTTCGAGCCTAAGGTGGCCGATTTCGGCATCGCCAAAGTGATGCAGGCCTGTGCCAGGGAGAATGATTCATCGACGACTGTTATTGTAGGCACTTATGGCTATTTAGCCCCCGCCCCGGTGAGGATGTCTCAAATTAATTGTACGTAATCAAATGTTGTTGATCGAAATGTCGTTAGTACTGATAGACCAAAATGTTGTGACTGCAGAGTATGCCTACTCCTCGAAAGCCAGTACCAAGTGCGATGTGTACAGCTACGACGTGGTCCTGATGGAGCTCATCACCGGCAAGAAGCCGAACGAGCCGGAGTTCGGCGAGAACAAGGACATCATCTACTGGGTGAACAGCAAGATGGCGACCAAGGAGGGCGCGACCGACATCCTCGACAAGCGGCTGTCGTGGAGCCCGTTCAAGGAGGAGATGATCCAGGCGCTGCGCATCGCCATCCGCTGCACCTGCGGCACGGCCGCCCTCTGTCCGTCCATGAACGAGGTCGTGCAGCTCCTGATTGAGTCCGACGCGTCCCGGTCGGACAACGGCGGGGGGTCGTCATTCAAGCTCAAGGGAGCGTCGTCGTTCAAGCTCAGGGAGTCACAGTCGATCAGGGCTAAGGTCCCGAGCTTTGACACGAGTCTAGACCAAGTGAACTAGTACTAGTTGACATGAGTCACAGCCGGCGGCAGCAGCGGCGGCGGCGGCAGAGGCGGGGAGGGGGGGGGGCGATGGCTGCAGCAGCGACGTCGGGGGGTGGGGGGAGGGGCAGGTGGAGGGGGTGGACCGGGTCGTGGGCGGCAGTCGACGGAGGCACGGGGATGTCATGGAGAGGGGGCTCGGGATAGAGAAGAGGGCATTTTCGTCAAAAAAAAAAAGGGTCAAAAGAGTTGACCGTTAAAGAAAGACGGAATCCGTCAAAAGTGGAAGGTAACTTACATTTGTGCAAACTTGTGGGGTGCACCTTAAATATGGTAAAATAAAGTGGGGTGCCACTCAAAATTTCTCAAAAAATAATTGTGGCAGCTCATTTCGACTAATTTTTAATTACAATTAAAAATTAGTTTTGAAATTATTTTCTTCTGTATTTCTTCCTAATTAATTGACGTTTGAAGCAGCTTTATAATTGTAGAGATATATACATGCGATGGAAGATTCAGATTATGAGAGTCTAGGATAAGTATGGGTTCAAAATTGGGATTAGGATATGTTTTTGAATCAGTATTTAGTTATGTAAAACTTTTTATTTACTTTATTATTAATTTATATATTTTCTCTAATTAACTAATAACTAGAATTTGGCTATTAACATATATGTTTATTTATCTATTTATTTTAGTATTATTATCTTTACTTTTTCTTATTAATCTAATAAATAAAAGTTTTTCGTATTTGTTTGTTTATAGTTCCTTAGCTAAAATTTTATTATATAAGGATATAAAAAGTAATTTAATCACCCTGAACTGCTTAGTTAATTTTTTGTTGGATATTTCTAAATTGTTTTGAGATAGAAATTTATAGTATTCTGTTAACTATTTTGTTCTTCATATTTCGTTAAGATATATGAATATGTATGACAAAGGATGGCCAGTAGTAAGTTAGTTTAGTTGTAGAGGTCAATTCGACAAATTTTATGATAGTTATAATTTGAAGTTTTTTCTTCCCACTTTTTTCCCGTTAGGTAAAAAAAACAAAAACAATTATAATCACTAATGAATTCCTAGTCAATTGATTTCATCAAATGGTATAATTCATGGTGCATGTCCACCATAAGTTAAACCTTTTGCACTATATATATATATATATATATATATATATATATATATATATATATATATATATATATATATATATTTTGACCTTGCTATATTCAAATCCTAACTATATATATATATATATATATATATATATATATATATATATATATATATATATATATATATATATATATATATATATATATTTTGGAACCAGGTAAATTATTTCTAGAATCGTTCATACTGGAATTCGAACTCCTGACCACTCGGGCCGCATGCATCTCACTTAACCACTAGGCTAGAGGTCATCTGCTATATATATATATATATATATATATATATATATATATATATATATATATATAAATATATATATATATATATATATATATATATATATATATATACTAGTGGATAACCCGTGCCATAATGGCACGGACACGAACTCGGTCTTCTCGACGTAAGCGTGCAGGCACCAGGCCAATGCCAGGGAGTTCCGGACGGAAACGCGGCCTCCGAACCCGGCCTTCTCGACGTAGGCGTGCAGGCACCGGGCCAGCGCCAGGGACCCGAGCCCGGCGGAGGTGGACACGGCAAAGACCACGGTGGCGGCGTTCGGGGCGGCATGGAGGCGAAGACGTGCAGGGCCGTCGCGGGGCGTCCGAGGGCGGCGAGGTCCGAGACGACGGCGGTCCAGGAAACGACATCCATGTGCGGCATTCCGTCGAATACCCGCAGGACGTGGTCGGCGGAGCCGCGTCAGGAGTAGGCGGTGAGCAAGACGGTTTGCACGAAGGGGTCGAGCTGGAATCCGAGGAGGAGGACGTGTGCATGGAGCGACCTGGTGGCGACGGCGGCGGTGGTGGTGTTGAGTAAGGAAGAGAAGGTGTGGGAGTCGGGAGGGACGCGGTGGCAGAGCATTTGGGAGTAAATGGAGAGTGGGTCGAGGGAGATGGCGATAGCGGTGTTGAAGAAGAAGGGGTTGGGGTTGGGGTTGGTCATGGTAGAGAAGAGGGAGGCGGCGAAGGAAGGGTCGGCGTCGACGGCGCGGTGGAGGAGGCTGCTTGCGATGAAGGGGTTGTGGAAGAGGCCGGCGACGACGGCATGGACGAGGATGGAGCAGAGGTGGCGGAGGGAGGGACGGTGCAAGAGGAGCTGGAGGCGGGGGTACCGTTGGAACAACTGTAACGCCCCAGAACCAGAATACTGGAGAGCGGGGGAGTACATAGACAGCTACGTATATTGAAGTGCAACCCACCTCGCTATACGGTCACGGCTGTCTAGAAACATGAGGGTTTAACTACAAGCCAACAGTCTCCTTTGGTCATGAACAAGCCTATTGTCTCAATCTCAAGCAAGCAATAATAGTTACAAGATGTCAGAGCACCAAATATATAATAGCAAGGCGTCCCATACATTACATATTGGATGATCATGAAGCTAGTCGTTACAAAATGTCAGGACTAGCAAGAGTTTAGTCATACATAATCAACCCTAGGATCTGTCAATCATGTTACAGCCCGTAGGCAGACAGTAAATAAAGGTGCAATACGAGCTAACACGTGCTCGTCGGCTAAACGCCTCAAAAAAATAATTTTACAATAAAGTGGAAGGACAAAAGAAACCCACTCGTTGCCAGGGTTACGCCTGGTGGCCACCATATGGCTGGAAGACAGGTGGATCCTCTGGTGCTGCTCCGATATCTGGCCACACAAAACCAGCTGGGTCAGACCCCAGAAGAGCAAGTGCCAAAAATGAGACTTCACTTAGGAACTAAAACCAGCATATCATAATAGAATATTAAAGATAATAAATAAATAAATAAATAACTGATAATAATAGAGATAACAACAGTAAACTGAGTACGAAGAAACCATTCAAGTAGCCAGGTCACAACCCTTAAACCAAACAAGGACCGGGGTTACAGCCCGTCACCTGAATAGAAACCCGTCTCAATTACTATTGGTACAGTGAAGACAATAAATGAAGAGAGGACACAGAACTGCTCCGGAAGCCAGTTACAACCCTTAAACCAAACAAGGACCGGGGTTGTAACCCTTCGCCTGAACAGAACTGGACCCCTGATCTTTATTGCTAAGGCCAGCATAAATAATCATGGTATTAAGGTAAGGTAAATCATGACGAATATGGCATGGGGTTGCAATAAGACTATAAACGAATAGAGGACACAGAACTGCTCCAGGAGCCAGGTTACAACCCTTAAACCAAACAAGGACCGGGGTTGTAACCCTTCGCCTGAATAGAACTGGACCCCCGATCGTTATTGTTAAGACAAGCATCAATAATCATGTCATGTCACAATCTTGCACATGATCAGGATAAGACTAAGATGGAATAAACTCCATCCAATCAATCATGGCCAATCAAGAGTACGGCTTGATACTTTTAACTAACTAGGGTTATCACATGCCTAGTTACTAGCAAGATACAATAAGATTATCCCAACAGCCAAAAGCCCTGCAGACCATCCAGGTTATCCGGGTCGAATGTCCGTTTATGAAGAATGCAACACATGACTGTGTGCTGGAAATGTGCCCTACTCGTCGGTAGGCTACAAGTCCACTTGAGCACCCAGATAACGGGATTGCCTGTAGCTGGAAAATCTTTTCATGACTACTGGATTATTCTAGTTATTAGCCTTAGTTGAATTCAGTAGGTACCCCTGACCATGGTACTCAGGGATCCCCATCCTAGACATGATGCAAGACAGTACCATTTTATTTGTACAAACACAATCGTCCACGGTGTTCAGATCTTTCATACTTGTCATGTTAGGCTAGCTGTCGTAATAACATGTCGAGATATATCATGTCAGTTTACTTGTCAAGAGTGCGCCACAGCGGGCCACTATCGTGTTCTATTCTTACATTATCAAGAATGAGAGAAACTTGCATAAAATAACTAGTGGCATATTCTTGATGCCAAGGAAAAGATCTACAACTTTCACGTTGGGAGTTGAAAGAAATTCGAGCCGCAATTCGGTCAATTAGGACATATAACAGTTAGAAAAAGCCAAAATAGGCACTATGCGGCCTATTCTGCGACACCATATACGGCCAACTGCGACATGTGCCTTATGCGGCTCATTCGTGACATCATATGCGGCCAACTGCGACATGCAGCTCATCTGCGACACCTTATGCGGCCATCTGCGACATGCGGCTCATCTGCGACACCTTATGCGGCCAACTGCGACATGTGCCTTATGCGGCTCAACTGCGACATCATATGCGGCCAACTGTGACATGCGGCTCATCTGCGACACCTTATGCGGCCAACTGCAACATGTGCCTTATGCGGCTCAACTGCGACATCATATGCGGTCAACTGCGACATGCGGCTCAACTGCGACATCATATGCGGCCAACTGCGACATGTGCCTTATGCGGCTCAACTGCGACATCATATGCGGCCAACTGCGACATGTACCTTATGCGGCTCATTCACGACATCATATGCGGCCAACTGCGACATGTGCCTTATGTGGCTCAACTGCTACATCACATGCGGCCAACTGCGACATGTTGACAGATGAACATAGAAATGACCGAAAAATGCTTTTGGCCATAACTTCCTCATCCGAAGTCGAAATCAAGCGAAACAAAAGCCAAAACCGCATGAAATTGAATTCTCTACAACATAGAACCAATAGTTTTCGAAAATAACCAACTTTTAGCGATCAAAACTAAGAAAACCGAAAAGTTACAATTTAGATCTACAAGAACCCATCTATCAAATCCAAAAATGTCAAGTTCTAAAGAGGCTTAGAATCAAGTAAGAAAGAGAATGGAACAGTAAAATTTGAGATCCATCATGAAGCAAGTTTGCACTTGCCTAGCTCTCTTCCCTGGTAGGTGGAAGAGTAAATGGTGGAGAAGAAGTGAAGGAGAAGAATAAATAAAGAGAGAGAGAGAGAGAGTTAGGTGGAAATATAAATGAGGGTGATGGTGGTAAGTGGGGGTTCGGTCCACCTAAAATCAAGTCAAGCCGAACTAGCAACAAGTTGAACCGAACCAAGAAGGAAATGCCAAAATAACCATGCAGGAAAATACGCAATACGAGTCAAGAATACGTACACGTATACCAAGATACGTAATACGAACCACAGGCATTACAACTCTACCCACCTTAAAAGAATTTCGTTCTCAAAATTTAATCAAGAGGCTAGAATTGCAAGGACAAGCTATACTAATCGTAAGCTATAACAAGCAGTCTATCATGCAATCATTTATTCAAGCAAGAAATTGAAAGCATAAGGCATAAGTAAGATATTATACCTTACGAGTCAAACAGGTAGGGATATCGCGATCGGATATCATCCTCACACTCCCACGTCGACTCACCCAAAGAGTGATGACCCCAAGCAACACGGACTAAACTAATAGTCTTGTTCTTGAGTGCCTTCTCTCTCCGGTCCAATATAGACACGGGTCTCTCCTCATACGAAATGTTGGTACCAATAACTAATTCCGAATGATCCAGGATGTGGCTCGGGTCCGGGATATACCGTCGCATTTGGGATACATGAAATACGTCATGCATCTCACGTAGCGATGGTGGAAGAGCAAGACGATAGGATACATCTCCTACTTGCTCCAGAATGTCAAATGGCCCTATATATCTAGGACTAAGCTTTTTCTGCATGTCGAGACGAATGGCGCCACGGTTAGGTAAAATTCTCAGAAATACATGGTCGCCGACAGAAAACTCAAGAGGGCGCCGATGAGAATCGGCCCAATGACGCTGGCGATCTTGGACAACTCGAAGATAATCTCTGACTCTCCTGACCACCTCAACGGTCTGAGCAATCATTTCTGGACCGAGCATCTGTCTCTCTCCGATATCGTCCCATGCAAGCGGGGATCGGCACTTTCTACCATACAGTGCATCGAACGATGCCATCTGGATACTAGCTTGGAAACTGTTGTTGTACGAGAACTCTACCAGGTGCAGGTGATCTTCCCACGAACCAACGAAGTCGAGTGTACAAGATCTTAACATGTCTTCCAAGGTTTGTATGGTACGCTCTGACTGACCATCTGTCTGTGGGTGATACGCTGAGATGAACTCGAGGCGAGTCCCCAAACTCTCTTGCAGGCTACACCAAAAGTGCGACGTAAATCTGGAATCTCTGTCCGAGGTGATACTGACTGGTACACCGTGTAATCTGACAACCTGCCGGAGATACATCTCCGCTAGCTGAGCCGTCGACTGACCAACTCTGAATGGGAGAAAGTGAGCCACCTTCGTGAGCCTGTCTATGACAACCCAAATAGCGTCTCTGCCAGCCGGGAATCTAGGAAATCCAGTCACAAAATCCATGGTTATATGCTCCCATTTTCACTCTGGAATTGGCAATGGTTGAAGTAGTCCAGCTGGTCTATGATGTTCAGCCTTAACTTGTTGACAAACCAATATCGAGAGACAAACTAGGCTATCTCTCTCTTCATGCCATTCCACCAAAAGTGCTGGCGGATATCACGGTACATCTTCGTACCACCGGGATGAATGGAATACTGCAAACTGTGGGTCTCTGCCATGATCTCCTGTCTGATATCTCCACTGGGTACACAAAGACGCTTACCATGTCGAAGTGTACCATCTTCATGAATATATAACTCTGGTCTTCGTCCCGCCTCACACTCTACTCTGAGCCGCTGAAGCTTGGAATCTGCTGACTGTGCCATCTGGATCCTCTCGACTATGCTGGACTGAACCTGCATGCTGGCCATCAATGCCACATTGGAAGGGAGGACAACTTCTATACCCATCTTCTAAAGATCGACTAACAGCTCTGGTTGCGCTGTTATGAAATAAACTCCGGCTCTCCTGCTCAATGCATCCGCAACGACGTTGGCCTTCCCAGGATGATACTGCAAGTTAATGTCATAATCCACAAGCAGCTCTAGCCATCTCCTCTGACGCATGTTGAGATCCTTCTGGGTGAACACATACTTCAGACTCTTATGGTCGGTGAAAATCTCTACCATATCTCCATACAAGTAGTACCTCCAAAGCTTAAGTGCAAACACTACTGCTGCCAACTCCAAGTCATGGGTTGGGTAATTTCTCTCATGATCACGAAGTTGTCGTTACACATAAGCTATTACCTTCCCATGCTGCATCAGAACATATCCTAAACCTCTGCCCGAAGCATCACAATACACTGAGAATCCTCCAGTTCCATCTGGAAGCGTGAGAATAGGAGCCGTCATCAAGCCTCGCTTCAACCTCTCAAAAGAATTCTAGCACTCTGTTGTCCAGGCAAACTGCACATCCTTGCGGGTCAACTGGGTCAATGGCGTTGAAATTCGAGCAAAGTCTGAAACAAATCGCCGGTAGTAGCCGGCCAAGCCAAGAAAACTGTAAATTTTTGCCACTATGCTAGGTACCGGCCACGTTTCAATGGCCACGATCTTCTGGAGATCTACCTCCACTCCTCCTCTGGTGATGATATGACCCAAGTACAAAATACTATCGAGCCAGAACTCGTATTTACTGAACTTGGCATACAACTGGTGCTCCCTGAGAATCTGGAGGACGATTCTGAGATGCTGCTCATGCTCCACCTCACTCTTGTTGTAGACCAGGATGTCGTCTAGGAACATAATCATGAACTGATCCAAACATAAAGATACGATTCATGAGGTCCATGAATACTGCCGGTGCATTGGTTGCTCCAAATGGCATCACAAGGAACTCTCAATGCCCATATCTCGATCTAAAAGCTGTCTTCGGGATGTTATGCTCTCTGACTCTGATCTGATGGTATCCTGACCGCAAGTCAATCTTCGAGAATACTGCTGCCCCCTTTAGTTGATCAAATAAGTCATCTAACCTCGGAAGAGGGTATCTGTTCTTGATTGTCACTGAGTTCAAGGTACGATAATCTACACATAATCTGGACGTACCATCCTTCTTTTTCATAAGAAGCATCGGGGCTCCCCAAGGCGATCCACTTGCACGAATGAATCCCTTGGTTCTAAGTTCTTCAATCATCTTGTACAATATCTCTAGCTCTGACGGCGCCATCCTGTAGACTCTCTCTGACACTGGGGCTGTCCCGGGAATCAAGTCAATGGTAAACTCGATCTCTCGCTCTGGCGGCATCCCTGGAAGCTTTTCTGGAAAAACATTTGGAAACTCTTTGTCTATCCGAGGTAACTTACTACTGCTACTGCCATACGCAACACTGGAGGAGAAGGTTCAACTTCGCCTCGGAAGAAGGAAAACTCCGGCTCGCCTGGAATGCTAAAAATAACCCTGCCAATGTGGCAGTCTATCCTAGCATACTGGTTCCTCAACCAATCCATCCCTAAGACCACATCATAATCGGCCATCGGGAACTCTATCAATCTAGCGGAGAATTCTCTACCGCTAACTACGATCCGATACGAGGAAAATACTCTATCTACTCCCACAAGTCCGTTACCAGTAAGTATATTGAGCCTTACTGATAATGACTCGGGCTCCAGTCCTACCCGTGTCGCGAATCGTGCAGACATAAATGAATGCGAGGCACCAGAATCAAATAATACTGAAGCTGGAAAGGTGTTGACGAGAATAGTACCTGCCACCACCTCACCTGGTGCTACTCCTTCCTCTCCCATGGTCAAAGCTAGCACTTGACCATGCCCTCTGGGTGCGGATCCCCTCTGCTGGAAAATTTTTCTGCCTGCTCTGGATCAGGGCTTGGGCTTGGGCATACTGCTACGGTCTCTGCTGCTGGAATGCCTGGACCTGCGTCGGTAATGGCCTCGAAAACGGGTACTGCAGCTGCTGCTGCTGCTGGACTGGTGCTGGTCCTCTAACTGAAGGACTAGAGAAGGCCGATGAACTACCCTTGTTCGGGCAGTTCCCAACCATGTGGTTCGGGGCACCACAAACCAAGCACAAACCCTGTGCTCTGCGACACTCTGATACCACATGCCCTGGCTTCCTGCAGTGTGAACATCCCACTGCGGAAGACTACTTCTGCTTCTGCTGGTGAGGGTGCATCGGGGTGAAATACTGAACCGACGTCACTGAGCCCGCCCGCCTCGGAGCTCTAATGGTCAAAGCCCTGGCTGCCGGGGCTGGTGCTGTCACGCCCCAGAACTAGAATACTGGAGAGCGGGGGCAGACATAGCCAGCTACGTATATGAAATGGGTTCCATCTCGCTATATGGTCACGGCTGTCTAGATACATGAGGGTTTACTACAAGCCAACAGTCTCTTAAGGTCATGAACAACCCTATTGTCCCAATCGCGAGCAAGTAAGTAAAAGTTACAAGATGTATGATCATTAAATATACAATAGTAAGGCATCCCAAACATTATATATGCAGCTGATCATGAAGCTAGTCGTTACAAAATATCAGGACTAGCAAGAGTTTAGTCATACATGATCAACCCTAGGATCTGTCAATCATGTTACAGCCCATAGGCAGACAGTAAGTAATTGCAATCGAGCTAAACAGGCGCTCGTCGGCTAAACGTCTCAAAAGAATATTTTACAATAAAGTAGGAGATAAAAATAAACCCACTCGTTGCCAGGGTTCCGTCTAGTGGCCACCATCTGGCTGGAAAGTCGGTAGATCCTCTGGAGCTGCTCCGAAATCTGGCCACACAAAACCAGCTGGGTCAGACCCCAAAAAGAGCAAGTGTCACAAAGGAAGCTTCACTTAGGAACTAAAACCAGCAATCAGCATAAGAGTATAAATAAGTAAGAACTGAAAATAAAGAAAATACATCAGGATGATATACGACGAGATAACCATGGAACTGTTCAGATAACCAGGTTACAACCCGTGAACCAAACAAGGACCGGGGTTGTAACCCTTCGTCTGAACGGAACTTGGAATTCTCACCATTTATCGGTAAAATAAATACAGGCATTCTGGTCATGCAGTAATCTGGAACATGATCAGGGCAAGACTAGACTGGTTAGACTCCATTCAATCATTTTACGGCCAAGCAAGAATTACGGCTTGATACTTTAACTAACTAGGGTTATCACAAGCCTAGTTACTAGCAAGATGCAGTGAGAATCTTCCACAGCCACAAGCCCTGCAGTCCATCCAGGTTACCCGGGTTGAAAGATTTAGAGTTGAATTCAGGTGGGTACATCGTCCAGGAAACGAATGTACCCTTAGGAAGCTTGAAGGGTGCAACACATGACAGTGTACTGGAAATGTGCCATACTCGACGGCAGGCTACAGATCCCAAGGCGTGCCTAGGTAACGGGATTGCCTGTAGCTGGGAGATCTCTTTATGACTAATGTATTAATCTAGTTATTTAGCCTTAGTCCATTTCAGTAGGTACTCCTGACCGTGGTACTCAGGAATCCCCTCCTAGACATGATGCAAGACAGGACTGGATTATTTGTACAAGCACAATCGCCCACGGTGTCCAGATTAATTATACAGGTCATGTCATGTCAGGTAGCTGTCGTAACAGCTGTTCAAGATAATCATGTCAGGTGTACTTGTCAGGAATGCGCCACGACGGGCCACTATCATGTCATGTTAGTCATGTCAGGAGTGCACCACTACGGGTCACTGTCAGGTCATGCTCAATTATCATTTCTAAACATATTAAATAAATTCGTGATTATCAAGTTCATGACAAAAGGCGTAAGGATATAAAATGGGCTTAAAAATATACCATAGGAGTTACAAGACATGGACAAATAATAATAAATAATAGTACACAGGGCTATTGGAGAACCATACGCCTCAAGCATATGCGACCAGGAATGATCTCATGTGGCTGGAAAGAGAACAGCCCATGCGGCTAATAGGGTCAGGCGCATGCGGTTGACGGGAAGAAAGTGTCACGCCCCAGAACCAGAATACTGGAGAGCGGGGGCAGACATAGCCAGCTACGTATATTGAAATAGAATACATCTCAACTATACGGTCACGGCTGTCTAGATATGAGGGTTTACTACAAGCCAGCAGTCTCTTAAGGTCAAGCCTATTGTCTCAATCTCAAGCAATTAACAGAGTTACAAGATATTAGAGCATCAAATATATATATATAAGGCGTCCCAAATATTACATATTGGATGATCATGAAGCTAGTCGTACAAAATGATAGGACTAGCAAGAGTTCAGTCATACATGATCAACCCTAGGATTTGTTAATCATGTTTACAGCCCGTAGGCAGACAGTAAGTAAATGTGCATCGAGCTAACAGGTGCTCGTCGGCTAAACGCCTCAAAAGAATAAATTTACATATAAGTGGGTGAAACAAAAAGGGAAAACCCACTCGTAGCCCGGGTTCCGTCTAGTGTTCACCATTGGGCTGGAAGCTTGGTAGATCCTCGGGAGCTGCTCCAAAATCTGGCCACACAAAACCAGCTGGGTCAAACTCCAGAAAGAGCAAGTGCCACAAGGAGGCCACAAATAAGAACAAAAGCCAGCATATCAGAACATAAAGAATAAAAGGAAAGTACAAGTAATAAAAGTACACAGAGCGATAAACGACTAGGGACGTGAAACTATTCCGGGAGCCAGGTTACAATCCTTAAACCAAACAAGGATCGAAATTGTACCCCTTTGCCTGAATAGCTCACTGTCTCTACCCATTTATCGTTAGAGATAAGTAAAACAATCATGATCAAGAGTTCCAGGTACAGGGACTAGACAAGACTTAGACAGAGCTGGACACCATTCATTCACAATTGGCCAAGCAAGTACTACGGCTTACTACTTTAACTAACTAGGGTTATCACAAGCCTAATCACTAACAAGATGCAAGTGAGAAACTCCCAGTCCCAAGCCCTGCAGACTATCCAGTTATCCTTCTGCGGGTTGAGAGTTATAGGTGGGTACATTGCCCGGGAGACAAATGTACCCTTAGGTGACTTAGAGGGTGCAACACATGACAGTGTGCTGGAAATGTGCTCTACTCGTCGGCAAGCTACAAGTCCATTAAAGCGCCCAGATAACGAGATTGCCTGTGACTGGGAATTCTCCATGTTCTAGTTTGATCTAATCATTAGCCTAATCCAATTTAGCGCGAGTCCCTGGCCGTGGTACCCAGGAAGTCACGTCCTAGACATGATGCAAGACAAGACAAGTGGATTGTACAAGCAAGCAAGCAGGAATACCCACGGTGTCAAGTTGATTATACGAGTCAAGTTACAAGTTATAAGTCAAGTCAGGAGTGCGCCGCCACGGGCCACTATCAAGTTATCAAGATAAATCATGTCAGGGTACTTGTCAGGAGCGCACCACGACGGGCCACTATCATGTCAGGTTGGTCATGTCAGGAGTGCACCACTACGGGTCACTGTCGTGTTATGCTAGTTCCTTGCCATACCAAGCCATGTACAATAGTCATTCCAAACATATTAAGTAAAATCAGTTCATGACAAAAGGCGTAAGGATATAAAATGGGCGTAAAATATCTAAATAAATACCAATATATATAGGACTATAGAAGAGCCATGCTTAAGTAAATAAACATTTCATCATAGACAAGTAGGTTGTGCAAGGGGATCAGGGGTTGGGCTGCGCAGGGTATGTACTGCGCATGGAAGAGCTGCGCAAGAGTTGCCTTGCGCAAGGGTTACCTTGCGCAAGGGTAGACTGCGCAGGAGGTCAAGGGGCACAGGGTTAAAGGGGCACAGGGGATGCCTTGCGCATCAATTGGATTGCGCAAGGAAGGATTGCGCAAGGGTAGACTGTGCAGAGTATGGACTGCACAATGGTCGAGTGCGCAGGGGTTACTTTGCGCATGGCTAGCTTGCGCCAGCGCAATCCAGCGCAGCGCAAAGCACTGGCTGAGCCTTTGCGCAATCGGCCATGCGCTAAAGAGCACAGGCCGGGGTGCGCAAACGGTCAAGTGCTAAAGAGCACTGGCCGAGAGCCTTCACCAAGGCTGAGATGAACTCCTCAAGAACACCAAAAACTTCAAATCTTCATAACTTAGCCAAATCAAAACCAAATCTAGATTTTCAAAGTTCTAACTTGAGTAAAATCAAATTCTCTTCCACATGGAAGCATCAAAACATGCAAAAAATCGAAGTTTAATGGATCAAAACCAAGGATTTTCGAAAATGGTTAAAACCTAGATCTAGAAAAATAAAAGCTCCAAATCACAAAATGTCAAGTTCTAAAGTTGTTCTCCATGGCCTAATCTAGTTAATGGACAAATAAAAAGTGGTTCTTATTTGATGGCAAGGTGCACTTGCCTATGGGTTGGGGAGTTGTGTGGAAGAAGGAAGAAGAAGAAGTAGAAAGAAATTAATGGAGTTATGAAGGAGAGAGAAAAAGTTAGTAGGTTTTAATGAGGGTGGTTGTGATGGAATGGAGGTGGAGAATAGGCTAAGGTGTTCCATTAATAATTAACCAAACCAAACCAATCCTATTCCAAAAATAAAACCATGCCATGGTCCAAATCCATTTACGAGAAACCAAAATCCGCAAGTCGAGAAAAATAAAATACGTGCCAAAATCCAAATACGAGCATAAATACGAAATACGGAAAATGAGGGTGACAACTCTACCCACCTTCAAAGAATTCCGTCCTCGGAATTAAATCAAGGAGCTAGAGATTGCCACGACAAGCTATACTAAGCACAGACAAGCTACACTAAGCAGTTCAATCATACAATCATACAATGCAAGCAAGAAAGGGAAAGCGTAAGGCATAAGAAAGACATTATACCTCACGAGTCAAACAGGTAGGGATATCGCGATCGGATGTCGTCCTCACGCTCCTACGTTGACTCACCTAGAGAGTGATGACCCCAAGCAACACGGACTAAGTTAATAGTCTTGTTCTTGAGCGTCTTTTCTCTCTGATCCAATATAGACATGGGCCTCTCCTCATACGAAAGGTTGGTACCAACAACCAATTCCGAATGATCTAGGATATGGCTCGGGTCCGGGATGTACCGTCTTAATTGGGATACATGGAATACATCATGTACCTCACTTAGCGACGGCGAAAGAGCGAGACGATAGGACACATCACCTACTCGCTCTAGAATATCGAACGGCCCTATATACCTAGGACTAAGCTTTCTCCGTACGCCAAAACGAATGACGCCACGGGTAGGCGAGATCCTAAGGAATACATGGTCGCCGACAGCAAATTCTAAGGGACGCCGATGAGCATCGGCCCAATGGCGCTGGCGATCCTGAGCAACTCGGAGGTGATCTCTGACTTTCCTGACCACTTCAACCGTCTGAGAAATCAGTTCTGGACCGAGCATCTGCCTCTCTCCGACATCGTCCTATGCTAACGGGGATCTGCACTTCCTACCATACAGAGCCTCGAAGGGTGCCATCTGGATACTGGCCTGAAAACTATTGTTGTACGAGAATTCCACCAGGTGCAGGTGATCCTTCCACGAACCACCGAAGTCAAGGGTACACGACCGCAACATATCTTCAAGAGTTTGTATAGTACGCTCTGACTGCCCATCTGTCTGCGGATGATACGCTGAGCTGAACTTGAGACGAGTCCCCAAACTTTGATGAAGACTGCGCCAGAAGTGCGATGTGAATCTCGTATCCCTATCTGATACTATGCTGACTGGCACTCCGTGAAGTCGGACGATCTGCCTGAGATACATTTCTGCTAGCTGTGCCGTCGACTGTCCAACTCTGAATGGAAGAAAGTGTGCCACCTTGGTAAGCCTGTCCACAATGACCCAAATAGCATCTCTGCCGGCCGGAGATCTGGGTAATCCAGTCACGAAATCCATGGTTATGTGTTCCCATTTCCATTCTGGGATCGACAAGGGTTGAAGAAGTCCAGCTGGCCTCTGATGTTCAGCCTTGACCTGTTGGCAAACCAAACATCGAGAGACATACCGGGCTATCTCCCTCTTCATACCATTCCACCAAAAGTGTTGACGAATATCTCGGTACATCTTCGTGCTGCCTGGGTGGATGGAATACTGCGAACTGTGAGCCTCTGCCATGACTTCCTGTCTGATATCTCCACTGGGTACACAAAGATGCGTGCCATGTCGAAGTGTACCATCCTCATGAATACATAACTCTGGCCTTCTCCCTGCCTCGCACTCTGCTCTGAGCCGCTGAATCTTGGAATCTGTTAACTGTGTTGTCCGGATCCTCTTAACTATGCTGGACTGAATCTGTAGGCTGGCCATCAAGGCCACATTGGAAGGAAGAATCACTTCAATTCCCATCTTCTGAAGATTCGACAATAACTCTGGTTGCGCCGTCAGGAAATAAACTCCGGCTCTCCGGCTCAACGCATCTGCTACAACGTTGGCCTTCCCTGGATGATACTGCAAATCCACATCGTAGTCCACCAGTAGCTCGAGCCATCTTCTCTGCCGCATATTAAGATCCTTCTGGGTGAAAACATACTTCAGGCTCTTATGATCAGTAAATATCTCCACTCTGTCTCCGTACAAGTAGTGCCTCCATAACTTAAGTGCAAACACTACTGCTGCTAGCTCCAAGTCGTGGGTCGGGTAATTCTTCTCATGATCACGGAGTTGGCGTGACGCATAAGCAATTACCTTTCCATGCTGCATCAAAACACATCCCAATCCTCTGCCTGAAGCGTCGCAATAAACTGTGAATCCTCCGGTCCCATCTGGAAGGGTGAGAATGGGAGCCGTTATCAAACCTCGCTTCAACTTCTCAAATGATTCCTGACATTCTGCTGTCCAAACGAACGGCACATCCTTGCGGGTCAGCTGGGTCATCGGGGCTGAAATCCTTGCAAAATCAGAGACGAACCGTCGGTAGTAGCCGACCAATCCAAGAAAGCTGCGAACTTCTGACACTGAGCTGGGTACTGGCCATGCCTCGATAGCCACAATCTTCTGGGGATCCACTTCCACTCCTCCTCTGGTAATGATGTGACCCAAGTAAGAAATACGATCGAGCCAGAACTCGTATTTACTGAACTTGGCGTACAACTGGTGTTCTCTGAGAATCTGGAGGACAACTCTGAGATGCTGTTCGTGCTCTGCTTCACTCTTGTTGTAGACCAGGATGTCATCAAGGAATACTATCACAAACTGATCCAAGTAAGGCATGAAAATACGGTTCATGAGGTCCATGAACACTGCCGGCGCATTGGTCGCTCCAAAGGGCATAACTAGAAACTCCCAATGCCCGTACCTAGATCTGAACGCCGTCTTCGGGATGTCCTGCTCTCTGACTCTGATCTGGTGGTATCCTGACCGTAAGTCTATCTTCGAGAAAACTGAAGCCCCCTTGAGTTGATCATACAAGTCATCTATCCTTGGAAGAGGGTATCTGTTCTTGATTGTCACTGAGTTCAAGGTACGGTAATCAACACATAACCTGGACGTACCATCCTTCTTTTTCACAAGAAGCATCGGGGCTCCCCAAGGCGATCCACTAGCACGAATGAATCCCTTGGTTCTAAGTTCTTCAATCATCTTGTACAAAATCTCCAATTCTGAAGGCGCCATTCTGTAGACTTGCTCTGATACTGGTGCTGTTCCGGGAATCAAGTCGATGGTGAACTCGATCTCCCGCTCTGGTGGCATTCCTGGAAGTTCCTCTGGGAAGACATCTGAAAACTCTTCAACTATCCGGGGCAACTGCACTGCTGCTACTGCCATCCGCAATACTGGAGGAGATGGCTCTACTGTGCCTCTGGAAAATGAAAACTCTGGCTCTCCGGGAATACTAAAGACAACTCTGCCAACATGGCAGTCTATCCTAGCATAATGGTTCCTCAACCACTCCATGCCTAGGACTACATCATAGTCTGCCATAGGAAACTCTATGAGCCTAGCGGGAAACTCTCTACCACTAACTACGATCCGACACGAGGAAAACACTCGATCTACTCCCACAAGACCATTACCAGTAAGTATATTGAGCCTCACTGATAATGACTCGGGCTCCAATCCTATCCGTGTCGCGAATCGTGCAGACATGAATGAATGCGATGCACCAGAATTAAATAATACAGATGCTGGAAAGGTGTTGACGAGAATAGTACCTGCCACTACCTCACCTGGTGCAACTTCTTCTTCCATGGTCATCATCATAGCCTGACCTTTAGCTGCGGGTCCCCTCTGCTGGAAACCCCTCTGTCGACTCTGTGCTGGAGCCTGGGTGAACTGCTGCTGGAAGGCCTGGGCCTGAGGCAACAATGGCCTCGGGTACTGCTGTTGCTGCTGCTGCTGGACTGGAACTGGGGCTGGTCCTCTCACCGAAGAACTAGAAAGGTTGGATGATGATGGACCTCCCCTATTCGGGCAGGTCCCTATCTGGTGGTCTGCTCCTCCACAAGCCAGGCACAATCCTTGTGCCCTACGATACTCTGCCACTACATGGCCCGGCTTTCTGCAATGAGAACATCCCACCACGGAAGACTGCTTCTGCTTCTGCTGCTGCGGATACGTCGGGGTTGAATGCTGAACCGACGTCACTGAGGCCGCCCGCCTCGGAGTCCCAATGGTTATACCCCTAGCTGCCGGGGCTGGAGCTGAAGATTGGTGCATCTGGTTGTAGGACCGCTTCCTGCCTCCGGTCCTGTCCACAATTCTCCGGGAGGTGTACTCATGCCTCCTTGCTGCCTTCAACACTGCATCGAACGTCTGTTGTTCGAACTGCTCCACAGCCAATAATATCTCTAAGTGCAGCCCTTGCTGGAACCGCTGAGCCCTATCGAACTCGGTCGCCACCAAAGTGGGGGCGAACCTACTCAGCCTAGAAAACTCGGTCGCATAGCCATCGACCGTCCTGCCTCCTTGTTTCAAGTTGGTGAATCTGGTCTGCAAGTCGTACCGTGCCACCGCATCAAAGTACTTTGTCTGGAATCTCTCTCTGAACGTCGTCCAAGTAACTGGTGCCGCTAACCCCATGGCCTGAGCTGCCCACCAATCGCGAGCCAAGTCTAGTAACTGTAGCCGTAACACCGCCACCTTCTCATTCTCAGGTGCCCTAGCTGCTTCCAGGACCACCTCGGTATCCTGAAGCCAAGCGTCCGCGGCAATCGCATCTTCACTGCCATCAAAGAAGGGAGGGTTCAAGCGCTTGAAACTGTTGGCCGCCTGATTCCCTTGGGGACCTCCTCTGTTTAGTGCATCATGAACTTCCTGGTGCAAGGCGTCGCCTCGACGATCTTGGGATGCAAGCAGTTCTCTGATAAGCCCTACCAAAGGTCCCTCATCCTGTCTAGCTGGTTGAACGGGCGGAGCTGCCTGAACTGGAGGTTCTGAGCCTCCGGGAAGCATAACTCGGGAGGCTACTCCAGAGTGCTGAGCTTGATCTTCCTGGCGCTGGGGTGCTTGTTGAGCTTCCTCTGGCTGGTTGGCAGGTCCGGGAGCAATGCCCATGAAGAAGACGACATAGGGAACAGTAAGGAAAGGACCAGGACAGATCAATGATACAAGCATGTGATCAGGTCAAGAATCTCAGGGATTTGAAGATACGAGCAGAGATCAAGGGCAAATATTGATTGAGACATCTATTCGGTAAACCCCCACATTTCTTGATTGACAAGACCTGCATGGGCCACCACTTAAACCATGTCACGCCCCAGAACCAGAATACTGGAGAGCGGGGGCAGACATAGCCAGCTACGTATATTGAAATAGAATACATCTCAACTATACGGTCACGGCTGTCTAGATATGAGGGTTTACTACAAGCCAGCAGTCTCTTAAGGTCAAGCCTATTGTCTCAATCTCAAGCAATTAACAGAGTTACAAGATATTAGAGCATCAAATATATATATATAAGGCGTCCCAAATATTACATATTGGATGATCATGAAGCTAGTCGTACAAAATGATAGGACTAGCAAGAGTTCAGTCATACATGATATACCCTAGGATTTGTTAATCATGTTTACAGCCCGTAGGCAGACAGTAAGTAAATGTGCATCGAGCTAACAGGTGCTCGTCGGCTAAACGCCTCAAAAGAATAAATTTACATATAAGTGGGTGAAACAAAAAGGAAAAACCCACTCGTAGCCCGGGTTCCGTCTAGTGTTCACTATTGGGCTGGAAGCTTGGTAGATCCTCGGGAGCTGCTCCGAAATCTGGCCACACAAAACCAGCTGGATCAAACCCCAGAAAGAGCAAGTGCCACAAGGAGGCCACAAATAAGAACAAAAGCCAGCATATCAGAACATAAAGAATAAAAGAAAAGTACAAGTAATAAAAGTACACAGAGCGATAAACGACTAGGGACGGGGAACCATTCCGGGAGCCAGGTTACAATCCTTAAACCAAACAAGGACCGGGATTGTACCCCTTCGCCTGAATAGCTCACTGTCTCTACCCATTTATCGTTAGAGATAAGTAAAACAATCATGATCAAGAGTTCCAGGTACAGGGGCTAGACAAGACTTAGACAGAGCTGGGCACCATTCATTCACAATCGGCCAAGCAAGTACTACGGCTTACTACTTTAACTAACTAGGGTTATCACAAGCCTAATTACTAACAAGATGCAAGTGAGAAACTCCCAGTCCCAAGCCCTGCAGACTATCCAGTTATCCTTCCGCGGGTTGAGAATTATAGGTGGGTACATTGCCCGGGAGACAAATGTACCCTTAGGTGACTTAGAGGGTGCAACACATGACAGTGTGCTGGAAATGTGCTCTACTCGTCGGCAAGCTACAAGTCCATTAAAGCACCCAGATAACGAGATTGTCTGTGACTGGGAATTCTCCATGTTCTAGTTTGATCTAATCATTAGCCTAATCCAATTTAGCGCGAGTCCCTGGCCGTGGTACCCAGGAAGTCACGTCCTAGACATGATGCAAGACAAGACAAGTGGATTGTACAAGCAAGCAAGCAGGAACACCCACGGTGTCAAGTTGATTATACGAGTCAAGTTACAAGTTACAAGTCAAGTCAAGAGTGCGCCGCCGCGGGCCACTATCAAGTTATCAAGATAAATCATGTCAGGGTACTTGTCAGGAGCGCACCACGACGGGCCACTATCATGTCAGGTTGGTCATGTCAGGAGTGCACCACTACGGGTCACTATCGTGTTATGCTAGTTCCTTGCCAGACCAAGCCATGTACAATAGTCATTCCAAACATATTAAGTAAAATCAGTTCATGACAAAAGGCGTAAGGATATAAAATGGGCGTAAAATATCTAAATAAATACCAATATATATAGGACTATAGAAGAGCCAAGCTTAAGGAAATAAACAATTAATCATAGACAAGTAGGTTGTGCAAGGGGGTCAGGGGTTGGGCTGCGCAGGGTATGTACTGCGCATGGAAGAGCTGCGCAAGAGTTGCCTTGCGCAAGGGTTACCTTGTGCAAGGGTAGACTGCGCAGGGGGTTAAGGGGCACAGGGTTAAAGGGGCACAGGGGATGCCTTGCGCATCAATTGGATTGCGCAAGGAAGGATTGCGTAAGGGTAGACTGCGCAGAGTATGGACTGCGCAATGGTCGAGTGCGCAGGGGTTACTTTGCGCATGGCTGGCTTGCGCATGGCTAGCTTGCGCCAGCGCAATCCAGCGCAGCGCAAAGTACTGGCTGAGCCTATGCGCAATCGGCCATGCGCTAAAGAGCACAGGCCGGGGTGCGCAAACGGTCAAGTGCTAAAGGGCACTGGCCGAGAGCCTTCACCAAGGCTGAGATGAACTCCTCAAGAACACCAAAAACTTCAAATCTTCATAACTTAGCCAAATCAAAACCAAATCTAGATTTTCAAAGTTCTAACTTGAGTAAAATCAAATTCTCTTCCACATGGAAGCATCAAAACATGCAAAAAATCGAAGTTTAATGGATCAAAACCAAGGATTTTCGAAAATGGTTAAAACCTAGATCTAGAAAAATGAAAGCTCCAAATCACAAAATGTCAAGTTCTAAAGTTGTTCTCCATGGCCTAATCTAGTTAATAAACAAATAAAAGTGGTGCTTATTTGATGGCAAGGTGCACTTGCCTATGGGTTGGAGAGTTGTGTGGAAGAAGGAAGAAGAAGAAGTAGAAAGAAATTAATGGAGTTATGAAGGAGAGAGAAAAAGTTGGTAGGTTTTAATGAGGGTGGTTGTGATGGAATGGAGGTGGAGAATAGGCTAAGGTGTTCCATTAATAATAAACCAAACCAAACCAATCCTATTCCAAAAGTAAAACCAAGCCATGGTCCAAACCCATTTATGAGAAACCAAAATCCGCAAGTCGAAAAAAATAAAATACGTGCCAAAATCCAAATACGAGCATAAATACGAAATACGGGAAATGAGGGTGACAGAAAGTCCATGCGACCGGCGGGGTATAGAAGGATGCGCATGCGGCTTAGTAGAAGCCCATGCGGCTGGGTCAACGTGGCTGCTTATGCGGCTGGGAGTGAAGGGTACATATACGGCTGATAATGGACTCAGCCTCATGCGGCCAAGGGTGCTGATGCATATGCAGCTCGGGAGCAAGGCCTTATGCGGCCAGACAGGTTATACGCCTATGCGGCCAGGATATGAAGGGGTGCATGCGGCTCAGTTAGGAGCTCATGCGGCCAGGTCAGTTCAAGGGCTCATGCGGCTAGTAAGGAGTACAAGTTCATGCGGCCAGGAGAGGCAAGGGCGCATATGCGGCTAAGTGGGGAAAAGTCCATGCGGCTGGGAGAACACTTACCGCATGAAATGTTCATGCGGTCAAGTCAAGTACTGTTCTTCTTCTCCAAATTTCCGAGAAGAAGAACACCAAGGAGCCATGGCCACCAAGTTGCATAGAACCTTCATCCGGAGTCCAAATCCAAACTTCCATAGGTCAAAATGGGGCAGAATGAAATACTCTACAACATGGAACCATCAAAACTCGGAAATAACAAGATTAAGTAGATCAAAATTCAAGAATTTCGAAAATAAAATAGACTTAGATCTACAAGAATCTAGCCATGGAAAGTGAAAATGTCAAGTACTAAAGTTAGTTAAAATGCTGTAAGGAAGAGAATGAAGCAATAAAATTTGAGTTCCTCCATGAAGCAAGTTGCACTTGCCTAGACCTCTCTCTCCCTCTTTCTGGTAGGTGAAGAATTAATGGAGGGAAGAAGGAGAGTAATAAAGAGAGAGAAGAAAGTGGGGTTAATAAATGGTAGTGGTGGTGGTAGGTAGGGGGTTCACCCTTTGGTCCATGATGAACCAAAAGTAAATCCTAAACCGAACCAAGCCAACCCGAACCAAGAATAACCCAAGCCATGAAGAAAACTAAGCAAGAAAATCATGCAATATAAGGTAATACACGTACACGTATTCCAAGAATACGAAATACGAACACAGACATTACAGGTGCTGATGACTGATTCATCTGGCCGTGAGATCGCTTCCGACCTCCGGTCCTATCCACGATCCTCTGGGAGGTATACTCATGCCTCGGAGCTGCTCTCAACACTGCATCAAAAGTCTGATGCTCAAACTGCTCCACCGCTAATAAAATCTTTAGGTGGAGCCCCTGCTAGAACCGCTGGGCTCTATCGAACTCGGTCGCCACCAAGGTGGGAGCAAACCGACTAAACCTGGAGAACTCGGCCGCATATCCATCGACCGTCATGCCCATCTGCTTCAGATTGGTGAACCTCGTCTGTAGATCATACCGAGCTACAACATCAAAATATTTGGTCAGGAATCTCTCCCTGAATACTACCCATGAAATAGGGGCCACTAATCCATCGGCCTGCGCTGCCCACCTGCTGCGGGCAAGATCTAGTAACTGCAGGCGCACTACGACCACCTTCTCGTTCTCTGAAGTCCTGGCTGCTTCTAGAATCACCTCTGTGTCCTGAAGCCATGCATCTGCAGCGATCGTATCTTCACTGCCGTCGAAGAAGGGAGGGTTCAAGCACTTGAAGCTGTTGGCCGCGTTATTACCCTGATGACCTCCTCTGGTCAAATATCTGCCACCGTCTGGTGCAAGGCATCTCCGCGACGGTCCTGGAAAACTATTAGGGACCTGAAGAGACCCACCAAAGTGCCATCATCAGGCTCTGCAGGCTGGACGGGCTGAATTGGTGGTTCTTCTCCGGTAGGTACGACTCTGGAGGCTACTCCTGAATGCTGGGCTTGATATCCAGGTTGCGGCTGGTCCACGGGAGGTGCCCCGCCTTGCTGATCGACAGGTCCAGGAACAATACCGCTAAAGAAGACGACATAGGGAACAATAACGAAGGACCAGGACAGATCAACGATACAAGCATGTGATCAGGTCAAGATTCTCAGGAATTTGAAGATACGAGCAGAGTTCAAGGATGAATACTGATTGAGATATCTATTCGGTAAACCCTCACATATCTTGATTTACAAGACCTGCATGGGCCACCACTAAAACCATGTAATGCCCCAGAACCAGAATACTGAAGAGCGGGGGCGTACATAGCCAGCTACGTATATTGAAGTGCAACCCACCTCGCTATACGGTCACGGTTGTCTAGATACATGAGGGTTTAACTACAAGCCAACAGACTCCTATGGTCATGAGCAAGCCTATTGTCTCAATCTCAAGCAAGCAATAATAGTTACAATATGTCAGAGCACCAAATATATAATAGCAAGGCGTCCCATACATTACATATTGGATGATCATGAAGCTAGTCGTTACAAAATGTTAGGACTAGCAAGAGTTTAGTCATACATGATCAACCCTAGGATCTGTCAATCATGTTACAGCCCGTAGGCAGACAGTAAATAAAGGTACAATACGAGCTAACACGTGCTCACCGGCTAAACGCCTCAAAAGAATAATTTTACAATAAAGTGGAAGGACAAAAAAAATCCACTCGTTGCCAGGATTACGCCTGGTGGTCACCATCTGGCTGGAAGACAGGTGGATCCTCTGGTGCTGCTACGATATCTGGCCACACAAAACCAGCTGGGTCAAACCCCATAAGAGCAAGTACCACAAAGGAGGCTTCACTTAGGAACTAAAACCAGCCTATCATAATAGAATATTAAAGATAATAAATAAATAAATAACTGATAATAATAGAGATAACAACAGTAAACTGAGTACGAAAAAACCATTCAAGTAGCCAGGTCACAACCCTTAAACAAAACAAGAACCGGGGTTGCAGCCCTTCACCTGAATAGAAACCCGTCTCAATTACTATTGGTACAGTGAAGACAATAAACGAAAAGAGGATCCAGAACTGCTCCGGGAGCCAGGTTATAACCCTTAAACCAAACAAGGACCGGAGTTGTAACCCTTCGCCAAAACAGAACTGGACCCCTGATCTTTATTGCTAAGGCCAGCATAAATAATCATGGTATTAAGGTAAGGTAAATCATGACGAACATGGCATGGGGTTGCAATAAGACAATAAACGAAGAGAGGACACAGAACTGCTCCGGGAGCCAGGTTACAACCCTTAAACCAAACAAGGACCGGGGTTGTAATCCTTCGTCTGAACAGAACTGGACCCCCGATCGTTGTTGTTAAGGCAAGCATCAATAATCATGTCATGTCACAATCTTGCACATGATCAGGATAAGACTAAGCTGGAATAAACTCCATCCAATCAATCACGGCCAATCAAGAGTACGGCTTGATACTTTTAACTAACTAGGGTTATCACAGGCCTAGTTACTAGCAAGATGTAGTAAGATTATTCCAACAGTCATAAGCCCTGCAGACCATCCAGGTTATCCGGGTCGAATGTCCGTTTATGAAGAATACAACACGTGACTGTGTGCTGAAAATGTGCCCTACTCGTCGGTAGGCTACAAGTCCACTTGAGCATCCAGATAACGGGATTGCTTGTAGCTGGGAAATCTCTTCATGACTACTGGATTATTCTAGTTATTAGCTTTAGTTGAATTCAGCAGGTACCCCTGACCGTGGTACTCAGGGATCCCCATCCTAGACATGATGCAAGACAGTACCAGTTTATTTGTACAAACACAATCGCCCACGGTGTCCAGATCTTTCATACTTGTCATGTCATGCTAGCTGTCGTAACAGCATGTCGAGATATATCATGTCAGTTTACTTGTCAAGAGTGCGCCACAGCGGACCACTATCGTATTCTATTCTTACATTATCAAGAATGAGAGAAACTTGCATAAAATAACTAGTGGCATATTCTTGATGCCAAGAAAAAATCTACAACTTTCACGTTAGGAATTGGAAGAAATTCGAGCCACAATTCGGTCAATTAGGACATATAACAGTTAGAAAAAGCCAAAATAGGCATTATGCGGCCTATTCTGCGACACCATATGTAGCCAACTGCGACATGTGCCTTATGCGGCTCATTCGCGACATCATATGCGGCCAACTGTGACATGCAGCTCATGCGGCTCATCTGCGACACCTTATGCGGCCAACTACGACATGCGGCTCATCTGCGACACCTTATGCGGCCAACTGCGACATGTGCCTTATGCGGCTCAACTGCGACATCATATGTGACCAACTGTGACATGCGGCTCATGCGGCTCAACTGCGATATCATATGCGGCCAACTGCGACATGTGCCTTATGCGGCTCATTCGTGACATCATATGCGGCCAACTGCGACATGTGCCTTATGCGGCTCAACTGCGACATCATATGCGGCCAACTGCGACATGCGGCCAACTGCGACATGTTGACAGATGAACATAGAAATGACCGAAAAATACTTTTGGCCATAACTTCATCATCCGAAGTCAAAATCAAGCGAAACAAAAGCCAAAACTGCATGAAATTGAATTCTCTACAACGTAGAACCAGTAGTTTTCGAAAATAACCAAGTTTTAGAGATCAAAACTAAAAAAATTAAAAAGTTACAACTTAGATCTACAAGAACCCATCCATCAAATCCAAAAATGTCAAGTTCTAAAGAGGCTTAGAATCAAGTAAGGAAGAGAATGAAACAATAAAACTTGAGATCCATCATGAAGCAAGTTTGCACTTGCCTAGCTCTCTTCCCTGGTAGGTGGAAGAGTAAATGGTGGAGAAGAAGAAGTGAAGGAGAAGAATAAATAAAGAGAGAGAGAGAGTTAGGTGGAAATATAAATGAGGGTGGTGGTGGTAGGTGGGGGTTCGGTCCACCTAAAATCAAGTCAAGCCGAACCAGCAACAAGTTGAACCGAACCAAGAAGGAAATGCCAAAATAACCATGCAGAAAAATACGCAATACGAGTCAAGAATACGTACACGTATACCAAGATACGTAATACGAACCACATGCATTACAACTCTACCCACCTTAAAAGAATTTCGTCCTCGGAATTTAATCAAGAGGCTAGAATTGCAAGGACAAGTTATACTAATCGTAAGCTATAACAAGCAGTCTATCATGCAGTCATTTATTCAAGCAAGGAATTGAAAGTATAAGGCATAAGGAAGATATTATACCTTACGAGTCAAGCAGGTCGGGATATCGCGATCGGATATCATCCTCACGCTCCCACGTCGACTCACCCAAAGTGTGATGACCCCAAGCAATACGGACTAAACTAATAGTCTTGTTCTTGAGTGCCTTCTCTCTCCGGTCCAATATAGACACGGGCCTCTCCTCATACGAAATGTTGGTACCAACAACCAATTTCGAATGATCCAGGATGTGGCTCGGGTCCGGGATATACCGTCGCAGTTGGGATACATGGAATATGTCATGCACCTCACGTAGCGATGGTGGAAGAGCGAGACGATAGGATACATCTCATACTTGCTCCAGAATGTCAAATGGTCCTATATACCTAGGACTAAGCTTTCCCCGCACGCCGAAACGAATGCCGCCACGGTTAGGCAAAATCCTCACGGTCCATTTTATTTTTAAAAAAAAATTAAGTAAAAAATTGTTGAAAAAATTTTAGTTTGTCAACATGGGAAATCGAACTCAACCAAACAAAAAAAAAACCTTGTACCTTAACCACCTTAACCACATGAGTTAGAAGAGATACTTAACTATAATTGTATAATATTCTTATTATACGTTATTATACGTGCAAAGTACATGCATTTACTAGTATATATAATCTCCCTCAGCCACTGTATCTAATCAACTATAGCTAGTAGAATCATATACGTACTTCCTGTGTTGGTTATCATTTTAGACTTGTCTGGTTAGATATTGAAGTTTATGGATTTGAAGTAGAATAACTCAATTTGTGATGTGCGGTTGCTTCCAATTGTGATTCTAAACACCAAAGCATAAGCTTTTGTGGGATGTATTTAGAGTTTCTATCCAAGTACCTAATGTGATAACACATGACCTCTTACTGCAAATTCTAGGATTGGCATGCTTCATATTTTGTGAAGAGTAGTTGTTCAGTTTGCTGCATCTCTAGCTACATTTTATTTAAACATCTTGTACTGTGTTGATTTTGCTGAGTTTGGATGTTTGATGCAGTATCTTACTTGGGTAGAGTTAATCAAACAATGACAATATGTCCCTCAATTCCCACGTCTGTGGACATACAATCACAAAAACTTCAAAGCTTTGAAACCTATACGCGAAAGTCTCAGTTTGCCTTGTTTTGATGCCTGGGATAAATCTAGGCTAATTCTAAAGACACTCAATATTTTACTCCAGGACAGCCCGTTAAGACTGCCAATAAAGTTGTCATAACATTAAGGAGGACTGTCAATTTCGTTTACAGTCTATCTTAATATCCAAATTCTTTAGGTTGCCAGTCATTCTTTATGTTAGGGCTGCCAACAAGTTGACAGTCCTAGGACTGGACTAGCCCCAAGTAAAACTTGGAGTGCATTTAGAATTAGCCTAAATCTAAGAACCAAGAGAACCAATGATTGGGAGAGGGCAGTATATCGATACATGTAGTGATTACACAAAATCTGGAAGAAGTACTAGGAAAGGATAACTATTTCTACAACGCAGTGAAATTTTGAGTCTCTGGACTTTAATGAACTGTTATAGTGAACCACAAACAGAGGCGGCAAAAACAAATTAGAGGAAGTCCACAGCATGCTAAACAACCGATAAACAACAATATTAGCAAAACAAAACAACTGTACATTATTCATTATAGCTAGTCACAAATATGACAGCTTTTGCACAAAAATTGAAAGGCAAAATACCTAACTAAACAAGAGAGGGATACCACAACTGACCCCCTAAAAAAACAAGCAACGAAACTTCCAGGAAAATCGGCAACAACTACCACTGGCATCTTCTTGCACCACCACAGCCCACCATGTAAGTTAGACTCCCACATTTAGTATATATATACGTTTTCTATATATATACTTTCAGAACCTCACTTCCTTTGTCATGCAGCAGCTACCTTACGCTTGTTGTCGAGATGATTGACGATTTCTTCACGTCCATTAACGGCGGTGGCCGCCTTGTCAACCTCCAATGTCAGGAACTTGTCTACCTGTGTGGCTGCTTGCCGACCCTCAGAGATCGCCCAGACAACCAGTGACTGGCCACGACGGCAATCTCCTGCTGCAAAGACACCATCTACACTCGTGGAGAAGCGGCCATACTCTGCTTTGAAGTTTGATCTGTTGTCTCGCTCCAAGCCTAACCGGTCTGCAACTGTCTGCAAATATAGATTTGAGAAAATCAATTGTTGAAGCTTTGAGCATACTCGATACTTGCATGATAAGACGGTATTACTGTCAAATAACTTGAGACTAGGGAACTCACTGATTCGGGACCAAGAAATCCCATGGCAAGGAGGACAAGGTCAGCTTCTATGATCTTTTCTGACCCCTTGATTTCCTCAAACTGAAATCTGCCGCTGCTGTCCTTTGCCCACTTTACATTTACCACCTCAAGACCTTTCACAAAGCCATTTTCATCTCCAATAAAGCGCTTAGTAAGGACCTCGTATGACCTAGGGTCTTTTCCAAATTTGGTTGTAGCTTCTTTGTGTCCATAATCCACACGGAAAACCCGAGGCCACTGTTAACACAGTCATAAGCAGAGTAAGATAAATGACTTCCGTACATACAAAATTGAAGCAAGCAGAAAGAACATCTAATGATTTCTCTGAAACCCTAGGAGAAACTTCGTGAATTCATGTTTTAAGATATACTGAACCAGTAAAGGAAGTGATACTTGGTAGTTTTTTGTAACAGTTTCATTCAACTAGATTATGGCATCATGCAGTATTATTTGATTTCACTAAAATGCAAAGCCAAATAGAATTCATTGTACATGTCACTAAGGGAAAGGATTGAACCTGGGGCCATGGGTTGCCTGGTGCTCTTTTCTGAGGTGGCTCAGGAAGGAGCTCGAGATTAACAATATTGGTGCAACCATGACGAATGGATGTCCCTATACAATCTGTTCCCGTATCACCTCCACCAATAACCACGACCCTTTTTCCTTTGGCAGAAATATATTTACCATCCTGCAGCTTGCTATCAAGCAAGCTCTTAGTATTTGCATGCAGAAATTCCATAGCAAAGTGAACTCCAGACAGTTCACGCCCAGGAACGGGCAGATCCCTGCAATGAAAGTCAGATATGTAATGATAAACCTTGAACCATCAACTCCTAATGTTATGCAACAAGTTACAAACTCTCAAAAGAAAATATATTATTAGTCCACGGCTATGTAAATAAGGCGGTCATTAACATATGACAACAGAGGAAAGAACTTTTAAATATATATTATTATACCATTCCATCATTAACAAGAAAATAAACAAATAATATTTGTGTTTGGTAAATCATTAACATTACCTTGGCTTCGTAGCTCCACAAGCTAAAATGATTGCATCATTTTCAGCCCGAATACTATCAAGGGAGTAGATGGGATCTGTTCCAACATTAGCATTCACGATGAACTTAACACCTTCCTCAGCCATGAGGTTGACACGACGCTGAACAACATCAATCTTGTCTGCCTTCATGTTTGGAACTCCATACATCATGAGACCCCCAATCCGATCAGCACGCTCGAAAACAGTGACATGATGCCCCATTTTGTTTAGCTGATCCGCGGAGGCCAAACCAGCTGGCCCGCTGCCAATTATGGCAACTCGCTTTCTGCAAAATTAGGCCATATAATTTGTCAGATATCTCAAAGGTGATAACCACATCTTACTCAAAGCAGAGCAGTTTGCAAGTATCTACTAGTTCAACATACAAAAGTAGGTTCAAGATTTGATTCAATGATGTGGTACAGAACCTTCAAAACATCAAAAGTGTAATCTTTGGAATTGTTCAAATTCCAAATGCATGTATATCATGAATACTTAACAAGACTTAATTTTCATCTGAAGGTTTTCAAAATCCTAAAACCTGAAAGTTAAATAGGATGAACAACAAAAACATACCCAGATCTTTGGGGCGGAGGACGTGGCACCATCCAACCTTCTTCAAAGGCTTTGTCTATGATAGAGCACTCTATGCTTTTAATTGCCACAGGGTTCTCAATAATGCCAAGAACACATGAACCTTCACAAGGAGCAGGACAGACACGGCCAGTGAATTCTGGGAAGTTATTAGTTTCAAGAAGCCTATCCAAAGCTTCACGCCATCTATTTTGATGGACTAATTCATTGAACTCTGGTATCTTATTTCCAAGAGGGCACCCAGAGTTATCCTGTAACAGTATTCAAACACAAATAAGTCAGCTGCAAGATAAACCTATAAGTTACATAATTGACTTCCTTACAGGCATATTATTTATTAATCCAAACAGCATACCATAAAAACTAAAATCAATTTTGTGGTGTGATTTCTTTCTTGATCATTAGTTCCTTAAAAGTAATTCACCTACATAGACTAGCCAATCTCTCGGTATCAATCATCGCATTCAGATCTACTGTTTATTTACTCCGTAATCCTAGAATTAACATTGAGAAAAATGTCACCTACAAGCTACAATTGAGTGTTCTCTAGATAATAATAAAAAAAGATATACAACAGCCCAACCGTAAGCTAGAGAAGGTTTCTTTTTGTTTATCATTTATCAACCTCAGAAAAAATTGTTTTGAACTTGAACTGTTTGCTAAAATATACAATTCAAAATGCCTCTAGCTTCAAGCATTATGATGCAAATACTTGGAAAAAAATAAATGGACATCACCTTCAAAATTCGCTGTCCAATATTCAAAAGCAGAGAAATAAGAAATATGAACCCAGTTTCATGATGCATTCTTCTTAAGTGAAGCTTCTGACGACACTAGTGACTTCACAAATTTTAAGAATGAATCGACAGTCAAACAAATAAAAGTAGATCAAGAGAGCTAGACATTTCTGAATGATAATTTACAAAGTGAATTGTGGAACAAAGCCTGTTATGATGCCAAGGGTGAAAAGCTAATAAAGGTGGATTGAGAGTAGCTAAACGGACAAATATACAATGGCTTCCATAGTGATCAGCAAAAGAAATGATCTGTTCTCTGATAACTTTCAGGTATATATAGGTCATATGTGACATCCAGAACAGTGTTAATATTTCAATTATTCTTGTGGATGCTCATGGGAATAAACTGTGGTTCTTGTCCAATAAATACAAAAAACCTATTATGTACTTCAACAAAATATCACCACGTAGAATATACATAGAAGAAGCTTCTCAAGTTACTGTAATGGAAAATTTCATATTACACAATCAAATCATGAACCTGATTATCATATATGGAATCATGCAAGCAACATATAACAGAACATCCATAACACATAATATTGTTACAAAAATAAAAAAAATCATGCAAAGTATGTCATACAAGATAAACCCTTCATTTAATTAGTAATGATAGAACTTCATCAAACTTAACAATATGATACGAGTCAAAATGCTTTATAAACAAACGCAAAATATTCCTCCATCCAATCTCAAAATTTTCCTTTTTGAAGAGCAAGAAATTTATATGTACCTGATGGCAGAAGGGAGTCCCACAATCCATACAGCGGGCAGATTGTGTCTTCAACAGCGGTCCAGGCTTGGACTCCATGGCAACTTCTTCCCAATCATTAATTCGAGCACTAGGATCCCTATACGAAACGCTCTCCCGTTCATAGTGTATAAAGCCTCCATCCTTGACAGCATTAGCAACTTGTGTTGGCCTCTCTGATGCCTTTGAATCTTCCCCATTCTGTGTACACGACTCAAATAAGAGGTTTGAAGGGATGGTTGCTAAAAATAGGAGAACTGCTTTCCCTAACATAGACAAGGGTATTTATGCAAAATAGTTTTTTCTGTTAACTGAACAATAGATTAAAGATTCAATTTCCCAGCCAAAAGATACATTGGTACTTCAAAGTTTAAATAAGTATTTGTTTTTCAATTCAATAAATCATTCATGGAGGGGCTAGTTTGCATTCATATGCAGTTTTCTTTAGAAAGAGGGGACTATCCGATCAGGAAATTGAACTATGATATGTCTAATGAAGGAATATAGTGCTTATCTTACCGTATTAGCTTTCCCATTTGAAGAAACCAACTTCTTCAGCTCTTCAAATGCATCCTTCTTCATCAACTCCAGTTCTTCTCGTTTGTCAGTTTCTTTGCTAGCTTTCTCAGCCTTTAAGTTCTGACGAACCCTCTTATAATCCCGTGGATATACTTTGACAAACTTAGGAAGAAGTTTATCAAAAATCGAGAGAACTTCTCCTGCTAATACACTGCTAGTGTGCCGCTGATGTTGTTGTATCATCATTTTTAAAGTAGTAATGTCTTCTTCATCCTCAACTTTATCGAGATCTACTAATTCAGGATTGCATCTAGTATGGAACTTTCCGTCCACATCAAAAACATAAGCAATCCCACCACTCATACCAGCAGCAAAATTCCGCCCAGTTTTACCAAGTACAACAACAATGCCACCAGTCATGTATTCACATCCATGATCTCCAACACCTTCTACAACTGCTTTAGCACCCGAATTTCGTACACAAAATCTCTCTGCTGCCATTCCATTGAAATAGGCTTCCCCACCAGTTGCACCATATAAAGCAACATTACCAATGATAATATTCTCTTTTGGGTCAAACTGGCTACTCCGTGGAGGATAAACTACTACCTTGCCACCAGATAACCCTTTTCCAACATAGTCATTGCTATCCCCTTCAAGCTCAAGGGTAATTCCTGGGCAAAGAAAAGCCCCAAGACTCTGACCAGCACTACCAGCTAATTTTATATGAACAGTATCAGTCGGAAGCCCCTTCATATGATAACGTTTAGTAACTTCATTACTAAGCATGGTACCAACAGCACGATTCACATTCCTAATCGGCATCTCAATGTAAACAGGAAGACCATTTTCCAGAGCAGCTTTAGATAAAGAGATCAAGTCCTGGTCCAAAGCCATATCAAGAGAATGATCCTGTTTCTGAATGCAATACTGGGCAGCTCCTGGGCGGATCTCAGATGCAGGCCTGAGTAGCAAGCTAAGATCAATGTTTTCCAATTTCTCGTTGTTCTTAACCACCTCTGGATCAATTTCTAGCATATCTGAACGACCAACCATCTCAGTAATGGTCCGGAATCCCAACTGAGCCATGATTTCGCGAACCTCTTCTGCCAGCATAAAGAAAAAGTTTATAACATGTTCGGGTTCCCCAGCAAATTTCTCACGAAGCACGGGGTCTTGAGTAGCAATGCCAACTGGGCAAGTGTTCTTGTGGCACTTGCGCATCATAATGCAACCAAGAGTGATAAGAGGGGCGGTACTGAAACCAAACTCTTCTGCACCAAGTAAAGCAGCAATAGCAACATCTCGTCCAGTTTTTAACTGGCCATCAGTCTGAAGAGTTGCTCGGCCACGGAGATCGTTTGCCACTAATGTTTGATGTGTCTCTGCCAACCCAAGTTCCCAGGGGAGCCCTGCATTCTTAATGCCTGTCCAACGAGAAGCACCGGTGCCCCCATCATGACCAGAGATCAAGACATGGTCAGCATGTCCTTTTACTACTCCACTAGCAATTACTCCAACACCAGCCTCCGAAACAAGCTTAACACTGATTCGAGCCCCTCGGTTTGAGTTCTGTGATAGAAGAAAGAGGACAAAAAATAAATGACTAAGATGGCTGGTGAATGCACTAATATACTAAAATCCTAAAAAGTTGATGTGATTATACCAAAAAAAAACTTTTGGAAAGCTTACATCTTAATATAGACTACAAACAACGAGATAAAAAAAAAATATAGACTACTAAAGTATATCCCGGGTTGTAATGAATCAATGTCACAAATATATACCTTAAGATCATGAATAAGTTGAGCAAGATCCTCAATTGAATATATATCATGGTGAGGAGGAGGACTTATGAGCCCTACACCAGCAGTAGAATTTCTAGTGATAGCAATGTCGCCAATGACCTTATGGCCCGGCAGTTCACCTCCTTCACCAGGCTTGGCCCCCTGTTAACCACGTTAAAGGGAATATCAATCGCGATGTGATCGTAAAAGCAAAATAAATTCTAGTTTATATAACCTCACCAAATGTCAAAGGGTATGCATCAGTACAAAGACACACATAGGTGCTTTGTAGAGTCAGCTGCATCTGTCCATGAACATAAATTCATAAACAAGAGGAACTTTTTGTTCCAGTAGGAAGATTGGACGTGTATAGGAAGGTTCCTGGTAATCATATTTGAACACAAACTGTAGTGGCATGTGTTTAGGTTCAAGAAACTACCTGAGCCATCTTTATTTGGAGTTCATCAGCATTGGTAAGATAGTAGCTAGAAACTCCAAATCTTCCGCTTGCAACTTGCTTAATAGCACTCCTCCTTGGATTCATTGAACCATCTGGAAGAGGTTCCATACGTGAAGGTTGCTCACCCCCCTCACCTTCATTATTAATTGCAAAACAAATTATAGTGAATTAGTACAAATGTGATCCATGTATTATACTCATTCATTAACATGTATCTCATTTCAAAAGAAAATGACAGAAGGTTAATGTAGGGGTGAGCATTCGGTTCAGACCGAACCGAATAACCAAAAACCGGATTGGACCGAAAACCGAATAAACAAAACTGAAAGCGAACCGAAATGGCCCATAACTGAATCAAACCGAACCTAATTAAATCGGTTCGGTTTTCGGTTTATTCAGTTTATTCGATTTTCCGGTTTATTTGCCTTTTTTTTGTTAATATATATAGTAACTAAATATACGTAGATATATCTAGTATATATATATATATATATATATATATATATATATAGAGAGAGAGAGAGAGAGAGGAGTGCTCTAGAACCAACCGGGTGGTTTTGTATTATGAAACCAACATATTTTATACACGTTGGATTGGAATTGAATGGTTGAGATTAGATGACTTAAAAAGGTGGTGGGGTCTACACCTTTTAATCTCAACCACTAAATTTCAATCCAACCTATGAAACATAGGGTGGTTCTATAATACAAAACAAACTGGCTGGATTCGAAGCATTTTTGTATATATATATATATATATATATAATAAATTTTCTTATTCGGTTTTCAGATTTGGACCGAACCCCAAAACCAAATAAAAAATTTAGTATTTTCAAAACCGAACCGGTTTTTTTAAACCGAACCGAATCTCTTATTCGGTTCGATTTTCGGTCCAAAACCGAATAATGCTCACCCCTAGGTTAATGGAAGTGGAAAATGAAATTCCTCGTTCGCATTTGACTACCCTGTTCGCATTTGACTACCCTATGCTCCTCCAAAAAGGAACCTTATCTAAAGCTTAAAGGAGGTATTCAAAAGAACAAGCAATCTTTTTGATAGAACCCCTAACAAATAACTTTTACATTCTTCTCCAAAACAAACAATCTTGTTACAATTATTTTTATTTTTTTGAGATGAGGCCAATCATTAATGACCGTCCTTGTCCTGGACTACTAGCACCAAAAACCCATCCCATTTAATTGCTGCCCGGGCTTGGATTAACACCCGGCCCACTCCTCCACTCCCTTACTAATGTTACCACTAGACCAACCCCTTCGTGGTAATCCCATTACAACTATTCATGGCAAAAAATGCTAATTGGTTAAGAAATCAAATGTACTTATTATAGCAAATGTTCGAACTCTTATCAAATTCTGTAATGTATGCTACTAGCAATCTGCTAAAGAAATTAAAAAAAGTTGATTCTCTAGAGATTATCATACCGGTATTAGATTTGCCTCCAAGTTTGTTCATGGCAACAGCTAGCGTGGTATGGGCTTCTAGTGATATCGAACCATAACTCATTGCTCCAGTGCAGAATCGCTTTACAATCTCACTAGCAGGTTCCACTTCGTCCAAGGTAATATTTTCTTTAATATCTTTAAACTTCAACATCCCCCTTAGGTTGCAGGACTTATTTAACTCTTGGATTCGTCTAGAATATTCTTTATATGCTGCGACACTGTTCTGTTTGGCTGCTTCTTGCAACTTTGCAATAGCAAGAGGATCGTTAAGGTGAACTTCACCTCCTTTCCTCCAGTGATAATCCCCAGGGTTAGGCAATGCTGCTGCTTCTGCACTTCCAGGTGGTAAAGCCCTCTTAGGAAACGCCATTTCATGAAGGCGAAGTGCATCCCGAGCAAGCATCTCAAATGTTGCACCCTCAACTCTACTTGGTGTTCCATTGAAACACTTTTGAATTACCTCAGAAGAAAGGCCAAGAGCTTCGAAAATCTGGGCACCTTTGTAAGACGCAAGAGTGGAAATCCCCATTTTAGCAAGAACCTTCATCATGCCATAGTTGCTTGCCTTGAAGTATTTCTTAACAAGCTCTTCTCGTGTATGAAATCCACCACCTCTTTTAGGAGGGATCTTTCCATCAATCTGCAAACGACAGATGGTTTCTACGGCCAAGTATGGGCTTATAGCATCTGCGCCAAAACCAATAAGAGTACAAAAGTGATGCACTTCACGAGGTTCGGCGGACTCTATTATCAAACCAACCCGTGTGCGCTCAAGTTTTGAGACTAGATTCTGATGTACAGCACCAACTGCCAAGAGGGAACTCACAGCAACACGCTCCGATGAGAAACCTGAAACAAGAATAAGGTGGACAGTTCAATAACATTCTTAAAGGTAAGTGGACAAGCCTTCATTTACATTAAGATTCTAGAACACTGACTATCAGAAGCACCCCTAGTTTGAAAATTAAGTATGAGAAAAAAGAAACACTAAAAAGAATTATCTGGAGTGCAAGAGATCACACAAGCATAAGAAAGTAAAAATGTAATTACCCCTTAAACAAGAAGAGTATAGCATGAGCTTATGAAAAGAAACAGAAGGAATTCAGGGAATGACGGTTAAAGGTCCTCACCTCTATCCGATAGAACCAAAGTCGTATAACCCTCACGAATAGCACTACGAGCTTCAGAACATATCCTATCTAAAGTCTCCTCCAAACCCTTGCGGCCACGATTTTTAGAATAAGTGATGTCAAGAACTTTGCTCCGCCAACCTCTATATTCCGTCTTTTTTATAGCTTCTGTTTCTTCAACAGATAGAAGAGGCCCTTTCAGTATGAGTCGATGACACTGCTCTTCGGTGGTTTCAGTCAGATCCCCCTCTGGGCCAATCATGCATTCCATTGATGTGACTATTTTCTCTCTAATTGGATCAATAGGTGGATTTGTGACTTGAGCAAACATTTGTTTAAAATACTCAAATGTGAGCTTCTCTCTGTTGGACATCACTGCCAAGGGGGCATCATTCCCCATTGAACCAAGGGCTTCAGTTGCATCTTTTGCCATTGGCAACAACAACATTTCCAGCGCTTCTACTGTGTAACTGCAATCACGTGTTTTAAAAGAAAACAATTACATGTTAAATATTTAAAATGACTAACGGAAAGTTGGATCATCAGCAATATTAAAGCACAACGTACCCGAAAGCCTTCAATGGAGTCAAAAGCCCATGAATTCCCATATTTTCCATGTTATCATCATGATTATGTGCCTAAATATACAAGATGCGATGCGTCAATCAATGCCTAAATTTGTCAAAATGAGATGTCGATTAATGCTAGCAGTTGACCTTATGTTATAGCAGAAGCACACTACAGAAATAAAGAGACCTCCACTTGGCAAGTTGTGGAACTTACCGGAACAGCTCCAAATATGGCTGGAGGAACCCTATCAGTTTCTGGCACAGATTCTACAATATCCTTTAGGCTTATCTTCTGTCTCTTGAGCCACTCTCCATATGGTCTTGCAAGTGAGTATTGTTTCTTCAAGGCCTCATCATCAACTACTGTATGATTTTCAAAATCAACTAACAACATCATCCCAGGGTTTAGTCTTCCTTTCCTGGACACGTCTTCTGGGGCAACATCTACAACGCCAACTTCACTAGCCATGATAACACGTCCGCTGTGTGTGATATAAAATCGACCAGGTCTCAATCCATTACGGTCCAATGTCGCTCCAAGATAACGGCCATCAGTGACTGAATGCAAATTACGAAATCAAATCAACAAACGGAATACAGTGTCAGCTAGTATGAAAGAAAATACAACCATTAGCTCACATGAAATAAGTGCAGGTCCATCCCATGGCTCCATAAGAGCAGAGAAGTATTGGTATAGTGCTTTCCTATCAGGATCCATGTTTTTATCATTCTGCCATGCCTCTGGTATCATCATCATGATAGCTTCAGGAAGGCTCCTACCAGCTCGAACCAAGAGCTCAAGAACACCATCAAAAGCCCCTATAACATAAATAATATAGCATTAATTTTCTGGCTTTAGTGGAATGTGCTACTACTACAACTATGATCATGCTTAATAGGAAAACCTTCCACTCAAATTTACAAGGGAGCACGGTCAACCCCAATCCAGTGCCAACTACGAATGTTTGTCATGTACATCGGAGTGTTTAAAGTACATTTAAACATTATGTAAGTTAACATGTTGAATATCAATGTACTTTTAGAATCTTCATGTATTTAACTAGTCATTAAATGCTTGCATTAGGCATAGATATGTGTATCAGCTATGATCATAAGGATGTCCGTATATGAACATCTAACTAATCAAGGAAGTGAATCCAACCAGAATCAGATGAGCTAGCATCTACAATGGGCAATAGTTTCTTCATCTCATCCTTCGACAATCCCAGTTCCTTGCACTTTAACAGACCCTCACGTGCCTTCATCCTGATAAAAGCAATAATGTCATTAATCAAGCATACTGATGAGTAAATAAATTGCACAATTTCGACCTTGAGATTGTACCAGTTAATGTTCCCTCGAAGTGTGTTAATCTCTCCATTGTGACCCAGAACACGCATAGGTTGAGCACGATCCCAGCTAGGAAAAGTGTTTGTTGAAAACCGAGAGTGCACCTGCATGGCAGCATAAAAACTCAAAAATCTGTGTGACAATTTCCTGTTGTTGTTCAAACATATAAATGGCAATTCATTTGAGATCCGAGATAATTTTGCATCCTAGCACCTAAAAAGAATCAGAGGTTCTGTTTATCTTCAGTGCCAATACAAAGTAACGTGGAAGCCCTAAGCTACCTTGACCATATATTATTTCCTTTCCACCTCCAAATTGGAATTCTCATCCTCGAGAACAGGCCATAGTGAGCACTGCGTCAGGACTCTGCAACATCGTTCATTATACATAAACTATCAAGGCATTTCTCCAACTTACCCAAGATATCCACAATACCCAAAATCAAGTAGCATTCAATATACCAATACAGAAGAAAATTCAAGCTAGATGGCTTAAACTCGTCAGTGACATTACGTCCGTTTTGCTACCAGATACTTCTCCAAGGAGCTTGCTGTTAAATGCAGAGACTGTACACTAAAAGAATGTAAGGTAGGTTTATTTACCAAGGCCATGTAAGTCGTAAACCTTTCATCACCAAGATCTGCATAGTAGTAATTCTTAATCTGTACTGGCTTTAGTTGTCCTTTGTACACAACAGTCCTGCCATGCAAAGGAAAGAAATAATAAATCTGAGACAAATCTATCCACCTGGCAAAAACACTGAGAATGCAAAGGTTTATGAACGGCTATGTTGCACAGACACGCCAAACCGGCATCTGTGACCATGTCCAGTACGTACTGGACATAGAAACGGCCGGATACTGCTTGGAAACGGCATGATACGACCTGGACAGATACAGCAGGATATGCTCTGGGTATGGATTAGACCATGTTCAATAGTGAACCCAAATGAAAACGGGCCGGATTCAAAGTAGTATTATTTAGATATGGTTATGTTATCTATACCTATAAAATAACCCGACCCAAGTTTTAAACCTAAATTTCTCTCCCATTCTATAATCACCATAGCATGTACCCATATCCGTATTTGTGCAACATAAATGAATTAGTCTTCAATCCCCTCATCACTTACTCAGATAAAGAAAATAAAAGGCAAAAACAAGTACCTTGAGGACAAAGAGCATATGTAGAAGTCCTTCACTCCACCATGCTGCATGTTTAAAGCAGCTCTAATAGCTACCATAGAAACCCTCCGTAAGATATACAGCTGAATCAATTCACAGGAAATTCAGGTAATGATGATCACTGAAGGTGAGAGCACAGAAAATGTTAAATTGATTATTGATCTATTCACATCAAGAAAGTAAAAGCACAAAGGACCTGTTGCTCAAAGTCGGCACTGGATCTTGGGCTTGGAGTAAGGAATACTTGCTCAATGACTGGTTCTGTTTGAAGAGAAGATTTGCCCAAATCTGTATTATCAGTTGGTACAGTGCGCCAGCCAAGAACGACATGCCCCAGGGACTCGGCAACCTGCATCACCAAATTTGTTCCAAGGCAAAATGAATGTAGTAAGAGGTATATATATGCACTAAATTTATATGACAGACTGATGTAAAATGTCTCAACACAAATCAGCAATAATACTGAGAATAGAGCTGCTAAAGTGTAGCCTATTCTAATTGTAACATTTTAGAAATCTGTAAATGAATTTTGTGCTTATGTAAATGAAAAACAGATGAAAAGCTAATTCAACCTTATGTATACACGTAAATAAATTCTCAGCTGAATAATGTTGATAACTAAGAGTTCTAAGATGCTTCCTTCAGTTCTTCATCTTCTTATACCATACAAATGGATCCGAAACATAGCAGATAGGTTTAACACAATTCAGCGACAATATTGACATATAGAGCTGCTAAAATATGGCCTGTACGAATGATTTTGTGCTCATGTACATGGCAAAAAGATGAAAAGTTAATTCAACCTTACTTGCAAGTTAAACGCAAAAATAAAATTCTTTACTGAATGATGCTCATAACTAAAAGTTCTAAGATGGTTTCTTCATGTCTTCATCTTCCAATACCATAACAAATGGGTCCAAAACATTTTTTTCCGAACCATAGTCAAAAGGGCCAAACGCACATTGAGGGACATCCTCCGAGCTGCAGCAACCAATAAATCCCTTGAACAACACATAAGCCTGGACACCTACTTGCCAGACTTATATCGATTAGCCATAGTAGGCAGGCAGCTTATTTATATGGTGCTAGTCATAGGAAAAATATAATCTGATCAGCCAGTAGTAGAAGTCATCTAAACAGCATTTAATTTACAAGAAATGTGTCACTCATGATAAAACTTCAACGAAGTCCAACTAGTTTGAATATTTAGAGACCGTCGGGTTTGAAGTTTGAAACATGACAATAACACATCTTCCCAACCATCTATGTTATTAATTACAATAAGATATAGCTAATTCAAACAGATGAACTTTCCAATCAAAAAGTAAAAAAGAATATGATAATATATATATATATATATATATATATATATATATATATATATATATATATTGAAGAAGTGGTGTTTCCTGCCAAAAGATAATATACAAAGAAGAGACAAGATTAAAAGATTGAGAGTATATCATAAGGCTAACATCAAGACCATTCTCAATTATGGATTTCATTTAAATCGAACTACTATTTAGATTAGATTTTTCATAATTACAAAAATTAGACTATGGTAGGCTAGAATTTAAATTTTAAAAGTACTATATTCAACAGAATAATTATATTGAAGATTTAAAAGAGACGCCACAGAATCATGGGCTAAAATTAAGGAATAAAAACATGAAAAAGTATAATTCTATTTTTTGACCGGAGAAAAATACCAAGCAATGCCAACAGCACAGGTACACCTAGTATACATTCCACAAGCTGAAATTACAAGAAAAAGGAAAATAAATATTATATGATGTAGTTAGTGTATTGTCCAATACTTTATTTATTTTATTTATCAAATAGTATCAATTTTTTGACTCACCTAGTATACAAAAGAACATAGTACACAAAGTTTTATTATAAAAAAACAGCCTAAGACAAAAAAAACTATTTGGTCCTCTGGTCACTAAATCAGCCAAATGAAGCATAAGCAATAGATAAACATAGAAAAAGTAAGATTATAGATAATCCTAATGGTCCTAGTGATACCTTACTAAAGACAATTTTGCTTTCCTCGCGGCGGCTCGCATTTGTTGGCAAGAAGAACATGCCAACCGCGTACTGACCAGGAGGCGGCAATTCAAAACCCAACTTCCTTGTTGCCTGAGGGGAAAAAAAAAAGGAAACACCAAACATAGTTAGTAAAAGAGGAAATTGTTGGTAAAGAAGAAGAAGAAGAAGGATGCCAGCTCTTGATAAAAGAAGAAGGCTACCTCTTGATAAAAGAGGTGCGGAAGAGCGACAAGGATGCCAGCTCCATCCCCAGTATTAGGTTCACAGCCACATGCTCCTCGATGGGTCATCCGGATTAACATCTCCACGGCATCGGTCACCTGAAATTTCGCAAAATATGAGAGTTATTCCAAACGGCGAACAAGCAAAGGTACTCTGCTTCTACAGAGAAAAAAAAAAAAGGAGTTGGATAGACAAAACTGACAATTCCAACTAAAAAACTTCTCTTGTAGATTTTTTGTTATTTGTTGCTCGTGTCCCAGAAGTTACATTTTTTAGTTGGAATTGTCAGTTTTGCCTATCCAACTCTTTTTTTTTTCTCTGTAGAACAATTATGCTATTTGGCTCCCAAAATATTTGGATGATCACATCTCCCATTATGTGGCATCTGACATGGCAAATGACATAACAACTGACATGACAAATTTTAACCCAAAAAATTAATTACGTAATTTTTTTTAATTTTAATGTTAATATTAATGCTAATATTACTATTATTGTTAATGTTAATGTTAATATTAATATTAATTTTAAAATTAATGTTAATGTTAATTTTAATGTTAAGGTTAATCTTAATGTTAATTATCATGTTAATTTAATGTTAATTTATTAATTTACTATTAATTTTAATTTTAATATTAATTTTATTGTTAAATTTTGTCATGTCAGCTGTCATGTCAGCAACCATGTCATCTGCCATATAATGGGAGATGATATCACCCAATTTTTTTGGGAGCTAAATAGCATTTTTGTAAGAACTATCACAATTTACAACAAAAAAATTGCCAAACTTTCTAATAATCGCACATTTATTCCAATTGTCACTACATATGCCAAAATCTTTCCAAATTTGCAAACTTTAGAATAAAATAGTAATCTACTGCAAAATCCCAATTCACATAAACCGGCGAAATAACTCAGTTGAGAGGGAAATCTTACCGTCTTCCGGTTGCACTCGCCGGAGAGCTCGGCGACGAACCCGACCCCGCAAGAATCCTTGTCAAACGCGGGATCGTAGAGCCCCAACGGCTTCTCCGGCACCTGTGACAGCGCCATGGTGGGTCCCACCGCCTTCATCCTCCTCGACCGGACCGGCCACATCTGGGCCCTCTCCGCCGAGACCCGCAAGCCCTCACCAATAAACCTTCTCTCCAGACGCGGACCGCTCGATCGGCACGGCGCCGGCAACCGCACGGTCCTCCATCTCCGGATCGCCACCGACGGAGCGAGGGGTATCGACGAGTCGCAGCGCAGCTTGAAGGTCTGGCCGGAGACCGCGGCCATGGTTGGAATCAAGTAAAGGTGGGATCTTTTCCACTCGCCGTCTCGATCTGGAAGAATCAACAAACAATCACGTCAAATACGAGTTCTTTGCAATACCAAGAAAAGAAACCCTATAAATGTTCACCAGTTCGATCCGTACCGTAAAAAAAAACCTAGAAATGCTGATGAGAAGAAACGGGGAGAAAGATTTGGCGTCGCCGACGGGATCTCGAACTCCAACTGAAAAATCCTCTCTCTCTCTCTCTCTCTCTCTCCTCGTCAACTTCTAACCGGGAGGGGAAATGAAGGGAGTCGGGGTGGATTTATAAGATTTCGGACTGGGGCAAGTAGGGGCCACCCTCAGCTACCTCCCGGGTCCCACCCCATACCCTTGTTACCCTTGTGGCCTCGTTGGTTCAATGAAAGGGAATGCATTCATTTGTATTTTTTATGGGAATAAAAAAGTAGAATTTATGTCAATTTTTTTTTCGTTGTTTGTTTGGTAAAAAAAGAAAGCAAAAATATAGCAATATTTCAATAATATTCTTATATATAAAATAAAAATAACATTATGAAAAATAACATTAATGATAAAATAAGCAATAACACATTGTTACTTTTGTGATAGCTTTTGTAATAAATGTTGGGAAAGGAGGAGGAAAAATCAATCCCATGTGTCATGAGTGGAACCATATTCGCTCGAATTTTTTCCCTTGTGAGGAAATTGATTCCCAAGTTTGTGGTTACCAAACAAAGGAAAGGAACAACTTTTCCTTCCTACTTCCATGAATTCGTGAACCAAACGAGGCCTGTAAGTTGTAACAGCGTTTTAGAAATTATCATTAGTAATACTTAGTAAATGAGTAAAACTTTGATACCGAAGGGGGTATCAAAGTTTTGATACCCCTATGTATGACAAGTGGGGCCCCCTCAATATATATATATATATATATATATATATATATATATATATATATATATATATATATATATATATATATATATATATGTTTACACATTTACAAAGAGAGAGGGGGCCCACATGTCATACATAGGAGGTATCAAAATACCCCCTTGGATATCAAAGTTTTCTCCCTTAGTAAATGCAGCGTTTTAGAAATTATCATTAGTAATACTTAGTAAATGCACGCACGTGTAACGAAAATATCAGTCAAATATTTCTTTTAACACATGTAATTAAGATGTGAGATATTCTTTTTATTTTTATTGAGTTTAATTTTTCATGTTGAATATATATAACAAATTTAAACTTCTTTTAACATTTTATTACATAATTAATTTTTTAAATAAAATTGATCATAATATACATACGGTTTAGATTGCTCATTTTTAAGCCGTTTTGAAGCCTCATTATATAGTGAAAGATTTGGATTTTTTAACTATTTCACGTCTTAATATTTTGTTGTTGCACATGATTATTTTTACATAAGGATTTATGTAAAATTTATTTCTTTAAGATATTTACGTTAACTATCTCTGTGTTTGGACTTGTTACGATTTTAAAGAGCTTTGCTATGCCTGCAACCAAAAGTTTACAATCGCCACGTGTCGGACTTCAATTGGAGGAGAGAAAAAGTGGTGGGGTCAGATGGAGCCCATGTAGCAGGGGGTGAGAGGAGAGATGGAATCCGGTAGGACCCATGTGTAAGGGGTACGAAAGATAGGTTGTAAGAAGGTTGTAATAATTTGGTAGTAGACTTAGCATTTTCCTATTTTAAAACTACTTACACTGATAATTCCTATATTTTATACTATAGAAACTTATAATACTGACTACTCATATTTTAACCATAAAGCATAGGGGTAATTCGTGTAATTACTTTTGAAATAGGGATGGTGGATGTATTAACTCATGAAAGATAGGAAGGTTAATATATTTATTTATTTTTTAGAAAAGTATGAAACTTACAATAATTGGTCTTAGGATGCCAATGAGGGAAAAAAAATTCATTACGTTGAATATTTTCTAAAATTGTAAATAGATACATCTTCTTTCATAATAGGACAATCAGTTGCTCCAAATTAATTTTGTTTACAAGCACAAATAATTGCATATAAAATCAATTAATTTGAGGGACGGATTTATTATGGATCCAAAGGGACCAAGGTCCTCCCAATATTTTAAAAAATATAGAGTACTATATAGAAATTTTTACAATTTAAAATATAGTTTGGCCTCCTAATGTACAAATAGTAAACTACCTTCAGTGGTACCGCTACTAATGGTTGTTTCTATCTCAATTTCAAAATTTAGAGCGGTGAAGTATGATGGAGGCCCAATTTAGAAAAACTTCTCCCAATGTTGGTTTGCATGCTATATGCAGCCGTGATGAAGGATGAAGGGCGGTGATGTATGATGGAGAGTTTGAGGGTTTTTACAGGTAGAAACTCTCATAAAATTTTCAATCTCTCATGCCAATTAATATTGGGTTATGCTTTATTAAATTGATAATTTTATTTGTTGCCAAGTAGGATATAAATAGAGAAACATTAGAGAGTATTATTTTTTCCTATACAATTTCTATATATAAACTCTACCAACTAGGATAACAATTTGCTTAAAGTACAACGACATGTAAGATAAAACTCAATTTTAAAAATCCCCATTGTAGATGGCCTTAGGCCTTGTTTGGTTCGCAGGAAAGAAAGAAAAAGTGAATCATTTGGGCGGGTGGAAAACAATTTCTTGTTTATTTTACCTTTTTTCTAACCATTTTTTTTGCTATTTTTTGTTATGTTAACATGTGTCATAATAGCACATGTTAATACATTAATAAACATATATTTTGTATGGTATTCTTGCTGGTACATTGTGCACATTTACTTAAAATGTGTATTGATAAATATAAAATGTGCATTAAAAGAATATGCTCATAGAAGTATCTATATAAAATGTATATTAATAATATATTAGAATATATGTTAACATAATTTTTTTTGTTGCATCAAAACACAAAACAAATAACTTTATTTCCCATGGTCCTTATTTTATGAACCAAATATGCTCGGAGAAAGGACATCTTAAAAAAAAAAAAAACCCTTTAATTATCCAATCTAATAACCGTGTAGCCATAGGTAGCAAGACAACTGGATACATTCTATCTATGGGTGCATGCACCAAGTAAATATTTTACGGGTTATCTAGTAGCAGGGTCTCATATAAGTGGGTATTAGAATTTGTTTCATGAAAATGATCAACGTTAGAATTTGGATTTCTAAATTATTGTTAGATAAATGAACCGTAATTTAGAAAAATAACTTAAATTCTTATTTTAACTATTATATGAGATCTTGTTACTAAATAACCCATATTTTATTCACGCATACCTCCATAAAATTCAGAAGAAGGCTCTTAAGCAAAATTAGCTAATAGAAGATTTTAAGTATGATAAAAATAAACAAAATTAAGCGCCAAAACTCTTGCAAGAGCCACATGCCCACTGTGTGTAGCTAAGGGACATTGGCTTTCACAAACTGTTATTCTATTATAAGTTGTACTGTTGATAGTTGCTGCTTATATCCTGATTTTTGTCTCAGCACAATATATTTTGTGTTTGAGAATGTACCAATGCTTCGTCTTATTTAATTTAGTATATTACTTACTGAATCAGTGGGTGTAGAGATTCAAAACAATCACATTTCCTGTAGTCAATTCCTTTATACAGTAAGATCACGTTTTTTGTTAATTATATGTACTTAGTCAATCTGATTATAATTAATTAAGATGTTATGTTTCTGAAAAGAACCAGAAAGGTCACATTCGGAGGGAGTTGGTCTGATAGGTTATTGACGAAGCAACAGAGACGCGGGGGTCGACGTCGTCACAGATGACTTCATTGCACGCTCCGCCGCTGATAAAGAAAGAAGCCAACAGTTTATGGTCCACAGGGAGACAGTCAATTAATGGGTTTAATTATAATTTAATACCCTCATTTATGTCAGTTTTTAAACTTAATATTTAAAAAAAATTTGGTACAACTTTACGCTCTGAAAAAAGACAAAAAAACAAAAACAAAGATATCATTATTCAAGACCAACCCCCCCTCCTCCATGGCTGTCCCCCTCTCCCCATCCCAACCCCCCTACCTTTCTCTCCGCGGTGCCGCCATCGACTACGCGCACGCACAGAAAGAGAGGGGCCGTGGGGTGGTGAAGCATAGGGTGGAGCGGGGGGCACGATAGCGAGGGGGTGGACATGCAACCAAATAGTAACATCTTTTTTTAAAAATTTATAAGAAAATATAAAAAGATAAAAAATAGAAGAGGAAGGCAATGGCACCCTCCTTATTTTTTTTACTAAGCATTCCTCCTTATATTTTTACTAAGCTTCGTCACTATTTGACATGCAACTAAATAGTAAGGGATATTTAGTTTTAGAGCCTCACGTATGCATGGATACAGGTCTGCCCTGGCCCAAGGTGGCCAGGACGACCGTCCAGGAGCTCATAAAATTTGTGGGCCAAGAAAAAAAAAAACAAAAAGTCTTCTCAGCCCGAAGAGAAAACTGAAACCCAAACCGAGAGGGACACGTGTCAGCTTTTGATTGGGCCAAAAAAAAAAACACCCTCCTGCTAACGTAGGTCGAAAAAATCGACCAATCTAAGGCCGACACGTGACCGCGATTTCAGCCGTAGTTGAATCTGCGGTCCGTATAGACTTGTTGAAAATAAAATAAAATTATATATATATATATATATATATATATATATATATATATATATATATATATATATATATATATATATATATATATAATCTTGTATCGAACATAGAACTAATATGTAACACGACTCTCATTTAATACAAAACAATTGTTGTCTAGTATTAGTATGTTAAACTTGTACACAAGAGGTTCTAGATTCAATTATTGGCTGTGATTTTTTAAAATTTTACTTAATTAATGAACAGTAATTTCGAAATTCAAATTCTAATATCCATCAAATTTTGAGACCTAAATTATAATATCCATATAGTAAGAAACATACCTACCTCTTTCTCGTTCCTCTTACGAATAATTAGGGGTGTCAACGGATGCTTATCGGTACGGATAGGATAATATCCGTATCCGTATCCGAATTTTTTTTGTAATATCCGAATCCGATCCGATATCCGAACGGATATCTCTTTTGACACTCCGAATTCATATCCGTCTAGTTTAACGGATATCGGATAATATCCGATCCGATTAGCTAAAAAATTCGAATGCTAGTATCCGAATATCCGAAATCCGAAATATTAAAAATTTAGTTATTATCCGAATATCCGAAAATCAAATTCAATTTCTCTACATATTTGAGTCCTTTCTTCTTATGTTGTAAATTGTAATTAATATATATTACTATTATATATAAATTATATTATAATTATTTTATGTAAAAGTTAGTTGAGAATAAAATACTTTAATCTTCTCTATTAATTAATATATATTACATATACATTATACTATAATATATATAAAATTTTGGATATCCGAATCCGATATCCGAATTCGATATCCGAAATTTGCAATTTAAAGTCGGATCGGATATTAACGGATTCGAATACCTTAATATCCGAATTCGCATCCGAAAATGGATAATATCCGAAAAATATTCGGATATCCGAATTTGATATCCGAAATTTCGAAAAATATCCGAAAGTTCGGATACGAAATCGGATCGGATTCGAATTTTCGACTATCCATTGACAGGTCTACGAATAATATTTTTGTATCACGTGAACATAATGCATTTTGACTCGTAAACGAGTCAAAGTTCAGGACATCTTGAAGTCTAGACTTGACGTCCTTGGATCCTATACGTGACAAATGACCCGTTAGGTATCGAGTCTATTGACTAAATATACATTGGTAACGTTGTAGAGGCAGGCAAAGTTCAAAAGTAAGATTTTATTTTCAGGAGGCTAACAGGAGTCTTGCAAAGTGGTCCAATAATATATTTAGAAGTGGAGTGATTTAGAGCATCTCCAACCCTGTTGTGAGTTTGAAAAAAATGGTTGCCACATAGGAATGACAACCATTTTCTCCAAAAGTACTTCTTCAATGCAAATGTGAAATAAAGTGTGGAGTTGACATGGCAATGACATGGCAAAGACAATGTGAAGTTGGTTGTCTAGATCTAGACAATGCACTTCACAATGTCTTTATGTCCACATCATCATTTGTGAATAAAAATATTTATAAAAAAGAAGTAGAAGAGTAAAATTTGTCTTGGAAGTTGTAAAAAATTATTTGTATTGTCTTCTCAATACTTTTACATTGGAGATGACTTTTTAAACCCATTGTCATTTGTGAATATAACCTTGCCACCTATACAAGACATTGTCTTGTCCCTCATGCCACATAGGATTCACAACACAAAACAAGACAATAGGGTTGGAGATGCTCTTATCACATTTCTCTCCGAAGTGTTTGAATTCACTTCATTCTTCACTTTGAAGCACCTCTTTGCGGAAGATCTCTATATATCCCATCGGTAATGTAAGGGACTACATAGGTCTCCTTTCCTTCACGGAAGGGAAATCAATTTTTTTTTTTTTTTCATATGAATGAAAAATTATTATTTCTTTCAGATTTTTTTTTCTTATGTTTGGTAAAACAAGAAAATATTTAAAAAAATAATTTGATTTTCTTTCTGGTTGGTATAGGAAGAAAAGAAAACATATATTATTGTTCCAATAATATCCAATATAAACATAATTATAATCAATGAATAGTTAATTGATAAAATAGGCAATAAATTAAAACTATTTTTGTCATAATGTTTAGTATTTAATGTCTAGTATTTTTTTGCCTATTTTTTTTCCATGTCAGATTTTTTTTTTCTTTTTTTAATTTGTGGCTAGTAGACAAAGGAAAGTAACAAGTTTTCTTTCCCTTGAACCAAACGAGGCCTTAGGGCTTTAATGATTAATTGTGATCCTTTTTTCTTTTTTTTTTGCAAAATCTGTAACAAATGATGGTTGTTACGTGTCTCACTAACAATTAATGTCGTGGCGCAAATATGTTTCAGTCATCCATAATCACAAGTGGACATTCTGGACTATAAGGAAAGTGCATGACAAAAAAAGTCTGTAATTGAGTTACAAAACTTAACTAGGATGTAGGGCGGGGCGTTTGATTTATTCGATTTCAACCAAATTGAAATAGTCAAAACCGATTAAACAAAAATTCTAAAAATAAAAATTTGAAACCGAACCGAAATTACCTAAAATCAAAACTGAACCGAATAATCAATTCAATTTTTTCGGTTGGAATATTTTTATTGTTTAATGTGTAGGATTCAAAGTTGGAATCGTATTTAAATTATAGGCTTAATTGCACTTTGATACCCTCAACTATTCTTGTTTTTCAACTTGATACCCTAAACTTTTTTTTTTGTAACAAGTTGATACCCGAAATTTTTTTTTTGACGAAAATACCCTTGGTCAAACTTAAAAATTATCCCCCCACCCCCCACTACCCCACCCCTCCCTTCCCGCTTCCAGCCACCCCCCCTCCCGCTTCCGGCCGCCCCCCCCCCCCCCCCCCCCCCCCTCCCGCTTCCAGCCACCCGCCCCCGTCTCTCCCCCTAGGGCACGGCAGCGTGGAAGGAGGGGGCGGGGGGGGGGGGGGGGGGGAGGGTGCTGGGGGAGGGTGGACGGAAGTGAGAGGGGGGGGAGGCGGCCGGAAGCGGAAGGAGGGGGGGGGGGGGGCGGGGAGAGACGGCCGGAAGCGGGAGGGGGGGGGGGGAGAGACGGCCGGAAGCGGGAGGGAGGGGTGGCCGGAGGGGGGGCGGGACGGGAGGGAGGGGGGCTGGGGCTGTGCGTAAGGAGGGGGTGGCCGGAGGGGGGCGGGGGGAGGGGAGAAGGGGAGAGGGAAGGGATAAGGACATTTTCGGAATTTTTAAAATTTTAGGTATGAAGTTGAAAAAAAAATAGTTGAGGTATTAAGTTGTTGAGTAAAATAGTTTAGGGTATGAAGTTGAAAAACCGGAATAGTTGAGGGTATCAAAATACAATTTAGCCTAAATTATATTATAGGTTGAAATTTTTATACACATATTTGTTGTATTTCAAAGTTGTGACCAAAGTTAGACTAGTTGTTAAATTATTAAAGTTGAAATTCAAAACATAAGCTTTATTCGATTTTCGATTTTGGAACGGAATTGAAATCCAAAACCGAAATTGAATAATTATTTTTAGTATTTTTAAATAAAGTTGTATTTTAGACTTTGGATATAGTTAGATGTCGACTTCAGAGAGTTCAATTTCGGAACTGCAACAGCAGAATAGCAAGTATGGTGGTCTTGCTCTCCTTGAGATGGAAATTAATAACTTGTTGGAGTCTAGTTTCCGTGCATGCACTTTTTTTTCTTCTTTTTTTTTTTTTTTTTTTTTTTGTAATATGGATATTCTGAACGAGGACCGACTGCTTTATAATCCCCACTTTTTTTTTGTGTGTGACAGTTTGGCAGTGACGGTCCTTCTCACGGAAACTCTCGACCAGTCCAAAATTGGTCTATTTCTGGAAAAGTAGAGAAGCCAATCACTTTTATCCTTAATACTCGAAGAAGCTGTTTTCGTGATAGGAATCTGTATGTCCATTGGTTGAAAAAACGTCCAACGGCTGCAATTCTAACCCATGACCTTGGACTTCCTCCACACTACCACTAGGCTAATATCTTATAATATAAAATTCGACTGATTTTTCAGTCGGATGGCTTCATGTTATGAAAATAACATATGTTACAACAGTTGAATTTAGATTGCAAGACTAAAATTACACATATATCTTTTAAGTAGATATTCTCATATTTAATTCGCATGCTTGCAATCCAAATCCCACGACACTGAACTTAGACCCTAGTGCTGATGAAGAGATGTATAAGACTAGCTGGATGGACGGTCTCTGGATTATATATATATATATATATATATATATATATATATATATATATATATATATATATATCCTAGCTCAATGGGTTAGGACGAGTGGCTCCCAGTGGGAAGGTCGTGAGTTCGAGCCCTTGCGGGTTCACGCTCTCACTCACTCCACTCGGGGTGGCTCGGCGGCCATTTGGTCGCGGTCTCGAGCGGGGGTGCTGGTCAGGACAATGATGAATTGGCCTGTGTGATGCGGGACATCCGCAACGTCGGAGGCCTGTCGACATAGTGCCACGAACTGAGCCCGGATAATATAATATATATATATATATATATATATATATATATATATATATATATATATATATATATATATATATATATATATATATATATATATGCAAATGATCTCTAGCCTAGTGGTTAAGAGAGATGCATGCGGTCTGAGTGGTCAGGAGATCGATTTCCGGTAAGAGCGTTCGCCACAATTACCTTCTTTAAAAATATATATATAACATAAGAATAATTGGAGATTTGTGATTAGCTCGTGAAGAGTTGAGGGTTTAAATCATTTTGTACTCATTCAGCCTTCTCTTAAATTTATCTTTTGTACACAAGATATGGCCTACCTATGGACATTTGTATCAACAAAATAAAAATAAAAATAAAAAAATAAAAGAAAAACGTTCATTTGTAAGACGTTTTTTTTTGTTAAAAGCATCCTATGGATCTTCTTTTATTTTTTTTATTAGTATAAATTTAGTTAGTTGTTAATGGTAGTAAATAAAAAACCAATTTTAAGTATTAAGAAAAATGTCCTATTAAAAAACCAATTTACTTTGATCTTTCAGCTCAATGTTCACATGTTTCCTATAAAAAATTCCAGTATTTAATTAGAACGAGTACAGTTAGAACTCTGCCAAACCAAGTGCTTAAATTTGCCATGCTCACAGAAAAGGAAGCACAGTAGCACACAGCAAAGATGCAGCTTAATATATTGATTAAGTTATAATTACTGACTAGGCTTGCCTCATAATTATCAAGTCGAACTGCGGCTTGACCATCATAATTAATTTATAAGCGAAGGCTTCGATAGTTGATGTTGGGTTCCGGGTCACGCCACCGACTTGCCTCGTCCGTCAGCAGCTGGCATGTGATGACTGTACGACTGTGGAAAAATACAGTCAAGATAACTCTCGATCTTGATTGCTAGATCGAACTCGGCTGGCTCTTGTGCTCAACACAACGAAAAAAATATAACTTTTTTGACTAGGCGAATGATTTCGGAATCGGACTGCGGGGATGGTGTGGATGCATAGAAACAGTGGACCCAAATGATATGCAATACAGTGTGCACAAAATCTTGTATGTCACGTCGGCCAACTGGAAAAAAAAACAAATAAACAAACTTCTTCGACTAACCATATGCTGGAATATATCGAACATGCAAAGTTAATGCAAGAAAAGAGGACATAGCCTAATTCACGCGTCGAACATATAGGACGGTGTGTCCACTATCTCCAGGGGAGGATGCAGGTAGAGCCTGGGGTGGGCTCCAGCCCACCCAAAAAAAAAAGTTATTTTTTTTTTTTTTCATATAATTTTTTTTTGCTGATTTTTTTGTCGGAGTTGGCCTACAAGTAGCCAACCTACTCTAGTCCACTCAAGTATACATTTCTGGATCCACTCCTGACTATTTCGTCCAATATGAGGTAGGTTGTGTTGCGATTCAGCGACGCAATGGACCTCCTTCGATCACTGGAGGTGGCTCTTCCAACTGTCGAAGGGTTGTTAACATTCTTGTTTGTTTGGCATTATGGTAGTAATCAATCCACTTGTTGGGGTGGGGGTGGGGGTGGAGGTGGGGGTGGGGGGGGGGGGGGGGGGGGGGGGGGGAGGGGGAGGGGGAGGGGGGGGTACTTATAAAATATAATCACTATTAGATCGATTAACAGATGTGCACGTCCAAATCAAAGACAACAGACCAGTCTGAGAGTGATTAGTTTAAACAGGCTTTATATTAAAAAAATTGCTCGCTTCGTCGACTTGCCTCGTCAATGAGTAGATTAATATTTGTCAATCTAATAATTGATCATAAACAACTACAACTAGTCAAGCTTGGCCTCCATCGCCGCGGTCGGCCGGTGGCTTCTGGAACGATTCAAGTGGCCAAATAAACCACTTGCCCGAGGGAAAAGTGTGCCATTTAATTAGAATTTTGATACAGTGACAAGAAATTTAACACAACTTAGAACTTCAACATAATATCAGAACAATTCAAATTAAAATATTTTCCGACATGCATTTTAACTTTCAAGTGGATATTAAAAAAAGAAAAGAAAAGAAACTTGTTAGAATATAAATATATATAACACTTATTATAGCTCTAAACTCTAAAGTTCAGCTACTCTAACAATTATCATGATCTAAGCCTTCATATAGGATGTTCTGGCAAAACTTCTGGTAAATTGACCTCAGCTGAGCAAATGTGGTCGTGTTACAAGTAGGGGTGAACATTCGGTTAAAACCGAACCGAATAACCGAAAATCGAATTGAAACGAAAATCGAATAAGCAAAAACGAAATCAAACCAAAATGACCCGTAACCGAATCAAACCGAACCGGATTTAGCTTTATTCAATTTTTTTTTATTTGTGCTTTTTTTTAGTTAATATATATAGTAACTAAATAACCTAGATATATTTAGCATACACCTATAGTATCTTCCTATATATATTTAGTATATATCTATATATATATTAATTCCAATATATATATATAAATTATTTTATTCGGTTTTTGATCGAAACGGAAACCGAATAAAAAAATTTAGTATTTTCAAAACCGAAATTAAACCGAATTTTTTTGAACCGAACCGAATCTTTTATTTGATTCAGTTCAATTTGATTTTCAGTTCAAAACCGAATAATGTTCACCCCTAGTTAGGAGCACCCTACAGACATATTGAAGCCAAACTATTCATATTCAGTTGTTGTCATGTATGTGATTCAGGCGGCCTAGCTTCAAAATGTCCAAGTGGTTTGAGTCTCGGAGAAAGTACTCCTTTCCACCTCTCAATGACATGTTTCTCTCATCATCTTGAATCCTAATAATGCAGCAACAACTGTGGGGTTCCCCAACAGAGAGTGACGGGCCAGATGCACATTGTGCCAATAATGTCAGCTTCACTATGTTGCAGTCCCACAGAAGAATTGTATTTGTATTTGTATTTGTATTCGTAATCGTATCGGTTTTAATATGCATACAACATAGACAACTACCTATTGTACATATATGAAAATATCGATCCATATCCCACATTTGTGTTTGCATTCATTCAACGTAGAATATATACTTAATTATGTAAGTATTTATGCCGAAAAGACTAAGGGAGAAGAACATTGTAACCCTCATGCGTCTTTTGGTTCGCAGAATGGAAGGAAAATGAAATCAATTCCTTGTCATTTCTTTTCCTTTGGAAAATTTTATTTTCCATTGATTTTTCTTTCTGATGTTTGGAAATACCGAAATTTTTTGGAAAGAAAAGTGATTACTTCAATGTGGGAGAGTAATTTCTTGCTTGGATGTATGTAATTACTTTTCCCTCTAATTTTTCTTCCATTGGGAATTACTTTCCTTTCCTTCTTAATTTCTTTGGCACCCAAACATAGAAAAATAATAACTTTCCATTTTCAACCCGGAGATTCCGCGAACCAAACGAGGCCTCATTGTTCGTGATCGATACCAATACTGTCAATTCAGAATGTTACGATGCCGGTTTCATTACTGATATTGTGTGCCATGCATAACATACAGTACTAGTATTTCTAGGGGTGCAACTCGGACGGGTTCGGTTGGGTTTAAGGTCAATCCGAGTCCAACCCGATGAATCATAAGCCTAGTGTGAGCCCAAGTCCGATTCGACCTCGGGTTCAACATATGAGGTCCAAGATCAAGTCCGAAGGATCGGGTTGGGCTCGGGTCCATCGGGTTTATCGGACTCTATAATATTTGAAATAATTTAAAAAAAAATAATATTAAACATATAATCAAATAACAATCAAGTTTTGATCATTACAAAATACAAACTGAAATAAGATTTAGAATAATGAGTTGAAGAGTTTGGGTTGAAAAATTTAGGATTTAAACTTTTTATTTAAAAAGTACGAAACAATATATGTATATATAAAAATATATGTAAGTCGGATTTCGGGTTCTTCGAGTAACCCCAAGGTCAACCTAATTTTTGTTCGGATTCAAATATTTTAATCCAAATTCGAACCCGAATTCAAATATCTTCAATCATAATCCAACCAATTAACAGGTTTACCCGATCGAAGATTTAGTCCGTCCGAATTGTACTCCCAAATATTTCCATCGTGACTACTTAAGGCCTACCTTTTTGAACAAATAAATACCTTGTCTGCCTCGTGTAGGGGTACCCGTAATGTAGGACCCCAGATAATGAAAATCTTTGGACAGATCATGTGGCAACACCATTTTCATTATTGGTCTCTTCTTTGACTGCATGCAAGTGCATGTTCTTTTGAATAATTAAGGAATTGGTGCGTTTGTGATATGAGCAAATAATGTTATGCATGTTAGAAGCTTTCAAATCAAGACATCTTCTACATTATCCCATGGTTCTTTGAATTCTGTACTTCCGAATACTAACATATTTATTCTCCAATGTCAATAACCAACAAAAAAATAGTAAAAAAAAAGAAAAAGAAAAATATGTTTGCTTGGAATTAGGTCTGTGCTGAAACCATGCACCTGAATTACCAGGTTATTAGTCTCTACTAAATAAGCCCACAGTAATATATAGCTTTAAGTAAGGATTAAGTTAATAAGTTGACTACCCTGATCTTCTTCGTCTTACATTGCAGCATGCTGATTAGTTTATACAAGGATTGACAGGGACATAAGCGTGGTGCAAACGGTCGACTCGCCTCGTTAATTATCGTCAGTAAGGACGAAACCATAAATTCGAGCCGCCTTAGTTTTTTTTTTTTTTTTGGAACGATGAGCTAGGGCACAAAGACTTTTTGGATGTGTATATCTAGATTAGAAAAATTTTGAGTTGCACCCCACAATATTTAACCATATTCAAGGTGCATCCCACTGTTTTATCATAATGTACAATACCCTCCACTTCCGTCAAAAACTAACGGTCAATAATTTTTGACCGAAATGCCCCTTCCATTTTTCCAAGCTGACGATGGAAAACTGGTAATAATGATGATTTGCTAGGGTATTTCGGTCAAAAATTAATGGTCAACAGAGTTGACCGTTAGTTTTTGACGAAAGTGGGAGGTATTGTAAAACAGTGGGGTGCACCTTGAATATGGTTAAATATTGTGGGGTGCAACTCAAAATTTTTCTATAGATTATAGTTGCAAATTTCCAGTTATTATTATTATTATTACTACCAAGGATATATATATATAAAATAGAAATCTACTATCCAAACAGTACTTATAACAAATTGGTTCCCTGGAAATGACCTACTACGCTTCCAAGGCGGATGTACACTTGGGATGTACATTAGGGCTGGGATGAAAAAAAAATAAAAATCCCTTCTATCTTTTATATGTTTTTTAATACTAGTCAATCCGCACCTAGTCTATTCCAGTCCACCCAAACTTTAATTATGGTTATGCACTCCGATGGTGTTACATGAAGCAAGTAAGCATTTTAACAATGTTTTAAAAATCTGACCGGAGTTTGACCCGACCAAGACATTGGGTCGGGTTAAACGGGTTCAACCAGTTGGTTCCACCAGTGGTTCAACCAGTGGGTTAATCTAAATAGTCCAAATTTAATCTCTTATGGACACTATTTTTTATAAAAAATATCAGTTTTTTACAAAGCACTGGATCAATGCTGAATCGGACCGAAAAAACTACCGGTTCACGGTTCAACCGGCCGGTCCGGTCCGATTTTTTAAACATTGCATTTTAACAAGTAAACGTTTGGAGGAATACACAACCAACACACTTGAAGATGATGCAATATGACAACCCATATTCTAGCTACAGTCTAGACATGCTCAAGGTATGAACACGTTTTTATCTGTTTGGCTTGAAGGTATTCCACATTTTTTTCCTTTTTTATCAATGCAAATTGTAATTCCATTATCCAATAATATAATTGTGAAGTTTTCATATTAAAAAAATACTGCTTGGCTCCTTTGGAACAACAAAATACCTCATCTCATACGTACTGTAACAACATTTAATCAACACACGTTTTCTTGTGGCTAAATATCATTAACTTTCACGCTCTTGCAAATTGATAAGCCTAACTTGCGACTTTCCACCATGAATTTCAAAGGTAACATCATAGCTTAGGGTATGTTTGGCTGTAAGTGAATGGAATCAAATGAGTACAAGTACAATTTTCTTCTACTTTTACCACTTTTGTTATTTGGTTTCAAAAAAGTGAGACTTTAATCTATATTTTAGATGCGACATAAAAGTGAGTTTTATTTCCTTCTAAATGTTTCCACGAATTCGTCGCATGTTCTTGCATGTGACACATCTTATTTTTGGTATTCATAATTATAGGAGTTGAGAAGATGTGCTGCATGTCGAGAACATGTGACAGAATTGGTACAAAATTATGGGGACACCGGATCCGCTTTCCAAATTTTGTATCCAACATCTTTAGGGGCGGATCCATAAACTAAAGCTGGGTTGGGCTACCAAAATTTTGGGTGGGCTGGAAGTAGATAAATCCATATAAAAAAAAAAATTCATATGAAAAAAAATGTAATTTTTTTTTTGGGGTGGGCTCCAGCCCACCCCAACCCCCTCTTAGATCTACCCCAACCCCCTCTTAGATCTGCCCCAGAACATCTTAATTCTCAAGCTTTAAGTGGGTCGATAATGATTTTTTTTATTTATACTACAAGTGTACAAATTCAAATTTTAAGTTAATAACTTGCACACTAACAAATATATAAATTGATATAAGTGACACTTTTAAGGGAGCAACATTTTGTAACCAAGCAATATTTTTCAAAAACTCACTTTAAAAGTGGAGTTCTGTAGAACTATATCCTTTTCTTTTTATTGCTTTGTGCCAAACACACCTTATATCAGGAAGTAATATCATGAACCATGGCTTAATTGTTATTAGTTTGCAAAATTAACAATGGTTCATGCTATTAACTTCCCAAATTGTTGACAATTTTAAGTATTAATTTGCAAAAAAAAAAAAAAAAACTTCATGCTACCAAGTTACAAAAGTGTGTGATGGTTGAATTGTATTAGATGGATTTGTGATTTGTTTATTGTAATGTACTTTTGTTTATTGTTCTTGGAAACAGTTCAAGGCTGTTCGGTAAAACTAACTTATATTTTTTTTTAAGTGGTTAGTTTGCGACAACGTTTGCCAACAATCTCTAACATGCTGTCAAAAGCTGGTTATGATTTTGAAAATAGCAACAACACCAAACTAAGTCTTATTGTGAAGGCTTATATGTTTTTACTGAAAACGGTCAAAAGTTGTTTGGTAACAATAAAATATAAAAAAAATCTTATGAAAAATTAGTTCACTTTTGGAAAACTTTCGATAAGCATTTCCAATATGCTGTCAAAAGTTGTTTATGATGTTAATTTTTGAAAAAAGAAGAAGATAGTAATCCCAAACCAATGCTTTGTTTGGTTTTTTTTTTTTTTTGCACAATGTTTGAGATTGTTATACTTTTTTAAATCTGGCTCCAAATTTGAAGGCTAATTATAAGGGCACATATCTTTTTTATCGGGACTAGCCATGATTAGGGCTAGCCAGGTTGGGAGGAACTTTTACTAGGACTATCAAAATATTCCACTCAGGGGGCTGTCCAAAGTCCACAGCCCCCCAAACCCAAAAAAATCACTCTCATTTCTAAATTTCACTCTCTCTCTTCACAAACCCTAGCTTTCTTCTTCTTCTTCTATCCATCTTCTTCTTCTCCACCATTTCCATTCTCACATCTTCATTAAAACCTAATTTTTTTCTCATCATCATTATCATCTTCTTCTTCTCCACCATTTCCATCATCACCATCTCCATCAAAATTCTAGTTTTCTTCTCTTTCCCAATTTCGTTGGCACCCAAAAAATTAAATAAACCCTCAAATGTATGGAAATAAAGGTTAAATACTTCTTTTCTCACAAAGAATGCATGGAAATAAATCCTAAAATGCATATTTCACTCTATTATCGAGATTGAAATAAACCCTAACATGTTTTTTTCATTCGGGAATGTCGACTTTAGGACCGCCAGAAATTGTGGCAGTCCTGAAAGGAACTTGCTGTACAACAAGTATCTTTCAGGACTGTCTCAATTTCTGGCAGTTCTCAATATGTCTAGCACTGTCAGAAATTGTGGCAGTCCTGTTGTAGAGCATGTCCCTTTCAGGACTGCCACAATTCCTGGCAGTCCTCATTACTTTTAGGACTGCCAGCAATTGTGGCAGTCCTGTTGTACATCGAGTCTATTTCAAGACTGCCACAATTCCTGGCAGTCCTAAATACTTCTAGGACTGTCAGAAATTGTGGTAGTCCTGATATGAACCCAATTATTCTACAACTATGATTTCTTCCATAGTTTTTTTCTACAACTAGGATTTCATGCATAATTCTTCTATTAATAAAGAAAAATTGGTTAATAGACTAATAAATTAATAGATTTGATATATTTGATAACCCAATTTCTTCTACAACTAGGGTTTCATCCATAATGCCCAAACAAGAAGAAGAAAAATAAAGTAAGGTTTGGAGAAAGAGATCTGAGAAATTAGAAGAGAGCAAAAAATCAAAATAAACTAGGTTTGCAAAAATTGATGTTCTTGTTCTTGTTGTTCTTGTTTTTTTTTTCTTCTTCTCGTTCTTCTTCTTCTTCTTGTGAGGAATGAAGAGTGAGGAAGAAAATAAAAATTATAAGACTTATCTTTTATACCAACCACTTGGATAGCCCTGAGTAATTTTTTCAGTGACAAACTTGTAAATAATGGAAAACTAACACTTGGACAGCCCCGATCAAAATGTGCTGTGTCCTTATAATTAGCCAATTTGAAATTTGAACCGTACTGACAATTTTTCAATTTTTTTTATTGTGGAACACTCTCCGCCCGAAAATAAGCAAATCCTGAACCCAGCCCAAGTCTTATCATTTGTTGTCTGGTTCTTATAATGGGCCCAAACCTTGGGCTAAATAATAATAACCAGCCCAATAGAACAACTGACCCACTTTCCCTCTTAACCCTCCCCAAAAATTAATGGGCTCATAACCTCGGTCTAAATAATCATTTATCATCCCTTCTCCCTTCCGTAGCACTAGCATCTTCCAAAACCCTAGAAATCTCCAAAGAGGGAGCTCCGTCGGTGCTCGCCATGTCTTCGACTCTGCTGGAGGTGACCCGATCCGCGCACGAGGACGTGGAGCGTCTCGAGCGGCTCGTCGTCCGGGAGCTCCAGCGCGAGCCCACCTCCTCCCGCGACCGCCTCTTCCAGAACCACCGCGTCCGCAACATGATCCGCACAGTCATCGACACCACCCACAAAATCGTAACCTTCTCCCCCCCTCCCTCCTCTTCTCGATTATTTCCCGAATATTCTCTGATTGTTTTGGTGGTGGTTTCTTCTTGAAAGGTTGATATATACGAGGACGCCGACAACTCGAGGAGGGACGAGATCGCCGTGCTCGGTGGGCAGAACGCGGCCGGCGGCACCAACCTGTTCAGCGCTTTCTACGATAAATTGAAAGAGGTCATTACTAATCCTAGACCAATCGTATTATATAGAGATACAAAAATACAACAACCACAACAAAGTTTTTTTTTTTTCCAAAATTTCCGAGGTCTGCTGTAATGCTAACAAAATCCATATCCTTCGTCTAGGCGGTTCAGCTAAAACTATATTATCGCTTCTCCCTTAATGTACGCTTTATTTAGTGTTAGGGCCTCGTATAAAATTGGAATTTGCGTTTTGCGTCTCCATATTGTCCAAATAAGGATTTGGGTCGGCTCAGTTAACTACTATATTCTCGCTTCTCCTTTAATGTCCGGGTTATTTAGTTTTAGGGTTTGGTATAAAATTCAAAATTTGCGTTTGGGTCTCCATATTGTCCAAAAGAGGATTTAGGTCCCAATCTAACGGCTGACTTAACTGACCGTCCAAAATGGAGACCTAAATGAAAATTTTGAATATTAGACGATACCCTAAAACTAAACGAAAATATGTGATAGTTGTGTGACTTAGTTTATTTAGTTTTGCATGGTTGGGTTGTGTGACTTGGATTATTTAGTTTATGTTATTTGCTTCTATCCTAATTAGTAGCCACACAACTCTTCGGGATCTCCATGACTCTTGAGTTTTAACCGGGACGTGACGATACACGATGCCATGGAGTCGTCCCCATCTGGCTGTTGAGACAAGAATAGAAGCAAACAGTCGTGTCACAAGTCTCATTATCGATTGGTCATGACAAAACTAAATAACACAAGTTATACAAATACGCCATTCAAAACTAAATAACCCAAGTCACACAACTCCACCATGCAAAACAAAATAATCCAAGTCACACAACCCTTACATATTTTCGTTTAGTTTTATGTTCTCGTATAATATTCAAATTATGTGTTTAGGTCTCCATTTCGGACGGTCAGTTAAGTCAGCCGTTAGATTGAGACCCAAACCCTATGGAGACCGAAATGCAAAACCCTATGGAGACCCAAATGCAAATTTCCAATTTTATACGAGACCCTAAAACTAAATAACCCTTATGTACTGTCACTCATCCATCTAATATGTACTGCCACCCATCCATCTTAATACAAAACTACACGGTAGCAAACTTAATAGATATCAGATCGAATAACCATGTTTTCAAGACAAAATGAGCTACATGAAGTTACTTTTAGTTTCCTTTCTAGTTGTAGTTTTTTAACTTCTGAAGTTGGCTTTGGAAATATGTTTGGTAAATTTAAAGTGGGTGACCGCCACATTGGCTATTATGACAGTGAAACTATTGTATCTCTGTGTAAAAATATAGTGATTGTGATTTTTTTTATTCTACTGATATTTTTTATTTGCATTTTTCTGCAGATACGTGAGTACCATAGACGGCATCCAGGTTCAAGAGTTGTTGATGTGACTGAAGAATTTGAAGAGCTTCTTAAAGAAGAACCGCATATTGATTTTAGTGGAGAGGTACTATTTAACTTCTATTTGATATATGTATCAACATTCTATTTGTTCCTCTTGCTGAGGATTGGGGATTGGAAGTATGTTATTTGATATTTCTGCTGGCATACTTGAAATTTGTCTTGAGATAGATGCTTATATACCTAATCACTTTCATTTACAAATAATTGCATTTCTATCTTGTTTATAGCTTAAAAGGTGTCAGATAGGTTTGTTGGACACCTTGATTATCGAGATACTTATAAACCTGGGCACTTTCATTTGCAAAAGACCTTTTTATTGGAAAATGTCATCAAGCAATTGTGTTGCTTAGTTGCTTGTATTGATGCATGAGAATCCTATGTAATGAATGTAGTCATGGGGAGACGAGTCATCGTATTCCAACCTATGTTACCTGGACTCGGGTATGGGTGTCGGGTAGGGGTACATATCCAATAGTCGGGTCCTTCAAACTCATAATTGAAGGACACATGGATAGGCTAGAAGGGATCCAAATTTTGAGTACGGGTACGGGATATGACTATTAAGATAAATATATTTGAACATGGTTTCATAAAAAGACGCATCATGTAACTAAATTTGCATGGTTTCATAAAAAGACAACATGCAATTTAATTTGCATGGCTTCATAAAAGACATGTAATTAAATTTGCATGGTTTCATAAAAAGACCCAAATGTAATTAAATTGCCTCTAATTAAATTGCATGATTTCATAAAAAGACCCAAATGTAATTAAGTTTGCATGATTTCATAAAAAGACACAAATGTAATTAAGTTTGCATGGACCTTCCCTTCAGCTCTCCTACTACTTTACTGTCAGTCTACCACATTAAAATAAACTATCTACTTCACTTCCAGTATTTCGATTGTCACCATGGAGGATCCTATCCGGATCATGTACCGTACTCGTGTCCTGTCAGGTCGACTCGGGTATTTATCCTTAAAGTGGGGAGTCCGGGTAACAGAGATTCCAATAAAATGGAATATAAAAAGTTAAAAAAAGTCCGAATGATTTGAAATATTTAATAATTTAAAAATAAACAGAGAATTTTTTTTCCAATTGGACGAGATTGAAGATAATTTATGATTGGATAGGATTTGGTTTAAATAAAGCACGTCGCCTGGACGACCAGAAGGCTTTCTGCTTGCATCCTGGGGATGTAGGTTCGAGCCACATAATCAACCTCTTCATATATATATATATATATATATATATATATATATATATATATATATATATATATATATATATATATATATGTGGGGTTAAGACTTCTAACTTCTTGACCCTTCGAAGACCCTCCTTAAGCGTGAGCCTCGTGGCACTTGGACCCTCTTTTAGGTTGGGATTAAATATTGACATAAAGCTTATTGCTATTGCGAAATATATAGATCCATTATTCACAAAAATAGGATTCAGTATACACAACTAATGTGATTGGATGTGTAATACTTTCTATATTAATCAAATATAGGCTTTATGATAGGGAGTAATAAGCACGGGCATTCCAAAATTCATGCCGTGTTGTGTCATGTCGTGTCGTGTTGGACACACTGACATCCCAAAACAAACTAGGACACACCAAAATCGGTTCCGAATCCGTGTCCCCGTGTATGAAATATGTCGTGTCTGTGCAACAATGGATAGGGATAATATGATTCCTGATTTTCTCAAAAGCTTTAACATATATCTCAATGTCTACAGATAAAGTTTTAAATATGTAGCTGTAATATGCTATAGTTCATGGGCTATATTAGGTCCCCGCCCGTGAAGTGGAAAAGGTGTGCTGTCCTTGAAGTGTTCATTTTGTCCAAAAATATTTGCAAAGTAATAACAATTGCTTTGATACGCATCCTAACAATCAAATTGCTTTCTGAATCTCACATAAGTGTGAAGCATATCAGCCACCAGCAATAGACAAATGTTAACCTGAATGTCCCTTGTTAAAAAATGGTCTATGCACAAAAGAAATATTTTGGACCTAGACTAATTTAATAATAAAATTGTCTCCTATACTGGAATTGTAGTAGAGTCCGGAGCTCTCTTAACTAAAAGTTGTAAGGTTATCGGAGTTTGATGCCTCTCTTGTTTCTTGAACCTTAATTGGATAGTTTTGAGGAGAAAGAATCGAGTGGATGACCAGATCAAAGCCCCTAATTTTGAGCAGTTAATTAGGAACACAAACAAAGTCAAGATCCAAACTATCTTATACGCATTGAAACAAGGTATACATGAGCAATGTTGTATAGAAGAAAATTTGATGAAATAAAAGACATGCTAAACGGTAGAGTTTTGGTTATGTGCAATGTCATCTGAAACTGACATCGTGTTATAAATCTAACAGTGAGCCAAATTGAGATATCGAGGACCCGGTCCACAAAGCCAATTTTGGTAGATTTTGTAAATATTTTCAGATTCTTTCAGGATTATTTTAGCTCAGTTTTAAAATCAATATTTGTCTAGGATTTGTTTTATGTTTGCTTTCTATATTTATGTTTTGGATTAGGTTTTTTGAGTTTCTCCCTTGACCTTCAAGTTTTGTAGTCCTTTATAAAGGCACTAATGCTCATTGTTTTTATCTTTCAATATTTTAAAAGAACTTCCTCAAAGAGTCTCTCTTTAATAATGGTGGAAAGGCTTGTGGATTGAAGCCACCCCTTTATCTGGAATATTCGTAGACTCGGACATGCTCGTGGATTTGGGCAACCTACGCCCTACGGTGTCGTTTCGGTGGCTTTAGTTATGACATCATGTTGGTGCTACACCATTTGCCAAGCCAAATCCCCTTCCGCAAACGTTGGGGAACCCTCCCTACATCACTTATCTCCCTGTTCTTATGGAAATTGATGGGCCCATTAGCTTTGTGATTTTAAAATGAAACGGTTCACGTTGCACTTTTAGTAAGTGGAAAGGTTATTCTATGGCGATTGAGGAAATCGCTACTCTTTTAAGGATTTACGTATAAATCCTTTTTTATAGAACAAGTTCCTTAATTTAGATCGTGTAAATTTAAATTCTGAAAACACTAAATTCCGAAAACACAAATGTGGCTGATAATAACAATCCTAAATTATTTTCAGTTTGAAGATAAATGGGTCTTAAATATCCTAATAACATGTCATACTTGTTGAAGTGTCTGACATCTGTTCATTAAATAAATAACATAAACGATGCAATTTTTTTCCCTAAATGTAGATTTTCTATTTTTATTAATATTTCATTATTTATTGGCTTTCTGAAATTAAAATTCTGATTCTCATGCTTCGATACCCTGCCAATATTGCTGTTACATATACTCATAAGGAGGGTCAGATACCAGTTCCAAAACCAACCAAAACTATGAATTTTGAATTTTTTTCTTCAGTAGGCCGCCTAATGGGTTCGGCAACCGTAATAGGTAAGCATGGGTATATAACCCCTAACTTTCAAAGAGTCCGGAAGCTCTAGTCTCGTTTTCTCCCTCCCATTTAACTTTTCCAATAGGTCAACCCTGATGACTGTAGTGGCCTCTAAGGTCTCAGAAGGTCATAGGCAACATCAATTTTCATCTCTCCTCTGGAACTACTACATTTTCTTCTTAGGCATCTTTCTTGATCTCTCTTTTATCGTTCATGGACAATGGCCCCAACAACAACAACAACAACGACGATGACGACGACATCTATCAAATACATGAACAGTCCCATGAAGTCTCCGTCGGCTATTCGTGTCACCAATAAGGTTATGTAATTTTTCTTCTTATTTAGTTTTAATATTTTATCTTTTTTTTAATTGTGTTGTCGTATAACGTCTGCAGATCTCCTCCTGTAACGACTAAATTCCGTCGTCGTTAAATTCCGAAGTTACTCTATCCAACAATTTTTTTATTCTATTGTTTTAGTGACTTCATACAATATGACCATCTACTAGAATCGATAAATAGTTTATTTACTATTTAGGCCATTTAGGAAATTTGAGATAATTCATATAGATTAATTTTCTTGATACTATATATATAATGTTTATATTTAAGGAGGCAGATATACACGCCCAATATTCTAACTTATCCGTTGTACAACATATGATATCCTATCCGACATTCTAAAATCCAATCTGACATGAACCATTAAAATCCTGTTTTGAATACCTTACTTTTGATACTGTGTTGGCATGCAATGTTTACAAGAGCCACTATTCCTTATGAATACAATTGTTTGTATTATGTTCACATGCTGTTAATACACTGCTGCAGGATCCATTTTTTACACCTCGTCATTCCCATATTCACTTCAATTAAAGTTTGTGTATACAATTGATTAGAATAAAACAAGTATAGTGCATCATTAAACTATATTTAGTGGTAGCTACATGCACAACATTATCGGTCTTCAATGTTGTGTAAAATTCATCTGAGTGAAGAAATAGTAAGTTTCTCCTGAACTAAATTTGTAACTCTCTCAACACTTAACCATTATGTTACACATATCTGTAAAATAATAATAATAAAAAATTAGCGAGACAAATATTTTATTATTGTATCTATATTATTAAACTGTGTGCGCTACCGTTCAAAAACGAGTGTTAGCTGATTTTTTACTATTTTTTTATTGATACAATAATGACCTGAATTTGACTTGGAGTAGTATTGTGATATATGTATTTTTAATTTCTGCAGGATTTTATGATTTTGCGTGTAGGATCATGCTGGTATGCATGGTAAGGTTTAGTCAATTGTTCATCAATGTACCTACATAAAAAGTGATGGCTGCATATGTATGTTGTCTGGTTGTTCATTTAGACATACCTTTTTAATGCTTGTATCCATGTTTTGGCAGATGAATGAGAAATGGGTACCCCAAGTTACAGAAGTCCTTAGATATTGCTGCTCTCTGACTTTATAATTAACCTTGTTACAAAACCATGATAGTGTCTCTCTTTCTAATGAGTTTTGATGTGTTCATAGGAAGCTTCTGGTCGGTACCTAGACATGCATGAACTGTACAATACCTACATCAACTCAAAGTTTGGTGAGCGTATCGAGTATACTGCTTTCTTGGAGACATTTTCACAAACTCACCGGATCAATTACAATTTGAAGCTGACAAGGTATAACCTATACTTTGTTCTATGTTTTGTTAGTGTTGAAGATAAATTTGTAGTAAAAAAAAATGCATTGTCTTGGATTCCTAGTCAGAGAAGCTATATAGCATGTTTATTCTAAATTCTTTATCATAGTAAGGTCTCATCATCACCATCCAAGCTTTTTTCCATCAAGTTCTATGTTTTGTTAGTATTGAAGATAAATTTATAGTAAAAAATGCATTGCCTTGGATTCCTAGTCAGAGAAGCTATATAGCATGTTTATTCTAAATTCTTTATCATAGTAAGGTCTCATCATCACCATCCAAGCTTTTTCCCATCAAAATGGTGTAGGCTATGGAGCATAAGAAAGCTCCATGGTTTGACAATTTTTTTCATAGCGATGCCTACTTGTTCAAATAGAATGGTTGCCAACTATGTTATCTTCAGCATCAGCTGCTATCATTTGTAACTAAGTATAGATTAGAAGTAAAATAGGTGATCCTTTTGTGTTTTGATGTTTTGCATGTTATCTATCATACTTATGGAACTTTTAATCATGAATGAATTGTAAGAGATTTTATATCTATTGGATTTTTCTACAGGGAATACAAAGATTATTTGCAAGGTCTTCTAGGCTACCTCATATCATTTTTTGAGCGTACAGAACCTTTACAGGACCTTGGACGAATCTTTTCGAAGGTTTGTACTTGATATTAAATTTTTTGATTCTTTTCCTATATTTTTGTGCATGTAGTTATTTGCTATAATAACTTTTGAATGATTTAGAGAGCTGATTTCAGGTTGCATCTAGAAAATTGTTTGGTTGACATTACGTGGGTGTTAAAGTTGTTGGATAATGCCAATTCTGAATCTTGTAAACTATTAATATCCATAAGAGGTAGAATAAAGCAGAATTATTTTGCATATGTATTTCCATAAGCTCACATATTTCACAGAACCTTAGATGTGGTACACTGCTCTGTTATAGTAGCAGGCAGGCTTCAGGTTTCGTAAATTAGGGTGAATGACGGACCATGACTAGTGTTCTGCATGTCATTTGCATAATTTCCAAATTAGGTAGCTCCCATTTGGATTGGGGTTTCTGTCTATGTTTCAGTTGGGAACATAATATTAGGAAAAGTTAATTCTTAGGATACTTGATTGATCTACTTTTTTAGGCCTTGATGAGTGTAAGTACAGAATAGTTCAAGTCAATCGACTTGTGGGAATAGATCTGGTGGTACTTGATTCTTGAGGGATTGTTATCATCGCTGTTGTGATCTGGTTGTATTGGACTAAAGTTCAGGGAAGTCCTCCAACTTTCACTCTGTCCAGATATGTACCCGTCATTCATTTTAAACCAGATATACCGTGAACTTCCTGTCGTATTTCAGGTGAGTACCTGCTGTTAACCTTTGTCCAATATGTTCGTCACATCATCGGAATTTGATCATTCCCGGACATATTTGTCCTTGTTGAGAAACTTTTCTCTTAGGTTTTTAAAAATGAGGATAAAAGCACCTTTACTGACTGGTTAAACCATTTAGGTAGCAGGGTGCAAATAAAATTATAGGTATCTGATATAAAATATGTAATGGAAATTTTATATGGACAACAAAAGGAGTGTTTTTTTCTGTAGTTTTTAACCTCACATTTGTTTGCACTGGGAGACAAGATACTTGATTGGAACATATATGATTTTTCTAGTGTCTTTATCCTCAAATATAGTCCTGCTCTGGGTGTGGCTTGCCTCTTCTACTCATCCTTTTCTGATTATATTGTTATGGAGCGATTAACATGGTGATGCTTCTAAATCATATGTATTAGGAGGGAATATTTAATTTAAAGATGTAAATATGACTCTGTCTTAAGTTCATTCTTCACACCATTATTGTACATCAATTTTATTGTTTTACCAAAGTGGGAGCCTCGTGGCAGTGGCATGCCCGTCTTTAGTCATTAACTATTTTTTGCAAGGGGAATGCATATTTCATGTGTCATTGAGATTAATATAATTCAGTAAAGCAAAATGGCATCATCTTGCCTCTTGATCTTAGACCATTTTCTAGTCTCGGATATTTGCTGACAATTACTGTACATACTAGAAAATGGTTACACGCCCCCCTATTTGCACTAGGTGGCCTTTGTTGAGTCACGTTCAAAAGTTGGCAGTATGGCTGTCAAGAATTTGAAAAGTTATTCTAAAATGAAAGAAAATAATACTTTCTTCAACAAATTGTATTCTTTTATAGTACATTTAACATATTGGTTTTAAAAAATTGCCTGTTGTTGCAGGTTGAGACTGAATTTGAGGAATTATGGAATGATGGTAAAGTACCTGGTTGGGAAGGAAAAGTTTTGGAAAATGGAAATACTTCATCCCAGGAGTCTGTTATCGATCTTGATTACTACAGTACTGCAGAAGAGCTGCTTGTAGTGGGACCTGAAAAATTAAAAGAGGTTAGTGATCTTAATACTTTTTGTTCCTTTATCTGTTAGCAAGATCCAGCTAACGAAGGATATCATTTGCAATTTAGCTTAGCAGATAACTTCTGATAGTCTGAGATTGTAACTAGAGATGATGTGATTTATTCGATCCATGTGTTAAAAATACCAAACGACATGATCTTAATTTGTACATGTTTTAGAACGTGGAGAGCTATGTTGTTATTATCTTAAGATACACGATACATATCTAACGATTCAAGATACAATACAATATACTACCATTTCGTTTGATCCGGTATGATACGTATTGGCCGATAGGTTATATCGTTTCTTACCTGAGTCATATAATGCACTACGTAAGAATTTGGATTTGGAACTAGATAGATCTATAAAGGTGAAACAAATTTTTTTATGAGAAAATTATATTAAGTACTTTCCTATATGGAATAAGAAGTATATAACTAAACTCTTAGAGCTTTTGTATCATATGATACATGATACGATTTGTGATACACGATATTATATGCAAGCAAATCGATACACGATACAATATGTGTTGACAACCTAGATGAGATTATAATGAACAATATAGATTATTTATGGACTGCCCCACCGAGTGAATTCAGACCACACTTAGCTATTGAATCTTCACCCTATATCCGTCATATATATAACAGCAACAACAAAGCCTTTATCCCAAATTTCTGGGGTCGGCTGTCCGTCATATATACATGATGAAAATAATTAATTCTAAATTTTGCACTAATGTTAGAAATATAATTCTGTACTATAAGATGCTTTAAATAAATTGACAGGGTACATGTAGTCTGAAGTATTTAAATGCACAAAACGCATTAGCAACTGTTGACAAAAAGAAATAGAAAACAGGTATATTGGTATAATAGTGATAGAACTAATTTTTTCTCGGGTCTTTTTTGTAAGACTCTGCATTTGGATGTCTGAACAAAGGATGGTATTGCTTTGGGTGGTGTCAGGCATGCATACTTCTGTCATCCAAATGGTATTGCTTTGTTCAGTCATCCAAATGCAGGGTCTTACAAATAGACCCGAGAATAAAATAGTCCTATCACTATACCAATATGTCTGTTTTCTATTTCTTTTTGTCAACAGTTGGTGAACATAGCCTTAAATTTGGCCACAATTATTTTGAAGAAGTGCAGTGAACATTGAGATATTATTGAGCGAGATTAAGAAGTGAAACAAGTGATTTTGAGGATCTGTTTGGTTTTTTACAAGGTGATCTGCTAAAGAAGTTATCTACGTAATGAGATCACTGTAAAACTTCAGAGAGAAATAAAGATTTGAAACATGGGTTTCATTGGAAATCGTCTGCAAATTTTGCATTATAAAGTATGTTTGATTGACTAGGAGGGGCTGTACCATCTAGGCATATTATGAGTCTTGCCTTTAGTTTGCGAAGTTATTGTATATTTTTTTAGTATAATTATATTGGTCTCAGATGCCTCTTTCTTGTATAATTATACTGGCCCCTCATTTTAGCTTGCTTTTAGTCAACTAGGAAGCTTGTTAAGTACACTAAAAACGAGGTATATATGGGGAAACACATAATGAAACAACTACTTGATAGTTATTCAGTTCTGTTGATGTAATCTATAACTAGTATGAAATTTCTGTTGTTTTGTTTTTCGTACTAGCTTATATCGTTATTTTTGGTGAATTTCATATGATTAACAGGGTTTTTAGGATGTATGTTTAGTAAAAGTTATTAGGCTCTTATATTTTCTTGTACAATTGTACTGGCTCCTCATTTAACTTCTTAACATGCCTCTCTTTCTTGTATAATTATACTGGCTCTTATTTAGCATGCCTTTAGTTACTATCAAGCTTAGTAAGTAATGCTAAAAATGATGTTGCACATGGGTAAACGCATAATATAACTACTTGATAGCTTGGGTTTTGTTGATATCTATGTATAACTAGTATGGGTAATAGCTTATATTGTTATTTTGTGAACATTATGATCAGAGGGTTTTAAGGATATATGTTTTTTTAACGCTCCCATTAATTTTTTATCTATTATTTTTTTAGGCTTTATACGTAACTTAATAAGTAGATTGTGTGGCAGGCTTTAGCAGCTAAAGGATTGAAGACTGGTGGTACAGTTCAGCAGCGTGCAGAGCGTCTTTTCCTGTTAAAGGTATGCACACAGCTCTATTAGTGAGGTGGATCTTTTAGTTCTTTTAGGTTGAAGCACTGCCTGTCTGTCTTTGAAAATTGCTTATTAAGATGATAATAGTTAATTTTGTTTTCTATAGTTGATAACTATAGAGAACTTAACTTACATAGCTTGTAGATTCCAAAAGATATCATGTATCATGTGCAAAAGTAATTGTGAGTACACATTCGTCTTACCCTACAACACGATTCTTTGCCGGTGGTATATTATTTGGGTGCACTGTGCAAATCTTGTGGATCTGCTCAGCCTTGTTAAACTTTAAACCTTGAATCTAAGTACCTATTTAGTCAAATTCATATGTCAGAAGTGCTTGATTACTAGTATAAAAATAGAGCCGTTTCAGGTCTAGTTTTTAACCACTCAAAAGGCACTTGAAAATGGAAAAGATATTTTTGTTTAAAGTCAGAAAAATCATCACTTTTGTCATCAACCCTCCATGTTCATGCCAAATTCCTAGCAAAGGTAGTCACAGATATGAGAGGGACATGCCATAAAGCCTAGCCAGTCTTAGTTGAATCAGAATATACCTACCTGAAAGGCTGAAACTAGTGAACAAAGCCCTGCCAAACTGGATCAGTTTGGCCTGCATGTCATTTTAATATTACTAAAAATGTTTGTTCACCTGTTCAAAAAGTTTGTTCTTGAACAAATATTCATCGGATATGATCCCATCTTTAGTGTCAAGCAAATAGCAGTCGGCCAGTCAGGTGGTGTAGCCTTGTCAAACGCCTGCTGCATCATGAGTTTCAGGTGATTACTGAAGCAACTAGTCTGCCTTTTAGATGTGTCCTTGAACATTAGAAGATTGTCTTTTACTACTTCCTGTTATATTTTGTATCCGTATGGCACTTTCATGTTTCAAGTAGCCTAGATTTGTCTCAAATTCCATGCATCAAGACATTGTTTACAATTTGAATGTAGCAAACTAGATTACAAAGCAGACAAAGATGAAATGAACGGATAGTTGAAAAAAAAAATCAATTGAAAACTGATAAAGGAGTGACATATTTTCGGGAATATTATATTATACAAGTTGCCTAGTTGGCTGACCCCAAAATTTGGGTAAAGGCTTCTTGTTGTTTTTGTTGTACAAGTTGTCTAGTCTACAAGACTTGTTTCAAGAACTACAATTCTTGTTGCCTGCTCTACAAGGCTTAAGTTTTGGAAGGATGTTTATGTTCTGTTAGTTTTCCCATATCTTCTTATTGTTATCATTTTTTTTCATATGCATGACTGCTTATTATCTGTACATACCAGTTTGTGTTGTTATATTGCAACCATTCATATTTCTTCCCCTAACATTTTGAGCCTATGTTAATTAGCTATTTTGTTACTGTTCTGTGTAGTCCACACCCTTGGACCAATTGGACAAAAAACATTTTGCGAAGGGCTCACGTTCTTCACAACAAAATGGTCGAACTGGAGATAGCCAGCAGCTTAATAATAAGATGGAAGTTGCTTTGTTGGAAGCTAAGATGCAACGGATGTGCGAATTACTAGGAGAGGTTTGTTCCTTAACAAGTTAAACTAATTTTCTTATATCATTATATTCTGTGCAACTTCACATTTATGCATAGAAGTGTCCCTTGTGGTTATAGACCCCCTTCGGTTCAGTATCGTTCCTCCATGTGGTGCACTTAGAAATAGAAGGGTAGAAGAATCAAACTAGGTATAACTAGATTATCTACTTTTTTTAGTAATTATATAATTATAATATTCTGCTTGGTTGTATTTTCTTCTTTGCAGACTATCATACAAACAAAAGAAAATGTTGAAAAGAAACAGGCCTTGACATATGAAGAGATGGAGGCAGAGCGTGAAGAGGTAATCATTTTTATGATATGTACTTAAGGTGCACATGTGTGGTTGCATTTGTATGTATGGCTGTGTGTTTTACTGTTTTTTCTCTTTATTAAAGCTTCAGCATCTGTTCCACTGCCACTGTGTCAATTTTACCAGTGAAGGGGAAAGTCCAAAGGGGAAACACTTTGAAGAAGAAATCTTAACATAACCTCCTAGATATGAACAACTTGCATGATGCTTCACCTTAGACTAGAATACAACTCAATATTGGATCGACTTCTATGAATGCTTTGTTCTAGATCTCTAAATGTGACATTTTGCACTTATATCTCTATCTACTTATGTTTCATTGAATATTTAATAGGTATATACGTCCCTCCTTATGTGCTGTTTTACTATAATATCACTTTATTTATTTCGGTGTTCTGTGAAGTCCACTTCACTGAAAAGAAGCTTAGAGTGAAGTGCTTGAACCATGCTCAAGTGAAGAATAATTCTGAAATAGAGGAAAACAGAGGAATGCATCAGAATTAGTTGACTGCTACTCCATAAACTTCTCAATGAACCTATTAATGCTTTACATGTATATTAGATGAGGTTTCATGTAGGAAGTAGTTGGATGTAATCTTTTGTGCTTGTCAGTGGTTGACAGAAAGGAAAACAATGAACGTATTGGTATATGGTGGTTGATTTAAGGATATAAGTGATGTTGTCTTGGTGTTTTGACGTTTGAGTTGGAAACTGCCAGTGACTTTAACAAGAGGGTCTCCAAATCATTTAAAGAGGAGAGAGAAGTAGAAACGGCGTTGCTATAGGAAACGCTCAAGATGAGTTCAGGCATGAAACTTACACTTTGATGCACAAAATATAAAGTTCCATCGCTTAAGCTTCAGACATTGCTATAGGAAACAAATGTCCAGGAAGCTATAGTTATTTGATTTACCTTGGCAGTTTTGTTGATTCAGCCTTTTAATAGTTGATCAGACTTGTGTATTCACTGCGTTATGTCAAATAATATACAAAATAAAACATGTGTCAAAACTGGAGACAAATAATTCTTCTTCATAAAAACCGCAACTTGATTATGTACCTTGTTCTAGGTGTCTGTCATTCTCACAAGGAAATCCTGCTGTCACACTGGAAGGAGAACTGAGAACCCTGCTCTACACAGACCATCAGCCTAAATATCGGAGCCTCACTGATATCCAACAAGGAACAAATAGTTCTACTCATTGCTTGCGAGAAGCCACTAATGTTTTCCAGTTTATAAATTGAAATGGCACTTTAATAAACGAGAATAAGTTTCGGGAACTTGTAAACTGTGCGATAATGTTTGTGCAACTGAGGAACTTCTGTATTGTTTTTAATTATCTTTAATTGTTTGTTTTACCTTATGAGGTATAGTTTTTTTATTCTATTGTGAAACTGGGAAAAATATTGGAAAATATAATCGTACGATCTAAAAAATTTCTGGTACAGTATTGTATATGCAAGATATGTTTATTTTAATGATCATGTCAAACTTGTTTGAATTTCTAACTTAGTTATTTATCATTTGCATCATGTTATGAAAACCTTTGCATTATTTGACACAAGATCGTGGTTAGGTTTCTAATTGAATTTTTAATTACCTGCATCAATTTATGACAAGTTTGGCTGGTTCCTGCTCACTTCTTTTTGAGCGAAACAAGTGCATGTGGAAGACATTTGGAGAAAGAGAGTAGGGGTGGGGATGGAACTTCTCAAAAGTCAAAACCTGACTTTAGGAGGTTTGGTTGAGAGAAAAATTGGATGTTAGCATGTCATTCTTAAACTAGGAGGCAATGTTCTATAATCTTTCTACTATAATGGAGTGAATTGTTGATTTTCATTCTTAAATAATACTTGTACACTTCTTTCTTCGTTTTGGATACCTAAACTGTATTTTAACAACCGTCCTTCTATGCTTTGTGTTTGATCAAGACTAAATCTAATAATTAATCTCAATGTTCTATGGAAGTATTTCATTTAATCAAATGTACTCATATGATATGACACAAACTAGAACCTTCAAGTAATGTTGCCTCATAATGCTTTAGAACACTGCATATATATATAGATGGTTCTCCTTTAATAGCTATACTCTTTTTTTTTTTTCTTACTGAGTAGGTTTTTGGTTGTTTCAAGCAGGAAGATGTACAGGCAGAAAGTGAAAGTGATGATGAGGATCAGCAGATTTACAATCCACTCAAGTTGCCCATGGGATGGGATGGGAAACCAATTCCCTATTGGTTGTATAAACTCCACGGCCTTGGTCAAGTATGTATTACATATCACATTTAGTGCAGTGAGTTATGCGTAACACTTGGATTTACTATCCAGCTCTCTCATTTAGAAGTTCCTTATGATTGTTGGTTTACATTTCAGGAATTTAAGTGTGAAATATGTGGAAACTGCAGTTACTGGGGACGCAGAGCTTTTGAGCGTCATTTCAAGGAATGGCGTCACCAGCATGGTATGCGATGCCTTAGTATACCCAACACAAAGAACTTCAATGAAATTACATCTATCAAGGTACATTTTCTATTTCATTAAAAATTTTTGACTACTTTTATTCCTTGGTAATCTTGAGAGTTGCTTCTATTTTTAGTCTAAAAGCTCGCCTTCTAGAGTCTAATTGATAAATGTTATCATATCATTGCTACTTAATCAATTCATTCAAACTTTTCCGTGATTGTCATACGCAGCACAATAACTTGCGTGGATCACCTTAGTATGTTTTAGTTGGAGCGTCATTTTATATTTCAGATAATAGTGCTATCAAGGCTGACCTCATTCTTCTGTAGTGCGGTAGATCAATATTCCATTTGTCAACCTAGTGTGTCAACCTCATAGTGATTGTTTCCTTTTATGCTTCCTTGGCCCAATTGTATTGAAGGGGCTGCTGATGGAGAGAGATGGATTTTGAAAAACAATGATAAATAGTAAGGGGATATCCCTTCATTTGAAAATCTAATGCAATTTACCCATCACTATTTTATAAAATGTTGTCAAGCATGTAGTTTAAAATGAACTTAAATAGTGAGTTTTGTGGTGTTGCAATAGATCAAATTGGTGGTGCATAGTTAATTGAATATTTCAATCCAAATATAAAGGTGCGCTGTGATCCAGGCGATCTGCCCATCTGGACCGAACTAGTCGAAGAAAAAGTGGATGGGATTTGACCCAGCCTGTACCAAGCACGGACCCAACCAAGACTTGCCTGATGTATTGGTTAGGCTGGCTTTTCTCCACTGGAAACCAGCCTGGCCCAGGCCCATACCTAACCTTTTTCTGTCTAGGTTTTGCCGTAAAACCTGTTCCATGCCCAGCTTGTTCTTCAACCGTGTGGAGCCTGGTCAAACCTGGGCCCCAACCTGGTCGGCACGGCCCAATCAGTCGAGCCTTATTCATCAATTGCTTGTCCTCTTTGCAGTTATCCTATTACTATCGTCATAATGTCAAACTAGTTAGCATTCTTAGCAATGTTTGAAATATTGTTATCGGAATCGATTTTGGTCCCTTACTATGAGTATCAGTATCGTCGGTTTCGGCTGTTTCAGCTTGGAGTATTGTGTTAATTAAATGATAAAAAAAGAAGTAAAAATTTAGAAGTTTTTTGATACATTTAGACATAATTTGATATATTATGTTACTTCTCGTTAGTTTTAAATATAATGATATTAATATGGATGAATGTTGTGAATTTATAGATATACTTCGACAAATGGTAATGTTACAATTTATCAATAAGTAATCATATTGATACACTCTAACATTACGGTGAATCATTACGTTGACAATAATTTTCCATTTTTCTATGTTTTTTTGTTTAATTTTCTCTGTCGAATTGACTAGGAAAGAGGCCCACAACGTCGGTATCGGTAGCGTCGGTATTGGATCGGGACATGCCGAACCGTACAGTATCAACCTATACTGCAAATTATTGTTCTTAGCTCTTGCCTTATTGAATGTCCGTCCCGAAGATTGTAGTTGGTGTTGTATCAACATTTAATTAGTAAAACTAAAGCTGCAAAGAAAAATATACAGAGCTGTGAAGTTATTTTAATTTGTAAAATTTATTCTTTAGGGTCAGTTTTTCTCTCTTTTTTCTTTTGGGCAGTATAACATTTTGGAAAAAAGTAAAGTGTTGTAAGTTAAGAACAGAAAATATGTGACAGCTTGTAATATGGGCCCTGCCCAACATGGTCTGGAGGCTGGCTCACGGGCTGGACTGGATTTGCTCCCTTGTAAAATCGGATGCAGCCGGGACGACTCGGTCCACTCAGTATTTTCCAACACGTACCCAACACAGTCACTGTCGTTGACCAGCCTGGCCAATGCACCTCTCTCCAAAATTTATATGCTAGTTTAAATGATCCAATGCACCTCTATCCAAAAATTTATATGCTAGGTTAAATGATGGAATGCACCTCTTATCTTAATTTTATATGCTAGGTTAAATGATCCTTGCTTCTCTATCCAAATTTTATATGCTAGGTTAAATGCCGTGCATACAAAAAAGTACAGAAAGAAGCAGATTAACACCAAGATATATTAGACTTAGCTTGATACATGGGATCCAAATCCAAATCCCAATCCAAATCCAGATGTAGATCAAGTGTCAAGGTATAGGTATAACATATGGTGTTACCTGATCCATCATCGCCTGAATACCTTTTTTAAGTTGAACAATTTTCTGCCCACAAGTCTCATGGGACCAAATTTGTATAATTAGCACTGAACTCTGGAAACCTACTCACCATCCACAGTTCCAGCCTGAATAATCTGTCACTGGGGGCAGACCAACCATAGTTTGAGTCGCTCACTCACCTTGAGTTTTTGGTTTCCGTTTATAGTCTTTGGTTCACCTGTTATTCTCTATGTTTTCTTCATAAATTAGCAATCAAAATGGTGTCCCTAGTTGGTAAACTGTAGAGGTTATAAGCAAAAGAGAGATCAAGTTCGAAATGTGGGAGCTACATTATGATTTTTTTTGTAAGTTCTATATGATGTTCCCTTTAAATTTTAATTTAACATATTTCTGCTCCCCGCCTAGAATACGTTTGTGTTTGCTCCCTTGGAAATGCTATGGTAAAATATATAAATCAAGTAGCAACCGGATTTGACTTCAACACCAGCAGTACTAGATAGTAAAACATGGGAAGTTTTATGTTCTGCCCCAGTAGGAAAAACGCAAGTCACATACATGTATTTTCACCCTCTTACTATTGAACTTATCCAATTTTTCTGTAATTATATAGGAAGCAAAGGAGCTGTGGGAGAAAATACAAGAAAAGCAAGTAGTCCACAAGTGGAGGCCAGACCTGGAAGAGGAGTACGAGGACAGGGAGGGTAATATCTATAACAAGAAAACATACACTGATCTCCAGCGCCAGGGCCTTATATAACGCAGCTGGTAATGTTTCCCTTGCATAAGCCAATTCCATCTCCACTTGTATTACTCTACCTTCAATAATATTGATGCCTAAACTTGTTTTACTCTACCTTCAATAATATTGATGCCTAAACTTGTGTGCCATCAGGTTTCTAGATGTTAAGATCATCGAGGCAAGAGGAAATCTAACAGAGTGAGCATGCAATGGGGAGGTCTCTGTTTTGCAAGATTTTGTTTCAAAACCTGTAGATGCAGCATTGAGAATTACTACGGAGTCCTATTTGACATCTTTGGCTTAGTGTATTCTAAATGTTTTAAGTGTAGTTTTACCATGTCCTATGTTACTATGTAATGTTGAAGTACTCTTTTGGTGAGAGTCATGATTGGCAGTGTATTTTAAATGCGAAGTTTCGTGTACTTCATCTGTTTTCCGAATATAACCATATCCTTATTGTTAAATTATCCCTTTATTTGTATTGTTCAAGGTTTCGTTTACCATACCAACAGTAGTAGTCTAGTAGCTGGTTGAGCTTAATTTATGAAAGCTTTCTTGGACACAGCTGAGTTTAAAACATGAGCTCTGATCATACCGAATCCAACTTTGAGCAGAATCTCTGATCATACCGAATTTAACTTTCTCCAGGCTTGTTTGTCCAGAAAGAAACTGAAGAGCAATGCTACTCCGAACCCGCAATGCTACAGTTACAACCAAACATTTACAACCTTTTTACAACCACTCACCCATTTCTGACATGTGGGCCAGGTGGTGGCCCACATGTCAGTAAATGAGTGTAAGTTGTAAGAAGGTTGTAAAAGTTTGGTTGTAAACCAAACATTTTCCGAAACTGAAACATATGAACCTCAACCAATGTCAGTTCGTGACTGTGGTGTACAGGGTTTTTCATGGCCCACTTGTCATAGGAAGATGTGAGGTTGATTGATAAAAAACGATTAAAGGCCTGGAGTTTGAGTGAAACATTTTGCAATTTATATTCACTAGTCAAAAAAATCTGTTAAATTTTTTGATAAAAAAATAAATTATATTAAAAAGTTGTAAGCGTGATTTGAATATATTTTAATTAGGATGTGTTTAGTTGGATGATATTATGTACTTAGTTTAAATATAATTTGAATAATGAAAATAATTTAAGATTTGTTATAAGTTTAGATAGTTAAAAATTAGATTTTTTTAAATTACTTGAGATAAATACGCGGTAGTTAAAATATTTTTGAATCTTTTTTTAATATTTAATGGATAATATGCATACGATTTTTGAGACGTTAAAATGGGCCGTTCTAAGTTGCATTATAATTAACATGAGTCATTTTTAATAAATGAGTCGTTTTTAAGCCACATTATAATAATAGAGATGTGGATTCCAACAAGCGTATAGAGCCCAGGAGGTTTTGGTCGAAGTTTAGGATTTTAAATTGACTCAAATAAGTTTTAAACTTGATTTTTGAGTTTGAAAATTGCAGTTTAGAGTCTTTAGACACTAACATGTGTTATTATTATACAGCTTAGAGTTTAAACCCATATATTTGTGCTTTAAACTAAAATATTAGCGAGTTTGCACCTTCTCTTTAGTGATGGCAGACATTGCAGAACTTATGAGCCAAGAGACCAGAAAAAATGGCAAAAGTGCTATTACTATCAAAGTTGACGGCAGACGTTGCAGAACTTATGGGCGGCCAGGTGTGGGGAGGGGGTGGGGTGCAGCCGAATGTGGTGTAGGGAAGGGGGAGAGAGGGGAGCACGTAGTTTCTATTTTTATTTTAGAATATTAAGTTGATAATTATTAAAGTTGAGAATATTAAATTATATTTTTTTAGTAAGTGAAGATATTGTAATTTAGATCATTGTGATGTGTACACAATGCTTCTTATATTATATTTTTCTATCTTTTCTACCAAACACATCCTACAGTTCAATATGCCCAACAGCAACTACGTATAGCTTACTAATTTTTATCATGATCCTAATCAGAAAAAAAAACTATTTCTGGTACTATTCTGATATTGAAGAACTGTGTTTGTGCAAAATATGGTACCGATGGACTTTTGCTTGGAAGACAAAGTACCGACAGACGCTTGCTTGGAAGACAAAAAGTTCATTATTGTTTTCATTAGATTAAAATTAATCGTATAATAAGCATAAAGTTATGATTTCTACTAGATTTAGGGCCCGTTTGGTTTGCAGGATTGGACAACGTAATGTAATTGGCATTACGTTGTCAATCTAACTCGGGTGTTTGGTTGGACAAAAAAAATTAGATGTAATGTAATCGCGATTACAAGTTTGATTACATTACATCAGTTTCTTCTAAACTCAATTACATCATAAAACCTATGTAATCGCAATTACATTACAACTTAAGCGGAATGTTGGTATGCTATAATTTGGTCTTTTTGTTCGTTTTTGGTCATTTTTTGTTGTTTTTGTTTGTTTTTGGTCATTTTTGTTCGGTTTTGGTCGTTTTTGTTCTTTTTTGTCATTTTTGTTCGTTTTTGTTCGTTTTATGTTGTTTTTGTTTGTTTTTTGTTGTTTTGATCGTTTTTGTTTGTTTTTGTTCGTTTTTGGTCGTTTTTGTTCGTTTTTTGTTATTTTTGTTCGTTTTTGGTTGTTTTTGTTTATTTTTTGTTCGTTTTGGTCATTTTTTGTTGTTTTTGTCCGTTTTTGTCGTTTTTATTCGTTTTTTGTCATTTTTGTTCGTTTTTGGTTGTTTTTTGTTTGTTTTTTGGCTTTTTTGTTGTTTTTGTCCGTTTTTTTGTCATTTTTTCATTTTTTGTCATTTTTGTTCGTTTTCGTTGTTATTGTTTATTTTTTTGTCGTTTTGTCATTTTTTTTGTGTGTGTTTTGGTCCTTTTTGTTCGTTTTTTGTATTTTGTAATTTTTGTTTCTTTTTTATTTTTGTTCGGTTTTTTGTCGGTTTGTCCTTTTTTGTTCGTTTTTGTTCGTTTTTGTCATTTTTGTTCGTTTTTTGTTTTGTTTGTTTTTTTTGTCGTTTTGTCCTTTTTTCGTTGTTTTTGTCCGTTTTTTTGTCGTTTTTGTTCGTTTTTTTTTTTTGTCGTTTTTGTTCGTTTTCGTGTTTTGTTGATTTTTTTTGTGTTTTTGTCTTTTTGTTTTTTTCACATTTTTTGTCGTTTTTTTCGTTTTTTTGTCATTTTGTTCGTTTTTCCGTTGTTTTTGTTTATTTTTTTTGTCGTTTTTGTCATTTTTGTGTTGTTTTTTTGGTCTTTTTTTTTGTTAGTTTTTTGTCATTTTGTGTTCGATTTTTGTGTCTTTTGTCCTTTTTTGTTCATTTTTTGTGTCGTTTTGTTCATTTTTTGTCATTTTTTGTTCATTTTTGGTTGTTTTTTGTTTTTTTTTGGTTGTTTTTGTCCGTTTTTTGTCGTTTTTTTTTTCATTTTTTTGTCATTTTTGTTTGTTTTTGTTTTTTTGTCGTTTTTGTTCTTTTTTTGTTCTTTTTGCCTTTTTTTTTGCACATTTCTGCATGTTATTTTGTCGATTTTTCTCGATCTTGTACGTTTTTGAACCATTTTTCCACGTTTTTATCCGTCTATCTAAACTATCGTTTTTGGTCGTTTTGCATGTTTTTTTGTCGTTTTTTTTTATTCCTTTTTTGCTTTTTTGGGGTCTTTTTTTACCTTTTTTTGGTCGTTTATGCTCGTTTTTTTTTCTTTTGTTTGTTATTTTTGTCGTTTTTGTTCCCGTTTTTGTCGTTTTTGGATTTTTTTTGCAAGTTTTTTAATCTTTTTGTTGTTTTTTGCTCGTTTTAATTCTCTCTTGTTTTTGGTCTTTTTTCGTATTTTCCTTTTTTGTCATTTCTGTTCCTTTTTATCGTTTTTTATTTTTTTTGCTCTTTTTTTATCTTTTTTGTCATTTTTTTTCTTTTTTTGTCGTTTTTGTTCATTTTTTGCCCTTTTTTTTGTTTTTGGTCGTTTTTCGTCCTTTTTTTCCCTTTCATTTATTGTTGTTTTTTGTCAATTTTTTTGTTTTTAGTCATTTTTTTTAATCATTATTGATCACTTTTTATGGTTTTCACATTTTTTCATTTTAGCTTCTATGCAACGCTAACAAGTTTTTGGTGGTTTCCACTACAACTTTGAAATAAGCTCCTTACCAAGCTCAATTGTTTGGATTGATTTTAACTTATACAAAATTTATTTATTGATTGATTTTTTTAGTCAGATGCTTGTTAAAATAAGATATAAGACAACATTTGGTATCTGATTTTTTTTTTTTTTTTAAGTCACGGACAAATTTAGGATAATTTTTTTATTCCTATGTAAGGATCATCATTGGACTCGAGGTTCATGTGTGTTCGAAAAGCCAGCCCGGCAAGCATGATACCGATCGGTCATTAAGGCTATCCGACTTAGTTCGGCTCATATTAGTATAAGGTAGAGCATGGACTAAACATGCGTCCGTCCGAGTCCGGCCTGAAAAGCATATCTCAGTCGGACCCGAAAAGTTCGACTATTTTTTTTTTTTTTAATTTGTACACTTGTACAGCATTTGAAATTTAATTTGATCATTGCGTTATTTATTCATCATAAATTATAGTTATTTCATTTATTACTTAGGCCATTTATCATTTTGTCATTATTGATTAGCTTATGATTATATTACCAATAATTTAATAGTACTAGGAGTTTCTGATCAAATTATATTATAGTCTTTCAATAATCTATTATAGAGTGTAAATAGTATACTGTATTTCAAAGACCGAGAAAGCCTATTCGAACTCTTTTATAGAGGTGGCATGGCCCGAAAAGCCCGGCCCACCTTGTGGGCGGGTTTGACTTCACAAAGAATAATAGATCCGACGCGAAATATTTAAGGCCCAAAACATCTAACCCATTCCAGCCCGAGGCTGCACTTTTCTCCTTATTGTTTGTTTTTAAATTTTTTTTCCCAATACATTTTATATTAACAAGATTTCAAATGCTTTCTGTCACTCCCCGTTCTCAGTATACGTATTTTAATACATGTACTGCTTAAATGTATTTATTTAATATTTATCATGTATTGTTTCGTATTTAAATCTCTTTAAATTCATGCTAATTAAATTCCTGCAATTAATTTTCTATATTTTACTTTCTGCTTTTATTCTCTGCTTTAGCTTACTTTAGGTTTGGCCTAGGTTGGTTTATTTTCGGGTTATGGTGGTTCATCATGAACCGAACCCACCTACCACCACCCCTTCCATTTAAAGCCCCCAAACTCTTTCTCCCTCTTCTTTACTCTCCTTCACCATTACTCTTCTTCTTCTTTCTCATTACTCTCTCCACCTACCAAATCCATAGGCAAGTACATCTTGCTTCTTCATGAGGACCCATTTCTATGGTTCCATTCTCTTCCCCTTGTGATTCTAAGAGAGTTTAGAACTTGGCATTTTTCGTTTGGAAGTTTTATTTTTAGTAGATCTAGAAATTAGTTATTTTCGGATTTTGGTGGTTTTGATCTATCAAACTTCGTTGTTTTCAAGTTTTGATGGTTCCATATTGTAGAGAATTTTATTCTACCCAATTTTGACCTTTGAAAAGTTGGATTTGGACTTATTTTGACCAAGTTATGGACTTTTGAAGCTTTGGGTTCAAACCATGGAGTTCTTGCTGATTGGAGAAGACAGCGAGCAGTGTACGCGAGCTTTTTAGCTGCGCCACTGAGCTGCGCGCGCTCTTTAGCGCAGCGCGGTCTGACTTGCATACGCTGGCTTTTGGAGGCGTATGTCACTCCCCAATCCTGGAATACGTATTTTAATACGTAAACCGATAAATTGTATTTACCTTGTATTTATACTATATTTATTTTGCTGTATTTCTTCATGCATTACCCAAAAATATTCGACAAAATATTATTTTCTAATTTATTTTCTGCATTTGGGCCTACAGCTTTGGCTCATTTGGGTAACCTATTCTTGGTTCACCAATGGTTCATCATGAACCCTTTGGTTCATCATGAACCCATGGGTCCAAGAATTCTATATAATAACTCATCTCCTTCTCTCTCCTCTCATTTACTTCCTTTCATTTACTTCCTCCACCAACCAAGGCAAGTATCAACTTGCTCAAGAGAAGGATCCATAAATTTTGTTAGAGATTTCTTACAAACTATTTGCCAAAACCTGTTCTTCTCCTCAATCTATACTAGTTTAGAACTTGGAAATTTCCATTTTGAAGTTTTGATTTTTGTAGATCTAAGTTTTAATCATTTTCGGATTTCCTTAGTTTTGATCTATTTTCGTTGAAGTTTTGTGGGTTTTGATGCTTCCATGTGGAAGAGAATTCCATTTCACCCAAGATGGAACTTTGGAAATCCGGATTTGGAGTTCGGATGGCCAAGTTGTGATGTTTTGAAGTTTGGGATTAGCCATGGTGTTCTTGCTGTCGGAAGGAGACAGTGAGCAGTGTGCTCCTGTTTGAGCACGCTTCCAGTTGGAAACGTGTCTTCCTTGAGTCTGCGTGACTTTTCACGCAGCACTCTTCCCTTGAGTCTGCGTGACTTTTCACGTAGCTCTCTCCCTTGAGTCTGCGTGACTTTTCACGCAGCACTCTTCCCTTGAGTCTGCGTGACTTTTCACGTAGCTCTCTCCCTTGAGCTTGCGTGACTTTTCACGTAGCTCTCTCCCTTGAGCTTGCGTGACTTTTCATGCAGCTCTCTCCTTGAGCCTGCGTGACTTTTCACGTAGCTCTCTCCCTTGAGTCTGCGTGACTTTTCACGCAGCACTCTTCCCTTGAGTCTGCGTGACTTTTCACGTAGCTCTCTCCCTTGAGCTTGCGTGACTTTTCACGTAGCTCTCTCCCTTGAGCTTGCGTGACTTTTCACGCAGCTCTCTCCTTGAGCCTGCGTGACTTTTCACGCTGCTCTCTCCCTTGAGCCTGCGTGACTTTTCACGCACGCTGCCTTGTGTAAGCCTGCGTGACTTTTCACGCACGCTGCCTTGTTGTGCGTATGCTTTTTGATATTTTATTATATATTATATGCCCACTAATGTGACCCCGGAGAACATGATATGAGCACTAATGTGACCCCGGAGAACAAAGTGTTCCTACCCGATACGTGTACCTGAATGCCTCAGTTCTTGTTCATGCTCGACAAATGACTCGTAACTCCACGTGGCGTATTTGCAATGATGCATTACACTAAGGAGGGTAGCACATGTTGACATACTGATTGACATGGATCCTCACTTAGGGTACTCGTACTAAAGTACGACTTTAGGAGGATAATCATGCAGGCCACAGCATTAGAGTCCAAGATTTCACCTAGGGTTAAACTAGGCAACTAAATATACTAGATGCATGGGGAGGACAGAATCCCGAGATCGTGTTACACCAGCCGCCTTGAGATATTGTCTTGGCGCGCCGGCTGGTCTCCACGGATACTGTGTCATCCGCAACGAGCGGATGACTGTATCCGATTAATTCCTGCTATATATTACATGTTTTGGCAAGGTGGCCTTACGAGGGACCTGTGCTCAATAACACCTGTCTACGCGAACCCCTGGGTTGGCTAGCCTTGCTGGAAATATACGATCTGAGGATTTTCTAATAACATGACGCGAGGATAACCTCGTCCCACTAGAAACTCGTAGACTTGATTGGCCGTAAAAACGACTTGCTTGTATCCTATTACCTTCCGCGAATAACCGAGGGAAGCGGACTGTTGTGGTACGTGATCCAACCCATGTTCTTGTTTGATTGTTGGGTTGGTTATCGTACTATATGACAGGCTGTGGACCGAAGTTATGAACGGAAGACTTATTCTAGTTGTGAAGTGTTACTTCTGTGAATGACTGAGGAACATGGTCTATCATGGTACATGATCCAACCCATGTTCTTGTTTGATTGTTGGGTTGGTTATTGTGCTGCGATAGGCTATCGACCGAAGTCACGATCAGGAGATTTTATTGTTTATACCTTTTAACTTATGTGAAAGTTATAGAGTACGGCACGTTCCGACTCCATGCGGCACCTTTTGTCCTTGTTTGGTTGTAAGGGTGCCATATGGGTTCGAGGATGTGGCGCTACTCCATAATAGTAGCATAAGTATTCCTATTATCAGTCATTCTATTAGCTGGGTTTTTAAATCTTAACTCTTGTGCCCCTTTGGCGGTACTTGCTATTCGGGGCTGACCCCGCTGGTTTTTGTTTGGCCAGATCTCGTAGCAGAGCCAAAGGACACGATTTTCCTCCCTGACATCCATGGTGCATACTAGGAGCATGGCGGTTCGGGGACTCGAGTGGGTTTCTTCTCCACCACTCCTGCTTATACTTTTGCGGCGTTTAGCCACCGGCACCTGTTAGCCGGATTACTTGATATTTTGTGTCAGTACATAATTGTAATTAAACAGACTGCAGCTGTATAAAATTTTGTACTCCTGACTCTCCGAGATAGCTAAATTATAAAGCTAGTCTCTCATGATCATTTTGATGAAGCGTCAGGGACGCCTTACTGCTTTATCTTTAATGTTCATTTAATTGCTGATTTGACTTGATTGATTGAGACATAGAACTCTGTGGGACCATAGGAGACTTGATTGTAGCATGTACCCCCTAGTCTCTCGACAGCCACGATCGCCGTATGACGTTACGTACCTCATATGGAGTAGCTGGCCTAGTCCGTCTCCGTATTTCGGTACTGGGGCGTGACAAGGTTTTAGTGGTGGCCCATGCAGGTCTGATTTTCAGACTTGTGGGGTATTGCGAATTATTAGGAGTCTCAATCAAAACTTGTTCCCCTTGAAATTCTGTTTCGAATTCTCTGTCCTTGCCTTGATCTCTAACCTGACTTGCATCCTCGAAATCTTCCTCGTCCGGACTTGATAATCTTATACCTTTCTCTATAGGGGTGCTTCATTCTCAATAGCGGGTGAGGCCCATGAGGAAGAGCAGCAAGAGCATGGCTCGACTGGGCAGCAACAGGGGAGAGAACCTTCTCCAGTGCAGGCACGAGCAGAAGTGGAACCAGAGGCAGTGCAGCCGCAGGTTATTGGAACTCCTGCAGTGTCACGCCCCAAAACCAGAATACTGGAGAGCGGGGGCAGACATAGCCAGCTACGTATAATGAAATGGAATCCATCTCACCATACGGTCACGGCTGTCTAGATATGTGAGGGTTTATCTACAAGCCATCAGTCTCTTAAGGTCATAAATTATCCTATTGTCTCAATCTCAATCAACTTGTAATAGTTACAAGATGTCAGACCACCAAATATACAATTGTAAGGCGTCCCAAACATTACATATCTAGATGATCATGAAGCTAGTCGTACAAAATGTAAGGACTAGCAAGAGTTAAGTTATACATGATCAACCTCGAGTTGCCAATCATGTTACAGCCCGTAGGCAGACAGTAAGTAAAATATACACGAGTTAACACTTGCTCGACGGCTAAACGCCTCAAAAGAATAATGTACAATTACAGTGGGAGAACAAAAGAAACCCACTCGTTGCCCTGGTTACGCCTGGCGCTCACCATCGGGCTGGAAGGCAGGTAGATCCCTTGCTGCTGCTCCGGTATCTGGCCATACAAAACTAGCTGGGTCAGACCCCAGAAAGAGCAAGTGCCACAAAGGAGGCTTCACTTAAGAACTAAAACCAGCAATTAGCACAAGAATATAATTACATAATAAGAGACAGTAATTTTAGAGAAGCATGACAGGTGAATATAAAAGACAATCTTGTACCGAATCAATAAAAGACAGAACATATGGAAAAGCATGACAGGATGATATACGATGAGATAACCATGGGACTATTCAGATAACCAGGTTACAACCCATAAACCAAACAAGGACCGGGGTTGTAACCCTTCGTCTGAACGGAACTTGGAATTCTCACCATTTATCGGTAAAATAAATACAAGCATTCTGGTCATTTAATAATCTGGAACAGAATCAGGACAAGACTAGACTGGTTAGACTCCATCCAATCATTTCACGGCCAAGCAAGAATTACGGCTTGATACTTTAACTAACTAGGGTTATCACAGGCCTAGTTACTAGCAAGATGCAAATGAGAATTCCAAGTCCGATTACCTGTTTGTTACTACCTGAGTGATCCCAGCAAGAAAAGGAAAAGATAGCAGGATATAGCAGACACACTGTAGTAAGATACATGTGTCCTAAGGTACCACACTCGACGGCGGGCTGGAAGTGCGCTCATCTCGACGGATAGCAACAAATCCCATGTATATATATATAAGGCCGGGACCAAAGGGACAACAGGTAACTGGAAAATTCTCCATGAACTATTTGATCAATCTAGTCATTAACCTAGCCAGATTCAGTATGAATCCCTGACCGTGGTACTCAGGGATCATGCCCTAGACATGATGCAAGACACAACCGGACTCGTAGTTTATACAGGCACATTCAATGCAAACAACCACGGTGTCAGGATTAATTATACAGGTCGTGTCATGTCAGGTAGCCGTCGCAACAGCTATTCGAGATAATCATGTCAGATTTATCATATCAAGTGTGCTAGTCAGGAGTGCGCCACGACGGGCCACTATCAGGTCATGTCAGGTTATCATGTCAGGAGTGCACCACTACGGGTCACTATCAAGCATGTCAGTTCTTGGTCACACCATGCCAGGTACAATTATTATTTCAATCAAGTCAATCAAATTGGGATTATCAAGTTAATGACAAAATGCGTAAGGATATAAAATGGACGTAAAATATCTAATAAAATATCAATATACAGAGCCATAGAAAAACCAAGCTAAAAGAATTAAGACCAAAACTCCAAGAACCAATGGGTCAAGCAAGGGGTCAGGGGGGCAGCGTACGTAAAAGTCACGCACGCTCAAGGAAGCAGCGTACATAAAAGTCACGCACGCTCAGAGAGCAGCGTACATGAAAAGTCACGCACGCTCAGAGAGCAGCGTACATGAAAGTCACGCACGCTCAGAGAGCAGCGTACATGAAAAGTCACGCACGCTCAGAGAGCAGCGTACATAAAAAGTCACGTACGCTACAGGAGCAGCATAGGTGAAAAGTCACGCACGCTGAGAGAGCAGCGTGGGTGAAAAGTCACGCACACTCAAGGGAGCAGCTGCGTGAAAAGTCACGCACGCTCAAGGAAGACACGCTTCCAACAGGAAGCATACCCAAGGCTGCGTGGCATAAGCTAAGAAGCTCTGCCACTGCTCACTGTCTTCTCCAAAGAGCAAGAACAGCAAGAACAGCAAGGATGAACCCAAACTCCAAATGCTCATAACTTGGTCAAAACAAGTCCGAATCCAAGTTTCCAAAGGTCAAAATTGGGTAGAAGGAAATTTCCAACCACATGGAACCATCAGAACTTGCAAATGAAGAAGTTAACTAGATCAAAACTTCAAAATTCCAAGAAAGCATTTCCTAGATCTACAAAAAGTCATGCACCAAAATGAAAATCTTCAAGTTCTAAAGTGGTTTAGAATCCTGCTAGGAAGCCATCAGAACCATCAAAATGAGTTCTCAAGTGAGAGCAAGATTCACTTGCCTATGGTGGTGTCGGTGGAAGAAGGAGAGGAAGGAAGAAGAAGAAGAAATAAATGAGAGTTAGGGAGGAGAGAGAAGGTTGGTGGCTGCTAATAAAGGAGAAGAGGGTGGTAGGTAGGAGTGGTTCATGCTAACCCAAACCAAGCCAAACCAATCCAAGCCCAACCCGAACCAAGCTAGGCCAAACCGAGCAAATGCAATGCCAGGATAGACCAGAAAATACTCAATAAACCAAGCTCCATTAATCAGAATTAATTCATGAATAATAAATGACAATTAAACCATAATGCTAAATATGAAATAAACCACAATTAACTAATCAAGAAAAATGAAAAAATTACAGGCCAGAAATACGAACACGTATAAAATACGTATTACGAATTTCGGGGCTCTACAGCAGCACCAGCAGTGACGGCAGTACCAGATGCCGTAGCACTCCTGGAGATCGTCCGAGGGATTCTTGTCACTCACCAACAGCAACAGACTCAGCAGCAGGAGCAGAACGTGTTACTGAACCAGGGGATTCAGTTAGCTCTTGAGAGGAGTGCCGGGGTTGACTCGGGAGCATCAGGAAGGTTTCGTCGCTTGAACTCGAGGTATTTTGATGGCACGGAGGATGCCATTACAGCGGATGCATGGATTCAAGACATTGAAGCCATTCTTGTGGCAGCCAAGGTTCCAGATGATGAGAAGGTTGATCAGGTCAAATTACTACTTCAGGATCTTGCCCGCGACTGGTGGGCATCAGAAGAAGTTGGTATAAGATGCCCTGTTCGTTGGACCACCTTCAGTGACAGATTCAAGGCCAAGTATTTTGGCGTAGTAGCTCGATATGAGCTCCAGCAGAAGTTTATCAGTCTCAAGCAAGCAGGCAAGACCGTAGATGGGTATGCATCAGAGTTCTGCAGATTGTGCCGTTTCGCACCAGCAATGGTGGCAACGGAGCCAGAGAAAGCTATGAGGTTTCAGCAGGGACTTCATTTGGAACTATTGCAACTTGTGGAAGGACACGACTACCAGACGTTTGACGCTGTTTTGACGGCCGCTCGGAGGCACGAGCTTACCCAGCAGAGGTTGGCATCAAGGACAGGAGGTCAGAAGAGATCTCATTCCCAGGTTGGAGGAGGAGTAGTGCAGCGAACGTTGGCACCAGCACCCGGTGTACGTATTCATGATGCAGGAGCGCCGCGGAGGACGGCCGTGTCAACTAATGCAGCGCCAGTTCGGCATCAGCAGCCGAGGAACCAGCAGCAGCGTCAGAGAGCACCCCAGGGCTGTACCTTCTGTGGGAAGGCAGGGCACACGAGGGAGGTGTGCCGGACAGCGAATGGCTTATGTTTGAGGTGTGGTCGTGCAGACCACCGTATTTCCACTTGTCCTATGATGTAGAGGCCAGGAGGGCCAGCTCAGCAGTTTCCAGCATTGCCAGCCCCAGTGGCAACCCCGAGTGGAGGGCCAGTATTAGCAGTAAGGCCCCTAGCCCAGCATCTGCCAACGCAGGCTCAGATGTTCCGCCAGGCACAAGAAGCCGAAGGCCCTCAGAGGCAGCAACAGCATGGTCGAGGAAGGCCGCAACAAGGAGCTCAGCGGGGCCAGGTCCAGGCTCTCACATTATCCTTGGGAGAGGCTCTAGCGTCTAGTGACGTGGTGGCAGGTAAAATTATCATCACCTCATTTCCCGCTGTAGTATTATTTGATTCAGGTGCTACTCATTCATTCATCTCTGCACTATATGCTACACGGATTGGATTAGAGTTTGAGGCATTGCCGGAGAGGATGGATATACTCACCGGCAATGGGCTCGTAGAAGTTAGCAGAGTGTGCTTTTCATGTCCGGTGGAGGTGTGTGGGCATTTACTGCCCGTATCATTGATTGAATTTCCTATAGGAAATTTTGATGTCGTTCTTGGCATGGACTGGTTGAGAGACAGTCATGCGACAATTGATTGTAGAGGGGGTAGGGTCATATTCAGCGTTCCTGGGATGGAACAGTTCATCTTTACTCGAACCTTGAAGAATCAGGCCGGAGGCGTCATCTCAGCAGCAGTGTCAGAGCCAGGACAGATTCCGAGAGTGGTCGAAGATTTTCTCGACGTCTTCCCTGATGAGCTCCCAGGGATACCTCCAGTCAGAGAGGTAGAATTTAGCATTGAGTTAAACCTTGGAACGAGGCCAATTGCAGATAGAGTTTACAGAATATCGCCGTCAGAGCAGAATAAGTTGTATCAACATGAAGAAGAGTTGAAGTCTAAGGGATTCATCCGAAATAGTAAATTGCCCTGGGCCGCGCCAGTGATTCTAGTTCCCAAGAAGGATGGGTCGACGAGGATGTGCATCGACTACCGCAAGTTGAATGCAGTAACAGTGAAGAATAAGTACCCACTACCAAGGATTGATGACCTGTTTGACCAGTTGAGCAAGGCCAGCGTCTTTTCCAAGATCGATCTTCGGTCAGGATACCATCAAGTAAGAGTCCGGGAGCAAGACATACCGAAGACAGCATTCAGATCTAGATATGGACATTATGAGTTTTTAGTAATGCCCTTTGGACTAACCAACGCCCCCGCAGTATTCATGGATTTAATGAACCACATCTTTCTGCCGTATTTGGATAAATTTGTGGTGGTGTTCATAGATGACATTCTTGTATATTCTAGCAGTGAAGAGGAGCATGAGAAACATCTTAGGACTGTCTTACAGACATTGAGGGAGCATCAACTTTATGCGAAGCTTGACAAGTGTGAATTCTGGTTAAATCACATTTCGTTCCTGGGGCATGTAATTTTTGGGGCAGGAGTGTCAGTGGATCCGAAGAAGATTGAGGCCGTAGAGCATTGGCCAGTCCCGAAAACGGTTGCAGAAGTACGGAGTTTCTTAGGATTAGCTGGTTACTACAGAAGGTTCGTGGCGGACTTTGCCAGGATCTCTGCGCCCTTAACGCGTTTGACGCACAAGGACGTAGAGTTTGTTTGGTCAGCTAGCTGTCAGGCATCATTTGAAGAATTGAAGAAGAGATTGATCTCAGCCCCGATCTTGACGCTTCCAGTAGGAGCGGGAGGCTTTACAGTATATTGTGACGCATCAGGGAAGGGTCTTGGATGTGTATTGATGCAGCATGGAAAGGTGATAGCATATGCGTCTCGGCAGCTTCGAGACCATGAGAAGAATTACCCGACTCACGACTTAGAGTTAGCAGCTGTGGTGTTTTCACTCAAGTTGTGGAGGCATTATTTATACGGAGATCGGGTAGAGATCTATACTGATCATAAGAGTTTGAAATACGTATTCACGCAGTGAGATTTGAACATGAGGCAAAGAAGATGGTTAGAACTGCTGAAGGATTTTGACTTAAACCTTCAGTATCATCCAGGCAAGGCGAATATAGTTGCAGATGCACTGAGTAGGAGAGACAGTGCCTTTATCTTGACCTCGCAGAAGCATATTCTAGAAGACCTTCAGAGTATGGGAATCGAAGTAGTTTTGCCAAGGGATATAGGAAGAATGACCAGTATGCAGATTCAGTCAACCTTAGTAGAGAGGATAAGGACAGCACAAGCAGAAGATCCACAGATTCAAAAGTTGCGGTCGGAGTGTGAATCAGGCCGTAGGAAGGAGTTAGTGATTCATGAAGATGGTACGCTCAGGTTTGGAAACAGACTCTGTGTACCGAGTGGAGACCTTCGGCAAGAAGTTATGTCCGAAGCTCATAGTTCTATTTACTCCATTCATCCAGGAGGAACGAAGATGTATCGAGATATCAGGCAGTTCTTTTGGTGGAATGGCATGAAAAGAGAGATAGCGAGATTTGTATCCAAGTGTCTGGTATGTCAGCAGGTGAAAGCCGAGCAGCAGAGACCAGCAGGATTGCTACAGCCGCTTCCTATCCCAGAATAAAAATGGGAGCACATCACGATGGATTTTGTGACCGGTTTACCTAGATCCCCGGCTGGCAAGAATGCAGTCTGGGTAATAGTTGATCGACTCACGAAGGTTGCTCATTTTCTTCCCTTTCGAGTTGGACAGACTACTGAACAGCTAGCAGAAATATACATGAAGCAGATAGTAAGGCAGCACGGTGTTCCAGTTAGTATAGTATCAGATCGGAATACGCAGTTTACTTCCTATTTTTGGCGGAGCTTGTACCAAAGTTTGGAAACCAAGTTAAGATTCAGTACTGCTTATCATCCACAAACTGACGGGCAATCAGAAAGAACCATTCAGACATTAGAAGATATGCTACGGGCGTGTACCTTAGATTTTGGCGAATCTTGGGAGGATCACCTTCATCTAGTGGAGTTCTCCTACAACAACAGCTATCAGGCTAGCATTCAGATGGTCCCGTTCGAAGCATTGTACGGAAGGAAGTGCAGGTCCCCTTTGGCATGGGATGACATCGGAGAACGGAAGTTGTTGGGGCCAGAGATGATCACGCAGACTGTGGAGATAGTTAAGTTGGTCAGAGAGCGCCTTCGAGTTGCACAGGACCGACATCGTCATTGGGCAGATCAGCATCGTAGGCCTCTAGAGTTTAATGTTGGCGACCAAGTATTTCTGCGGATTTTGCTTACTCGGGGTATCATTAGATTTGGAACCCGGGAAAAGCTTAGTCCAAGATACGTTGGTCCTTTCAAGATTCTCGCTCGGGTAGGCGATGTGGCTTATCGACTTGCCCTTCCGCCTTCGTTAACTGGCATACATGATGTGTTTCATGTGTTCCAATTACGTGGGTATGTCCCGGATCCGAGTCATGTCCTCGATCATTCTGAGTTAGTCGTTGGTACCGACCTAACTTACGAGGAACAACCCGTGTCTATTTTGGACCGGCGAGAGAAGGTACTCAAGAATCGGACGATAAGCCTTGTCCGTGTTTCTTGGAACTATCACTCTTCAGGAGAGTCAACCTGGGAGCGCGAGGACGAGATCAGATCTCGGTATCCGCATTTGTTTGACTAATAAGGTATATTTATGCACCTTATTGACACGATTCCATGCTTTTCTGCACCTGCTTATTTTGCACTTTGTGATGTATGATAATTAACTGCTATGATAGTTAACTTATATATATGATTGTGCCTTGCTTGCCCTGATTTCACTATCCTGTCTTGGCTGGAATTCCGAGGACGGAATTTTTCTAAGAAGGGTAGAGATGTCACTCCCCAATCCTGGAATACGTATTTTAATACGTAAACCGATAAATTGTATTTACCTTGTATTTATACTATATTTATTTTGCTGTATTTCTTCATGCATTACCCAAAAATATTCGACAAAATATTATTTCCTAATTTATTTTCTGCATTTGGGCCTACAGCTTTGGCTCATTTGGGTAACCTATTCTTGGTTCACCAATAGTTCATCATGAACCCTTTGGTTCATCATGAACCCATGGGTCCAAGAATTCTATATAATAACTCATCTCCTTCTCTCTCCTCTCATTTACTTCCTTTCATTTACTTCCTCCACCAACCAAGGCAAGTATCAACTTGCTCAAGAGAAGGATCCATAAATTTTGTTAAAGATTTCTTACAAACTATTTGCCAAAACCTGTTCTTCTCCTCAATCTATACTAGTTTAGAACTTGGAAATTTTCATTTTGAAGTTTTAATTTTTGTAGATCTAAGTTTTAATCATTTTCGGATTTCCTTAGTTTTGATCTATTTTCGTTGAAGTTTTGTGGGTTTTGATGCTTCCATGTGGAAGAGAATTCCATTTCACCCAAGTTGGAACTTTGAAAATCTGGATTTGGAGTTCGGATGGCCAAGTTGTGATGTTTTGAAGTTTGGGATTAGCCATGGTGTTCTTGCTGTCTGGAGGAGACAGTGAGCAGTGTGCTCCCGTTTGAGCACGCTTCCAGTTGGAAACGTGTCTCCCTTGAGTCTGCGTGACTTTTCACGCAGCACTCTTCCCTTGAGTCTGCGTAACTTTTCACGTAGCTCTCTTCCTTGAGTCTGCGTGACTTTTCACGCAGCACTCTTCCCTTGAGTCTGCGTGACTTTTCACGTAGCTCTCTCCCTTGAGCTTGCGTGACTTTTCACGTAGCTCTCTCCCTTGAGCTTGCGTGACTTTTTACGCAGCTTTCTCCTTGAGCCTGCGTGACTTTTCACGTAGCTCTCTCCCTTGAGTCTGCGTGACTTTTCACGCAGTAATCTTCCCTTGAGTCTGCGTGACTTTTCACGTAGCTCTCTCCCTTGAGCTTGCGTGACTTTTCACGTAGCTCTCTCCCTTGAGCTTGCGTGACTTTTCACGCAGCTCTCTCCTTGAGCCTGCGTGACTTTTCACGCTGCTCTCTCCCTTGAGCCTGCGTGACTTTTCACGCACGCTGCCTTGTGTAAGCCTGCGTGACTTTTCACGCACGCTGCCTTATGTAAGCCTGCGTGACTTTTCACGCACGCTGTCTTGTGTAAGCCTGCGTGACTTTTCACGTACGCTGCCTTGTGTAAGCCTGCGTGACTTTTCACGCACGCTGCCTTGTGTAAGCCTGCGTGACTTTTCACGCACGCTGCCTTGTTGTGCGTATGCTTTTTGATATTTTATTAGATATTATATGCCCATTTTATATCCTTACGCCTTTTGTCCTGAGCATGATATGAGCACTAATGTGACCCCGGAGAACAAAGTATTCCTACCCGATACATGTACCTGAATGCCTCAGTTCTTGTTCATGCTCGACAAATGACTCGTAACTCCACGTGGCGTATTTGCAATGATACATTACACTAAGGAGGGTAGCACATGTTGACATACTGATTGACATGGATCCTCACTTAGGGTACTCGTACTAAAGTACGACTTTAGGAGGATAATCATGCAGGCCACAGCATGAGAGTCCAAGATTTTACCTAGGGTTAAACTAGGCAACTAAATATACTAAATGCATGGGGAGGGCAGAATCCCGAGATCGTGTTACACCAGCCGCCTTGAGATATTGTCTTGGTGCACCGGCTGGTCTCCACGGATACTGTGTCATCCGCAACGAGCGGATGACTGTATCCGATTAATTCCTGCTATATATTACATGTTTTGGCAAGGTGGCCTTACGAGGGACCTGTGCTCAATAACACCTGTCTACGCGAACACCTGGGTTGGCTAGCCTTGCTGGAAATATACGATCTGAGGATTTTCTAATAACATGACGCGAAGATAACCTCGTCCCACTAGAAACTCGTAGACTTGATTGGCCGTGAAAACGACTTGCTTGTATCCTATTACCTTCCGCGAATAACCGAAGGAAGCGGACTGTTGTGGTACGTGATCCAACCCATGTTCTTGTTTGATTGTTGGGTTGGTTATCGTACTATGACAGGCTGTGGACCGAAGTTATGAACGAAAGACTTATTCTGGTTGTGAAGTGTTACTTCTGTGAATGACTGAGGAACATGGTCTATCATGGTACATGATCCAACCCATGTTCTTGTTTGATTGTTGGGTTGGTTATTGTGCTGCGATAGGCTATCGACCGAAGTCACGATCAGAAGATTTTATTGTTTATACCTTTTAACTTATGTGAAAGTTATAGAGTACGGCACGTCCCGACTCCATGCGGCACCTTTTGTCCTTGTTTGGTTGTAAGGGTGCCATATGGGTTCGAGGATGTGGCGCTACTCCATAATAGTAGCATAAGTATTCCTATTATCAGTCATTCTATTAGCTGGGTTTTTAAATCTTAACTCTTGTGCCCCTTTGGCGGTACTTGCTATTCGGGGCTGACCCCGCTGGTTTTTGTTTGGCGAGATCTCGTAGCAGAGCCAGAGGATACGATCTTCCTCCCTGACATCCATGGTGCATACTAGGAGCATGGCGGTTCGGGGACTCGAGTGGATTTCTTCTCCACCACTCCTGCTTATACTTTTACGGCGTTTAGCCACCGGCACCTGTTAGCCGGATTACTTGATATTTTGTGTCAGTACATAATTGTAATTAAACAGACTGCAGCTGTGTAAAATTTTGTACTCCTGACTCTTCGAGATAGCTAAATTATAAAGCTAGTCTCTCATGATCATTTTAATGAAGCGTCAGGGACGCCTTACTGCTTTATCTTTAATGTTCATTTAATTGCTGATTTGACTTAATTGATTGAGATATAGAACTCTGTGGGACCATAGGAGACTTGATTGTAGCATGTACCCCCTAGTCTCTCGACAGCCACGATCGCCGTATGACGTTACGTACCTCATATAGAGTAGCTGGCCTAGTCCGTCTCCGTATTTCGGTACTGGGGCGTGACAGCGTATGACTTGCATACGCTACCTTGATAAGGAATCGTATGGAGTACATACGCTGCCTTGATAAGGAGTCGTATGGAGTACATACGCTGCCTTGAAGAGGAGTCGTATGGAGTACATACGCTGCCTTGAAGAGGAGTCGTATGGAGTCCATACGCTAGCTTGACCTGAGCGTACGCTGACTTGAGCATAACTTGACTTGAGCGTAGCCTGACCTGAGCGTACTGACTTGAGCGTAGCTTGACCTGAGCGTACGCTGACTTGGGCGTAGCTTGACCTGAGCGTACGCTGACTTGAGCGTAGCTTGACCTGAGCGTACGCTGACTTGGGCGTAGCTTGACCTGAGCGTACGCTGACTTGAGCGTAGCTTGATCTGAGCGTACGCTGACTTGAGCGTAGCTTGACCTGAGCGTAGCCTGGCTTGAGCGTAGCTTGACCTGAGCGTAGCCTGGCTTGAGCGTAGCCTGACTTGAGCGCAGCCTGTGTATATTGATATCTTATTAGATGTTTAACGTCAATTTTATATCCTTACGCCTTTTGGCATAAACTTGATATAATCATGATATGCTAATATTTCTGTTAAATATATATTGTTACGTGGGATGTACCATGTGTCGTGAATTGAGTTATAGATACCCCGATTGACTGGAATTAAACCCTGAGAGTTGTAGACTCGACCCTACTGAATATTAGTTGACTTTCATGCCTTGTCACCATTGATAATGATTGTGACCTTGACTAGTAATTGATCATGCGTTCCTAGTTGGAACTAAGAGACTGGCTAGTCGTCTTTTTGAATTGAATAAATGAGACACATTCAAATTAATTATGAACTATTGGAATCGACTGGCTAATCCTGAATATTGGCATACTGGCACATGCATGCTTCAATTCATTTATTATTTATTTATCTTACCAAAGAAGCATGTGCACTTTATGGTCAAGGCATGATTACTCCGTGGTTAGTTTTGATTGTTGCATTATGCTATGTAAGACCTACAACCTGACCGTACTGGTATCATTGTAGAGTTGTGCATATCGTACCCCGTACGAAAGTACTCATTCTGAATGACCATGATCCACGGCATGGTACTTCACTCAACGTAGAGACTATTAAGTTAAATAAAATAATGATTGCATTGAGAGAATGGATTTCCGAGTTCTTATATGGCAGCCCTCTTGGGACTAGTAGTGCCCGACAGGCCGGTTGGTCCCCACAGATACTACAAATCTGCCACACGGGCAGGGAACGGTATCTGGTTATATTATCTATTGAATATTGTAAATTAATGACGGGCGTCCCGCTGGGACTCGTCTAATTCATGATTGGCGCAATTGATTGAGAACTAGCCTTGCTTGCACATAGTAAGAACTGAAAAATCCTTTATTGCATAATTTCAGGATAACTTGGGACTCACAATAGCAAGCCGTAGTAGTTACCTGGCCGTTTAAATTAATTTGTTTGTGTACTGTACCTACTCTGTTACTTAACTGAGATGATCAGAATGTCAGGACATGACGGGCCAACTTCTGTCCTTGTTTTGTAGGGAGGTTGGTTCGAAGTGTCATGATGTTGTGTGAGTCCTAGTAGATAGCAGAGGTCTATTATCATATTCTCTTATTACTGGCTTCATTCCTCATATCGTGCTCCCTTGCGGTACTTGCTATTAGAGGTCTAACCTCTCTGGTTTTGCATGGCCAGATTTAGAGCCGGTCCCCAAGGATCCAGCTTACTTCTACCTCCAAGATGGTCAACACTAGAGGGATGATCGCAGGAGGACTCGAGTGGGTTTTTACTTCTCCGTCCGTTTTGTTATCTACTTTATACTTTACCGTTTGGCACCGACATGTTAGTCGGATTGTCTTGTACCTACTTTTGCATAATTGTAACTAAGTCAGGCTGCAGCTGCTAACAATTGTGTATACTTACTACATCATCTGGCTATATTTTGTAAAGCCAGATATCAAGAACATTTTGACTGAGCGTTTGGGACGCCTTACTGCTTTATCTCACATGTTCTCTGTTATTGCTTCTTGTTTGAATGATTGAGACATTAGATGTGAAGTGACCATAGCGAGACTTTCATGTAGTATGCACCTCCTCGTCTTGTAGACAGCATTGATCGTATTATACGGTATTCATCTACCCGTAATACGTAGCTGGCTGAGTCATTCCCCCGCTCTCTAGTATTCTGGTTCTGGGGCGTGACAAGGTTTTAGTGGTGGCCCATGCAGGTCTGATTTCAGACTTGTGGGGTATTTTAATAGATCACACATGTTTTTCCTTTGATCTCATGATTCGTCAATTCTCAACTCTAGCTTGACATTCCAGTATCCTTTGACTTCATTGATCTTTCATGTCCGGTCGTTTGATTGTTCTCTTGTCCCTTTTCTTAGGGGCACCTCGTCCGTACCTGTCAGAGCTGGACAGCAACAACATGGACAGCAACATGGACAACCTGACCAGGATGGTCAGCAACAAGGGCCGGTACTAACTCAGGAGACTACCCAGGAAGAAGTAATAGTGGAAGCAGCAGCTGGATCGCAGTATCCAGATGTTCCACCACCACCAACAGTTCCACCTACCCCTGTGGAAGTGGATACACCAGTCCTTCTGGAGATCATGAGAGGAATGATGGCTACTCAGCAACATCAGATGTTAGCCCAACAGCGCATGCACGCTCAGTTGCAAGAGCAGAACGTACTACTCAACCAAAGGTTGCAGACAGCTTTGGAAAGAGAGGCAAGGCCAGATTCTGGAGCATCAACCAGATTTTACAAGTTCAACCCCCACCGTTTTGAAGTAACGGAGGATGCCATCTCAGCATATGCATGGCTTAAGGATATTGAGGCTATTTTGACGGCGGCTAAGGTACCGGTAGAAGAACGTGTGGATCAGGTGAAGTTGTTACTTCAGGATCTCGCACGTGATTGGTGGGAATCAGAGGAAGTAGGTATCAGACGTCCCGTTGCTTGGGACGATTTCACAGCAAGATTCAAGACGAAGTACTATGGGGTTGTGGCGCAGTTTAAGCTACAACAGAAATTTATCAACCTCAAACAGGCCGGAAGACAGTAGATGCTTATGCAGCGAAGTTCTGCAGATTGAGTAGGTTTGTCCCAGAGATGGTAGCGACGGAGCGCCAGAGGGCTATGAGGTTTCAGCAAGGGTTTCATCTTGAGCTCTTACAATTGATAGAGGGGCACAATTACCAGACTTTTGATGAGATATTGACGGCAACCCGAAGGCATGAGATCACCATTCAGAGGATCACAGTAAGGACTGGAGGTCAGAAGAGATCTCACAGTCAGATTGAAGGAGGAGGGGGAGCAGCGCCCCGAACAACAGCACCATCCCTTGACATTCGCATTCACGATGTGGCAATGCGAGGGCCAGCACCATCACCCAGGCATCAGCAGCAACAGAAGAAGAACTAGCAACCCCTAACGGGCTGTACTTATTGTGGGAAGATGGGGCACACTAGAGATGTGTGTCGGGCATTAAACAGACTATGTTTGATATGTGGAAATCTAGATCATCGAGTTACCATATGTCCCATGAATTCGAGGTCAGGAGGACCAGGGCAACAGTTTTCTGCTCTGCCAGCACCAGGGGCAGGCCAGTATCGAGGATCACCAGTGGCAGTGAGACCATTGGCCCAGCGTCCGTTAATGACGCAGGCTCAGATGTTTCAGCAGCAGGGACCGCCGATACAGCAACACCAGCATAGACCACCCCAGCATCATCAAGGAAGGGGCCAGCAGCAGCACCAGGCTAGGCCGCAACATGGGAACCAGCAAGGAGGTCGAGGACAGGCATTCACACTGTCCTTGGAGGAGGCATTAGCATCGGAAGATGTTGTGGCAGGTAACATTCTCGTCGCCTCATATCCCACAGTAGCATTGTTTGATTCGGGAGCATCACACTCATTTATATCTGCACAATTTACGACACGGCTAGGAATGGAGTTCGAGGCATTGCCAGGGAGGTTGAATATACTCACTGGCAATGGGCTCGTAGGAGTTAGTAGAGTTATTCTAGCGTATAGCGTTGTAGTTTGCGGGCATTCCTTACCCGCTTGGTTGATAGAATTTCCTGTTGGAAATTTGACGTTATCATAGGCATGGACTGGCTGAAAGACAGTCATGCGACAATAGATTGTCGTAGTGGGAGTGTATCTTTTGATATTCCAGGCATGGAGAGGTTCACCTTAGTCAGGTCAGAGGCAACTCAGCAAGAGCAGGAAGTAGTAACAGCAATGGAAGAAGTTCAAGTTCCGAAGGTAGTTGAAGAATTTTTAGACGTATTTTCCGAAGAACTTCCAGGTCTACCACCAGTTAGAGATATTGAGTTCAGCATAGAATTGGCACCTGGAACTAAACCAATATCAGATCGGGTTTACAGAATGGCGGATTCGGAGCAGGCCAAGGTGTATCAGCACATAGAGGAATTGAAGGAGAAGAAGTTTATCCAAGCTAGCATATCACCATGGGAGCACCAGTGGTACTTGTAGGGAAGAAGGATGGATCATCCAGATTATGCATCGATTACAGGAAGCTTAACGCGGCGACAGTAAAGAACAAGTACCCACTACCCAGGATCGACGACTTGTTTGATCAGTTGAGCAGGACTAGAGTTTTCTCCAAGATAGATCTTCGTTCAGGGTACCATCAAGTGAGGGTTCGAAAGGAAGACATTTCCAAGACAGCATTCAGGTCGAAGTATGGACATTATGAATTCTTAGTAATGCCGTTTGGTTTGACCAATGCTCCAGCTATATTCATGGATGTGATGAACCGCATCTTTATGCCATATTTAGATCAGTTTGTCGTGGTATTTCTCGACGATATTCTCGTATATTCTGCTAGTAAAGAGGAGCATGAAGACCACATCAGGAAAGTGTTGCAGGTTTTGAGAGAGAACCAGTTGTATGCCAAGCTCAGCAAGTGTGAGTTCTGGACGGATCATATTTCATTTCTGGGTCACATCATATCAGGAACTGGAGTAGCAGTGGATCCCAAGAAGGTAGAAGCAGTAGAGAGTTGGCCAGTACCCAAGACCGTAGCTGATGTACGGAGTTTCTTGGGATTGGCAGGGTATTACAGAAGGTTTGTATCAGATTTTGCGAGGCTTTCAGCACCCATGACCCGCTTGACACGAAAGGATGTACCATTCGTCTGGTCGGCAGAATGCCAGGCATCATTTGAGAATCTGAAGCAGAAGTTGATATCAGCACCTATCCTTACATTGCCAGTTGGGCCCGGAGGTTTTACGGTATATTGTGATGCGTCAGGTAAAGGACTTGGATGTGTCCTTATGCAACATGGGAAGGTGATAGCGTATGCATTTAGGCAACTTCGAGACCACGAGAAGAATTACCCAACTCATGATTTGGAGTTGGCGGCAGTAGTATTTGCTTTGAAGTTATGGAGGCATTACTTATATGGTGACCGAGTGGACATGTACACAGACCACAAAAGTCTGAAGTACATCTTTACTCAGAAGGAGCTGAACATGAGGCAGAGAAGATGGTTAGAGCTGATCAAGGATTATGACGTGGAGCTTCAGTATCATCCAGGCAAGGCTAATATGGTAGCAGACGCTCTTGGCAGAGGCGGCGCATTTATGTTGACAACGCAGAAGCACATCTTAGAAGACCTTCAGGAGATGGGCATCGAAGTTATACTTCCTAATAATATAGGAATTCTGGCGAGTCTACAAGTTCAATCCGACTTGGTATGCAGGATCAAGGCAGCCCAGGCACAGGACCTAAGGATTCAGAAGCTTAGGACAGAATGTGAGTCAGGGCTCAGAAAGGAGATGCAAATTCATGAAGATGGTACCCTTAGGTTTGGATCGCGCTTATGCGTGCCTAGTGGAGATATTAGACATGAAGTTATGACAGAAGCTCACAGTTCCCAGTATTCTATACATCATAGAGGGACCAAGATGTACCAAGATATCAAGCAGCACTTCTGGTGGAACGGGATGAAGAGGGAGATAGCTAGGTTTGTTTCTCGTTGCTTGATATGTCAGCAAGTAAAGACAGAACAGCAGAGGCCAGCTGGATTATTACAATCGCTTCCTATCCCGGAATGGAAGTGGGAACACATCACAATAGACTTTGTGACCGGTTTACCGAGATCACCAAGTGGTAAAGATGCTATTTGGGTGATAGTGGACCGGCTAACAAAGGTAGCACACTTTCTTCCTTTCAGAGTAGGACAATCTACAGAAAAGTTGGCAGAGTTGTACATGCAACAGATAGTCAGGCAGCATGGAGTCTCTGTCAGTATTATGTCAGACAGAGATACCCGTTTATGTCACATTTCTGGAAGAGCTTACATCATAGTCTGGGTACCAAGTTAAGATTTAGCACGGCTTACCATCCACAGACGGACGGCCAATCAGAAAGGACAATTCAGACTTTAGAAGATATGTTGTGAGCTTGCACCCTAGATTTTGGAGGATCTTGGGAAGGCCACCTGCACTTAGTTGAGTTTTCATATAACAACAGTTATCAAGCCAGTATCCAGATGGCGCCATTTGAAGCACTATATGGTAAGAAGTGTAGGTCGCCACTAGCATGGGATCATATCGGGGAGAGGAAGATGCTAGGCCCAGAAATGATTGTCCAGACAGTTGAAGTGATTAAGGGAATTAGGGAGCGACTTCGAGTTGCGCAGGATCGGCATCGTCATTGGGCGTACCAGCATCGTAGGCCGCTAAAGTTTTATGTTGGAGACCACGTATTCTTACGGATCTCACCTACCCGTGGGGTCATTAGATTTGGCGTTCGCCGGAAGTTGAGTCCGCGATACGTAGGACCATTCGTTATCCTTGATAGGGTAGGCGATGTTGCTTATCGTTTGTCCCTTCCACCTTCGTTACGAGAGGTGCATGACGTAGTTTCATGTATCTCAGTTACGAAGGTATGTATCGGACCCAAGCCATATCCTTGATCATTCTGAGTTGGTTGTTGGTACCAACTTGTCTTACGAGGAGCAGCCTGTTTCCATCTTGGACCGAAGAGAGAAGATACTCAAGAACCGAACAATTAGTCTTGTCCGGGTTGCTTGGGGTCATCACTCATTAGGAGAGTCAACGTTGGAACGTGAGGATGATATCCGATCACGGTATCCACATCTGTTTGACTCATAAGGTATATTTTTCCTGTGTACCTTGATTGTCTTAACTCCGCATGCTAGTCGCCCTATGAGTAGAAATTACTTGATATCGTAGATTGTTAAATATAGATATGTTACTTGCTATAGACATTGTAAAATGATTGCTTGCTTAAATTGCTTGTACTAGTTTGGTCTTGATATTCCTATCCTGCTTGGATTTGAAATTTCGAGGACGAAATTTTTCTAAGGAGGGTAGAGATGTCACTCCCCGTTCTCAGTATACGTATTTTAATACATGTACTGCTTAAATATATTTATTTAATATTATCATGTATTGTTTCGTATTTAAATCTCTTTAAATTCATGTTAATTAAATTTTTGCAATTAATTTTCTGTATTTTACTTTCTGCTTTTATTCTCTGCTTTAGCTTACTTTAGGTTTGGCCTAGGTTGGTTTATTTTTGGGTTATGGTGGTTCATCATGAACCGAACCCACCTACCACCACCCCTTCCATTTAAAGCCACCAAACTCTTTCTCTCTCTTCATTACTCTCCTTCACCATTACTCTTCTTCTTCTTTCTCATTACTCTCTCCACCTACCAAACCCATAGGCAAGTACATCTTGCTTCTTCATGAGGACCCATTTTTATGGTTCCATTCTCTTCCCCTTGTGATTCTAAGAGAGTTTAGAACTTGGCATTTTTCGTTTGGAAGTTTTATTTTTAGTAGATTTAGAAATTAATTATTTTTGGATTTTGGTGGTTTTGATCTATCAAACTTCGTTGTTTTCAAGTTTTGATGGTTCCATGTTGTAGAGAATTTTATTCTACCCAATTTTGACCTTTGAAAAGTTGGATTTGGACTTATTTTGACCAAGTTATGGACTTTTGAAGCTTTGGGTTCAAACCATGGAGTTCTTGCTGATTGGAGAAGACAATGAGCAGTGTACGCGAGCTTTTTAGCTGCGCTACTGAGCTGCGCGCGCTCTTTAGCGCAGCGCGGTCTGACTTGCATACGCTGCCTTTTGGAGGCGTATGACTTGCATACGCTGCCTTGATAAGGAGTCGTATGGAGTACATATGCTGCCTTGATAAGGAGTCGTATGGAGTACATACGCTGCCTTGAAGAGGAGTCGTATGGAGTACATATGCTGCCTTGAAGAGGAGTCGTATGGAGTCCATACGCTAGCTTGACCTGAGCGTACGCTGACTTGAGCGTAGCTTGACTTGAGCGTAGCCTGACCTGAGCGTACGCTGACTTGAGCGTAGCTTGACCTGAGCGTACGCTGACTTGGGCGTAGCTTGACCAGAGCGTACGCTGACTTGAGCGTAGCTTGACCTGAGTGTACGCTGACTTGGGCGTAGCTTGACCTGAGCGTACGCTGACTTGAGCGTAGCTTGACCTGAGCGTACGCTGACTTGAGCGTAGCTTGACCTGAGCGTAGCCTGGCTTGAGCGTAGCCTGACTTGAGCGCAGCCTGTGTATATTGATATCTTATTAGATGTTTAACGTCTATTTTATATCCTTACGCCTTTTGGCATAAACTTGATATAATCATGATATGCTAATATTTCTGTTAAATATATATTGTTACATGGGATGTACCATGTGTCGTGAATTGAGTTATGTCACGCCCCAGTACCGAAATACGGGGACGGACTAGGCCAGCTACTCCATATGAGGTACGTAACGTCATACGGCGATCGTGGCTGTCGAGAGACTAGGGGGTACATGCTACAATCAAGTCTCCTACGGTCCCATAGAGTTCTATGTCTCAATCAATCAAATCACATCAGCAAATAAATGAACATTAAAGATAAAGCAGTAAGGCGTCCCCGACGCTTCATCAAAATGGTCATGAGATACTAGCTTTATAATTTAGCTATCTCGGAGAGTGAGGAGTACAAAATTATACACAGCTGCAGTCTGTTTATTTACAATTCTGTACTGACACAAAATATCAAGTAGTCCGGCTAACAGGTGCCGGTGGCTAAACGCCGCAAAAGTATAAGCAGGAGTGGTGGAGAAGAAACCCACTCGAGTCCCCGAACCGCCATGCTCCTAGTATGCACCATGGATGTCAGGGAGGAAGATCGTGTCCTCTGGCTCTGCCACGAGATCTGGCCAAACAAAACCAGCGGGGTCAGCCCCGAATAGCAAGTACCGCCAAAGGGGCACAAGAGTTAAGATTAAAAACCCAAATAATAGAATGATTGATAATAGTAATACTTATGCTATTATTTATAGGGTAGCACAACATTCTCGAACCCATATGGCACCCTTACAACCAAACAAGGACAAAAGGTGCCGCATGGAGTCGGGACGTATCGTACTCTATAACTTTCACATAAGTTAAAAGGTATAAATAATGAAATCTCATGATCGTGACTTCGGTCGATAGCCTATCGCAGCACAATAACCAACCCAACAATCAAACAAGAACATGGGTTGGATCATGTACCATGATAGACCATGTTCCTTAGTCATTCACAGAAGTAGCACTTCACAAACAGAAATTAGTCTTCCGTTCATAACTTCGGTCCACAGCCTATCATAGTACGATAACCAACCCAACAATCAAACAAGAACATGGGTTGGATCACGTACCATGACAGTCCGCTTCCCTCAGTTATTTACGGAAGGTAATAGGATACAAGCAAGTCGTTTTCACGGCCAATCAAGTCTACGAGTTTCTAGTGGGACGAGGTTATCCTCGCGTCATGTTATTAGAAAATCCTCAGATCGTATCTTTCCAGCAAGGCTAGCCCACCCAGGGGTTCGCGTAGACAGGTGTTATTGAGCACAGGTCCCTCGTAAGGCCACCTTGCCAAAAACATGTAATATATAGCAGGAATTAATCGAATACAGTCATCCACTCGTTGCGGATGACACAGTATCCGTGGAGACCAGTCGGCGCGCCAAGACAATATCTCAAGGCGGCTGGTGTAACACGATCTCGGGATTCTGCTCTCCCCATGCATCTAGTATATTTAGTTGCCTAGTTTAACCCTAGGTGAAATCTTGGACTCTCATGCTGTGGCCTGCATGATTATCCTCCTAAAGTCGTACTTTAGTACGAGTACCCCAAAGAGGATCCATGTCAATCAGTATGTCAACATGTGCTACCCTCCTTAGTGTAATGCATCATTGCAAATACGCCACGTGGAGTTACGAGTCATTTGTCGAGCATGAACAAGAACTGGGACATTCATGTACATGTATCGGGTAGGAACACTTTGTTCTCCGGGGTCACATTAGTGCTCATATCATGTTCGGGACAAAAGGTGTAAGGATATAAAATTGGCATATAATGTCTAATAAAATATCAAAAGCGTACGCACAAAAGCACGCATGCTCATGGGGAGCTGCGTGCGTGAAAGTCCCGCAGGCTCACTCACGACAGTATGCGTGAAAAGTCACGCAGGCTCAAGGAGAGAGCTGCGTGAAAAAGTCACGCAGGCCCAAGGGAAGAGCTGCGTGAAAAGTCACGCAAGCTCAAGGGGGAGTGCTGCGTGAAAAGTCACGCAGACTCAAGGAAAGAGCTGCGTGAAAAGTCACGCAGACTCAAGGGGAGAGCTGCGTGAAAAGTCACGCAAACTCAAGGGGAGAGCTGCGTAAAAAGTCACGCAAACTCAAGGGAAGAGCTGCGTGAAAAGTCACGCAAACTCAAGGAAAGAGCTGCGTGAAAAGTCACGCAAACTCAAGGAAAGAGCTGCGTGATAAGTCACGCAGACTCAAAGGGAAGACACGCTTCCAACAGGAAGCGTGCTCAAACAGGAGCACACTGTTCACTGTCTTCTCCAAAACAGCAAGAACACCATGGCTGAACCCAAGCTTCAAAGCATCATAACTTGGCCATCCGGACTCCAAATCCAGATTTCCAAAGCTCCAACTTGGGTGAAACTGAATGCTCTTCCACATGGAAGCATCAAAAACCCATAAAATCTAACTAAAGTAGATCAAACCATGCAAAATTCGAAAATGATTAAAACCTAGATCTACAAAAATCAAAGCTTCAAAATGGAAATTTCCAAGTTCTAAACTAGTATAGATTGAGGAGAAGAACAGGTTTTGGCAAATAATTTTGTAAGAAATCATTAACAAAATTTTGGATCCTTCTCTTGAGCAAGTTGGTACTTGCCTTGGTTGGTGGAGGAAGTAAATGAGAAGAAGTAAATGAGAGGAGAGAGAAGGAGATGAGTTATTATATAGAATTCTTGGACCCATGGGTTCATGATGAACCAAAGGGTTCAGGATGACCCATTGGTGAACCAAGAATAGGTTACCCAAATGAGCCAAAACTGTAGGCCCAAATGCAGAAAATAAATTAGGAAATAATATTTTGTCGAATATTTTTGGGAAATGCATGAAGAAATACTGCATAATAAATATCGTATAAATACAAGGTAAATACAAATTATCGGTTTACGTATTAAAATACGTATTCCAGGATTGGGAAGTGACATCTCTACCCTTCTTAGAAAAATTCCGTCCTCGGAATTCCAGCCAAGACATGATAGTGAAATCAGCGCAAGCAGGGCATAATCATATACAAGTTAACTATCATAGCGGTTATTATCATACATCACAAAGTGCAAAACAAGCAGGTACAGGTAAGCATGGAATCGTGTCAATAAGGTGCAAAAATATACCTTATTAGTCAAACAAATGCGGATACCGAGATCTGATCTCGTCCTCGCGCTCCCAGGTTGACTCTCCCGGAGAGTGATGGTTCCAAGAATCACGGACAAGGCTTATCGTCCGATTCTTGAGTACCTTCTCTCGTCGGTCTAAAATAGATACGGGTTGTTCCTCGTAAGTTAGATCGGTACCAATGACTAACTCAGAATGATCGAGGACATGACTCGGATCCGGGACATACCCACGTAATTGGGACACATAAAACACATCATGTATGCCAGTTAACGAAGGCGGAAGGGCAAGTCGATAAGCCACATCGCCTGCCCGAACGAGAATCTAAAAAGGACCAACGTATCTTGGACTAAGCTTTCCTCGGGTTCCAAATCTGATGATACCCCGAGTAGGCGAAATCCGCAGAAACACTTGGTCGCCAACTCTAAACTCTAGAGGCCTACGATGCTGATCTGTCCAATGACGATGTCGGTCCTGCGCAACTCGAAGGCGTTCTCTGACCAACTTAACTATCTCCACAGTCTGCGTGATCATCTCTGGCCCCAACAACTTTCGTTCTCCGACGTCGTCCCATGCCAAAGGGGACCTGTACTTCCTTCCATACAATGCTTCGAACGGGGCCATCTGAATGCTAGCCTGATAGCTGTTGTTATAGGAGAACTCCACTAGATGAAGGTGATCCTCCCAAGATCCGCCAAAATCCAAGGTACACGCCCGTAGCATATCTTCCAATGTCTGAATGGTTTTTTCTGATTGCCCGTCGGTTTGTGGATGATAAGCAGTACTGAATCTTAACTTGGTTCCCAAACTTTGGTGTAAGCTCCGCCAAAAATGGAAAGTAAATCGTGTATCCCGATCTGATACTATACTAACTGGAACACCGTGCTGCCTTACTATCTGCTTCATGTATATTTCTGCTAACTGTTCAGTAGTCTGTCCAACTTGGAAGGGAAGGAAATGAGCGACCTTCGTGAGTCGATCTACTATTACCCAGACTGCATTCTTGCCAGCCGAGGATCTAGGTAAACCGGTCACAAAATCCATCGTGATGTGCTCCCATTTCCATTCTGGGATAGGAAGCGGCTGTAGCAATCCTGCTGGTCTCTGCTGCTCGGCCTTCACCTGCTGACATACCAGACACTTGGATACAAATCTCGCTATCTCTCTTTTCATGCCATTCCACCAAAAGAACTGCCTGATATCTCGATACATCTTCGTTCCTCCTGGATGAATGGAGTAAATAGAACTATGAGCTTCGGACATAACTTCTTGCCGAAGGTCTCCACTCGGTATACAGAGTCTGTTTCCAAACCTGAGCGTACCATCTTCATGAATCACTAACTCCTTCCTACGGCATGATTCACACTCCGACCGCAACTTCTGAATCTGTGGATCTCCTGCTTGTGCTGCCCTTATCCTCTCTACTAAGGTTGACTGAATCTGCATACTGGTCATTCTTCCTATATCCTTTGGCAAAACTACTTTGATTCCCATACTCTGAAGGTCTTCTAGGATATGCTTCTGCGAGGTCAAGATAAAGGCACTGTCTCTCCTACTCAGTGCATCTGCAACTATATTCGTCTTGCCTGGATGATACTGAAGATCTAAATCAAAATCCTTCAGCAGTTCTAACCATCTTCTTTGCCTCATGTTCAAATCTCGCTGCGTGAATACATATTTCAAACTCTTATGATCAGTATAGATCTCTACCCGATCCCCGTATAAATAATGCCTCCACAACTTGAGTGAAAATACCACAGCTGCTAACTCTAAATCGTGAGTCGGGTAATTCTTCTCATGGTCTCGAAGCTGCCGAGACGCATATGCTATCACTTTTTCGTGCTGCATCAATACACATCCAAGACCCTTCCCAGATACGTCACAATATACTGTAAAGCCTCCCGCTCCTACTGGAAGCGTCAAGATCGGGGCTGAGATTAATCTCTTCTTCAATTCTTCAAATGATGCCTGACAGCTAGCTGACCAAACAAACTCTACGTCCTTGTGCGTCAAACGCGTTAAGGGCGCAGAGATCCTGGCAAAGTCCGCCACGAACCTTCTGTAGTAACCAGCTAATCCTAAGAAACTCCGCACTTCTGCAACCGTTCTCGGGACTGGCCAATGCTCTACGGCCTCAATCTTCTTCGGATCCACTGACACTCCTGCCCCAGAAATTACATGCCCCAGGAACGAAATATGATTTAACCAGAATTCACACTTGTCGAGCTTCGCATAAAGTTGATGCTCCCTCAATGTCTGTAAGACAGTCCTAAGATGTTTCTCATGCTCCTCTTCACTGCTGGAATAGACAAGAATGTCATCTATGAACACCACCACAAATTTATCCAAATACGACAGAAAGATGTGGTTCATTAAATCCATGAATACTGCGGGGGCGTTAGTTAATCCAAAGGGCATTACTAAAAACTCATAATGTCCATATCTAGATCTGAATGCTGTCTTCGGTATGTTTTGCTCCCGGACTCTTACTTGATGGTATCCTGACCGAAGATCGATCTTGGAAAAGACGCTGGCCTTGCTCAACTGGTCAAACAGGTCATCAATCCTTGGTAGTGGATACTTATTCTTCACTGTTACTGCATTCAGCTTGCGGTAGTCGATGCACATCCTCGTCGACCCATCCTTCTTGGGAACTAGAATCACTGGCGCGGCCCAGGGCGATTTACTGTCTCGGATGAATCCCTTAGACTTCAACTCTTCTTCATATTGATACAACTTATCCTGCTCTGACGGCGATATTCTGTAAACTCTATCTGCAATAGGCCTCGTTCCAGGGTTCAACTCAATGCTAAATTCTACCTCTCTGACTGGGGGTATCCCTGGGAGCTCATCAGGAAAGACGTCGAGAAAATCTTCGACCACTCTCGGAATCCGTCCTGGCTCTGACACTGCTGCTGAGATGACGCCTCCGGCCTGATTCTTCAAGGTTCGAGTAAAGATGAACTGCTCCATCCCAGGAACGCTGAATATGATCCTACCTCCTCTGCAATCAATTGTCGCATGACTGTCTCTCAACCAGTCCATGCCAAGAACGACATCAAAATTCCCCATAGGGAATTCAATCAATGATGCGGGCAGTAAATGCCCACACACCTCCACCGGACATGAAAAGCGCACTCTGCTAACTTCTACGAGCCCATTGTCGGTGAGTATATCCATCCTCTCCGGCAATGCCTCAAACTCTAATCCAATCCGTGTAGCATATCGTGCAGAGATGAATGAATGAGTAGCACCTGAATCAAATAATGCTACAGCGGGAAATGAGGTGACGAGAATTTTACCTGCCACCACGTCACTAGACGCTAGAGCCTCTCCCAAGGATAATGTGAGAGCCTGGCCCTGGCCCCGCTGAGCTCCTTGCTGCGGCCTTCCTCGACCATGCTGTTGCTGCCTCTGAGGGCCTTCGGCTTCCTGTGCTTGGCGGAACATCTGTGCCTGCGTTGGTAGACGCTGGGCTAGGGGCCTTACTGCTAATACTGGCCCTCCACTCGGGGTTGCCACTGGAGCTGGCAACGCTGGAAACTGCTGAGCTGGCCCTCCTGGCCTCTGCATCATAGGACAAGTGGAAATACGGTGGTCTGAACTACCACACCTCAAGCATAAGCCATTCGCTGACCGGCACACCTCCCTTGTGTGCCCTACCTTCCCACAGAATGTACAGCCCTGGGGTGCTCCTTGACGCTGCTACTGGTTCCTTGGCTGCTGATGCCGAACTGGCGCTGTATTAGTTGTCACGGCCGTCCTCCGCGGCGCTCCTGCATCATGAATACGTACACCGGGTGCTGGTGCCGACGTTCGCTGTACTGCTCCTCCTCCAACCTGGGAATGAGATCTCTTCTGACCTCCTGTCCTCGATGCCAACCTCTGTTGGGTAAGATCGTGCCTCCGAGCGGCCGTCAAAACAGCATCAAACGTCTGGTAGTCGTGTCCTTCCACAAGCTGTAATAGTTCCAAATGAAGTCCCTGCTGGAACCTCATAGCTTTCTCTGGCTCCGTTGCCACCATTGCTGGTGCGAAACGGCACAATCTGCAGAACTCTGCTGCATACCCATCTACGGTCTTGCCTGCTTTCTTGAGACTGATAAACTTCTGCTGGAGCTCATATCGAGCTACTACGCCAAAATACTTGGCCTTGAATCTGTCACTGAAGGTGGTCCAACGAACAGGGCATCTTGTACCAACTTCTTCTGAGGCCTACCAGTCGCGGGCAAGATCCTGAAGTAGTAATTTGACCTGATCAACCTTCTCATCATCTGGAACCTTGGCTGCCACAAGAATGGCTTCAATATCTTGAATCCATGCATCCGCAGTGATGGCATCCTCCGTGCCATCAAAATACCTCGGGTTCAAGCGACGGAACCTTCCTGATGCTCCCGAGTCAACCCCGACACTCCTCTCAAGAGCTAACTGAATCCCCTGGTTCAGCAACACGTTCTGCTCCTGCTGCCGAGTCTGTTGCTGTTGGTGAGTGACAAGAATCCCTCGAACGATCTCCAGGAGTGCTACGGCATCTGGTACTGCCGTCGCTGCTGGTGCTGCAGGAGTTCCAATAACCTGTGACTGCACTGCCTCTGGTCCCACTTCTGCTCGTGCCTGCACTGGAGAAGGTTCTCTCCCCTGTTGCTGCCCAGTCGAGCCATGCTCTTGCTGCTCTTCCTCATGGGCCTCACCCGCTACTGAGAATGAAGCACCCCTATAGAGAAAGATATAAGATTATCAAGTCCGAACGAGGAAGATTTCGAGGATGCAAGTCAGGTTAGAGATCAAGGCAGGAACAGAGAATTCGAAACAGAATTTCAAGGGAAACAAGTTTTGATTGAGACTCCTAATAATTCGCAATACCCCACAAGTCTGAAAATCAGACCTGCATGGGCCACCACTAAAACCTTGTCACGCCCCAGTACCGAAATACGGGGACGGACTAGGCCAGCTACTCCATATGAGGTACGTAACATCATACGGCAATCGTGGCTGTCGAGAGACTAGGGGGTACATGCTACAATCAAGTCTCCTACGGTCCCACAAAGTTCTATGTCTCAATCAATCAAATCACATCAGCAAATAAATGAACATTAAAGATAAAGCAGTAAGGCGTCCCCGACGCTTCATCAAAATGGTCATGAGAGACTAGCTTTATAATTTAGCTATCTCGGAGAGTGAGGAGTACAAAATTATACACAGCTGCAGTCTGTTTATTTATAATTCTGTACTGACACAAAATATCAAGTAGTCCGGCTAACAGGTGCCGGTGGCTAAATGCCACAAAAGTATAAGCAGGAGTGGTGGAGAAGAAACCCACTCGAGTCCCCGAACCGCCATGCTCCTAGTATGCACCATGGATGTCAGGGAGGAAGATCGTGTCCTCTGGCTCTGCCACGAGATCTGGCCAAACAAAACCAGCGGGGTCAGCCCCGAATAGCAAGTACCGCCAAAGGGGCACAAGAGTTAAGATTAAAAACCCAAATAATAGAATGATTGATAATAGTAATACTTATGCTATTATTTATAGGGTAGCGCAACATCCTCGAACCCATATGGCACCCTTACAACCAAACAAGGACAAAAGGTGCCGCATGGAGTCGGGACGTGTCGTACTCTATAACTTTCACATAAGTTAAAAGGTATAAACAATAAAATCTCCTGATCGTGACTTCGGTCGATAGCCTATCGCAGCACAATAACCAACCCAACAATCAAACAAGAACATGGGTTGGATCATGTACCATGATAGACCATGTTCCTTAGTCATTCACAGAAGTAGCACTTCACAAACAGAAATAAGTCTTCCGTTCATAACTTCGGTCCACAGCCTATCATAGTACGATAACCAACCCAACAATCAAACAAGAACATGGGTTGGATCACGTACCATGACAGTCCGCTTCCCTCAGTTATTTACGGAAGGTAATAGGATACAAGCAAGTCGTTTTCACGGCCAATCAAGTCTACGAGTTTCTAGTGGGACGAGGTTATCCTCGCGTCATGTTATTAGAAAATCCTCAGATCATATCTTTCCAGCAAGGCTAGCCCACCCAGGGGTTCGCGTAGACAGGTGTTATTGAGCACAGGTCCCTCGTAAGGCCACCTTGCCAAAAATATGTAATATATAGCAGGAATTAATCGGATACAGTCATCCACTCGTTGCGGATGACACAGTATCCGTGGAGACTAGCCGGCGCGCCAAGACAATATCTCAAGGCGGCTGGTGTAACACAATCTCGAAATTCTGCCCTCCCCATGCATCTAGTATATTTAGTTGCCTAGTTTAACCCTAGGTGAAATCTTGGACTCTCATGCTGTGGCCTGCATGATTATCCTTCTAAAGTCATACTTTAGTACGAGTACCCCAAAGAGGATCCATGTCAATCAGTATGTCAACATGTGCTACCCTCCTTAGTGTAATGCATCATTGCAAATACGCCACGTGGAGTTACGAGTCATTTGTCGAGCATGAACAAGAACTGGGACATTCAGGTACATGTATCGGGTAGGAACACTTTGTTCTCCGGGGTCACATTAGTGCTCATATCATGCTCAGGACAAAAGGCGTAAGGATATAAAATGGGCATATAATGTCTAATAAAATATCAAAAGCGTACGCACAAAAGCACGCACGCTCATGGGGAGCTGCGTGCGTGAAAGTCCCGCAGGCTCACTCACGACAGCGTGCGTGAAAAGTCACGCAGGCTCAAGGAGAGAGCTGCGTGAAAAAGTCACGCAGGCCCAAGGGAAGAGCTGCGTGAAAAGTCACGCAAGCTCAAGGGGGAGTGCTGCGTGAAAAGTCACGCAGACTCAAGGAAAGAGCTGCGTGAAAAGTCACGCAGACTCAAGGGGAGAGCTGCGTGAAAAGTCACGCAAACTCAAGGGGAGAGCTGCGTGAAAAGTCACGCAAACTCAAGGGAAGAGCTGCGTGAAAAGTCATGCAAACTCAAGGGAAGAGCTGCGTGAAAAGTCACGCAAACTCAAGGAAGAGCTGCGTGAGAAGTCACGCAGACTCAAAGGGAAGACACGCTTCCAATAGGAAGCGTGCTCAAACAGGAGCACACTGTTCACTGTCTTCTCCAAAACAGCAAGAACACCATGGCTGAACCCAAGCTTCAAAGCATCATAACTTGGCCATCCGGACTCCAAATCCAGATTTCCAAAGCTCCAACTTGGGTGAAACTGAATGCTCTTCTACATGGAAGCATCAAAAACCCATAAAATCCAACTAAAGTAGATCAAACCATGCAAAATTCGAAAATGATTAAAACCTAGATCTACAAAAATCAAAGCTTCAAAATGGAAATTTCCAAGTTCTAAACTAGTATAGATTGAGGAGAAGAACAGGTTTTGGCAAATAATTTTGTAAGAAATCATTAACAAAATTTTAGATCCTTCTCTTGAGCAAGTTGGTACTTGCCTTGGTTGGTGGAGGAAGTAAATGAGAAGAAGTAAATGAGAGAAGAGAGAAGGAGATAAGTTATTATATAGAATTCTTGGACCCATGGGTTCATGATGAACCAAAGGGTTCATGATGACCCATTGGTGAACCAAGAATAGGTTACCCAAATGAGCCAAAACTGTAGGCCCAAATGCAGAAAATAAATTAGGAAATAATATTTTGTCGAATATTTTTGGGAAATGCATGAAGAAATACTGCATAATAAATATCGTATAAATACAAGGTAAATACAAATTATCGGTTTACGTATTAAAATACGTATTCCAGGATTGGGGAGTGACAAGTTATAGATACCCCGATTGACTGGAATTAAACCCTGAGAGTTGTAGACTCGACCCCACTGAATATTAGTTGACTTTCATGCCTTGTCACCATTGATAATGATTGTGACCTTGACTAATAATTGATCATGCGTTCCTAGTTAGAACTAAGAGACTGGCTAGTCGTCTTTTTGAATTGAATAAATAAGACACATTCATATTAATTATGAACTATTGGAATCGACTGGCTAATCCTGAATATTGGCATACTGGCACATGCAGGCTTCAATTCATTTATTATTTATTTATCTTACCAAAGAAGCATGTGCACTTTATGGTCAAGGCATGATTACTCCGTGGTTAGTTTTGATTGTTGCATTACGCTATGTAAGACCTACAACCTGACCGCACTGGTATCATTGTAGAGTTGTGCATATCGTATCCCGTACGAAAGTACTCATTCTGAATGACCATGATCCACGGCATGGTACTTCACTCAACGTAGAGACTATTAAGTTAAATAAAATAATGATTGCATGGAGAGAATGGATTCCCGAGTTCTTACATGGCAGCCCTCTTGGGACTAGTAGTGCCCGACAGGCCGGTTGGTCCCCACAGATACTGCAAATCTGCCACACGGACAGGGAACGGTATCTGGTTATATTATCTATTGAATATTGTATATTAATGACGGGCGTCCCGCTGGGACTCGTCTAATTCATGATTGGCGCAATTGATTGAGAACTAGCCTTGCTTGCACATAGTAAGAACTGAGAAATCCTTTATTGCATAATTCCAGGATAACTTGGGACTCACAATAGCAAGCCGTAGTAGTTACCTGGCCGTTTAAATTAATTTGTTTGTATACTGTACCTACTCTGTTACTTAACTGAGATGATCAGAATGTCAGGACATGACGGGCCAACTTCTGTCCTTGTTTGGTTGGGAGGTTGGTTCGAAGTGTCGTGATGTTGTGTGAGTCCTAGTAGATAGCAGAGGTCTATTATCATATTCTCTTATTACTGGCTTCATTCCTCATATCGTGCTCCCTTGCGGTACTTGCTATTAGATGTCTAACCTCTCTGGTTTTGCATGGCCAGATTTAGAGCCGGTCCCCGAGGATCCAGCTTACTTCTACCTCCAAGATGGTCAACACTAGAGGGATGATCGCAGGAGGACTCAAGTGGGTTTCTTACTTCCCCGCCCGTTTTGTTATCTACTTTATACTTTGCCGTTTGGCACCGACATGTTAGTCGGATTGTCTTGTACCTACTTTTGCATAATTGTAACTAAGTCAGGCTGCAGCTGCTAACAATTGTGTATACTTACTACATCATCTGGCTGTATTTTGTAAAGCCAAATATCAAGAATATTTTGACTGAGCGTTTGGGACGCCTTACTGCTTTATCTCACATGTTCTCTGTTATTGCTTCTTGTTTGAATGATTGAGACAATAGATGTAAAGTGACCATAGCGAGACTTTCATGTAGTATGCACCCCCTCGTCTTGTAGACAGCATTGATCGTATTATACGGTATTCATCTACCCGTAATACGTAGCTGGCTGGGTCATTCCCCCGCTCTCCAGTATTCTGGTTCTGGGGCGTGACACTTTCTCTTGAATTCTATCATGCATCTTAACCAACTAGATCATAAAAAGTCACGAATAAAAGTAACAAATATTATATGTATTTAATCTTCAATAAAAAAATATTATATCTTTTTTTAACTATATATTATCTATAATATTTGTATATCGTCCGTTTGATTGCAGATATAAATTTTACGGAATTATTTTACTAGAAAATGTTCTGAAATTTAAATGTTCTTGTGGTAAACTAAAGCTTAGTGTTTGATTGTCATTATTTTCCAAGAAAACAGTTATATTTCATGAAAAATAATTTTTTTCTATGGGTTAGACAATCTAATTTTCCACCATTTTAGAATAAGATATGAAACATAATAGTTTTTTTGGAAAATAATTCTATGAAAGATAAGCTATCAAACACTATAATTTGTAAAAATTTATGAAAAAATTATGTTTTTCATGGAATAAAGTCCCATTCAAACACAATTTTTACCGAACTCGAGTCTCTTGTGGTTACCGAGAAAAGATATAAGACTCTGGCTGACTGACGGAAGATCAGTGGATCGAGCCATGGGGATACAATGTGCACAAAGTCCGCTGCGTATCGTCGGACATCTATATATATATATATATATATATATATATATATATATATATATATATATATATATATATATATATATATATATATATATATATGCAAATGACCTCTAGCCTAGTGGTTAAGAGAGATGCATGCGACCCAAGTGGTCGGGAGTTCGAGCCCCGGTGGAGGCGAGTTCACCACAAGTACCCATTGCTTCAAAATATATATATATATATATATATATATATATATATATATATATATATATATATATATATATATATATATATATATATATATAATTTAATAAAAATATAAATTTCTTTTTATCAATTTCATTAAAAAAAATAAATTTCCAAAATACAAATTTTTTTGCTGCCTAAGAGCATCTCGAACCCTATTGTCTTATTTTGTGTTGTGAATCTTAGGTGGCATGGGACACAAGACAATGTCTTGTATAGGTGGCAAGATTATATTCACAAATGACAATGAGTTTAAAAAGTCATCTCCAATGTAAAAGTATTGAGAAGACAATACAAAATAATTTTTTACAACTTCTAAGACAACTTTTACTCTTCTACTTCTTTTTATAAACATTTTTATTCACAAATGATGATGTGGACATAAAGACATTGTGAAGTGCATTGTCTAGATCTAGACAACCAACTTCACATTGTCTTTGTCATGTCAAATAGAGCATCTCCAACCCTATTATGAGTTTGGAAAAAATGGTTGCCACATAGGAATGACAAGCATTTTTTTCAAAAGTACTTCTCCAATGCAAATGTGAAATAAATTGTGAAGTTTTGGTTGTCTAGATCTAGACAATGCACTTCACAATGACTTTATGTCTACATCATCAATTATGAATAAAAATATATATATATAAAAGAAGAAGTTAAAAAGTTGTCTTCTCAAACTTTTGCATTGGAGAACATATATTTATCTCATTGTCTTGTGTGAATGTTATCTTGTCACATAGAAAAGACATTGTTTTATGTCTCATATCACATAAGATTCACAACACAAAATAAGACAACAAGGTTGAAGATGCTCTTATATTTATATTGGAGAAGTACTTTTGAAAAAAATAGTTATCGTTCCTATGTGTTAACTATTTTTTTCAAATTCACAATAGGATAGGAGATGCTCAACACCATCCTCTCCTCATGTACCGTCGTCATTGACTCAATAGGATAGGAGATGCTCAACACCATCCTCTCCTCATGTACCGTCGTCATTGACTCATTGGTTCGTCCCCTTCCACCTACCTAACGCATTTTCTTCTAACCAAAAGCGCACACATCCAAAAAAGGAAAAGAAAACTGTAGGGTAATTTCGTCAATGCACAATATATTCCAAACACTATCTACGACTCATTAGGACTCGAACGAAAAAAGAGTTAAAACAAAATAAAGGGGCGCCTCCTCTCCTCTCCTTCTACCCCAATTTTTTCGCGATACGCCGATTTTTTGCCCAATTCTTTACTGGATTCGTCGGCGAGCGAGCGCAATACCTCTTTGGAGAGATTCCGATCGACGTTTTCTTTATTCTCGAGTCGATCGAGCGGATTGTGGGGTTTTGTTAGGGTTAGGGTTTCGAGGGGTTCTCTCGACTTGGTTATGGCGCGGAGCTCTCGCCAGAAGCACAGGGACCGGTCGTCACACAAACACAGGGACGGGTCTGGCTCGGAGGAGGACGCTAGGGTTTCCAGGACCCCGGAGCCGACGACGGAGAGGCGGAGATCTAGAAGCAACGGAGATTTCCCCGGGGAGAACGGGAGGAGGCCGAAGGACCGGAGGGAGGACACGGTCGCGGTCGTGCCGGATCGGTGGAACGGAGGAGGAGGAGGAGGTGGCGGCGGGGAGGAGGAGGATGGTAAGGTTGAGAAGGAGCTGAAGAAAGACACGGCAGAGATTGTGGATGCGGAGAAGAACGCGAAGCCAAGGGCTTCCGGTGTGGATTTGAAGGGGAAATCTAAGAGTGTGAGGAGCGAGGAGAAGAGGATGTTGGAAGAGGAATCGAGCCGGAGGGACAGCAGTAGAGGAAGAGAAAGGGAAAGGGAAAGGGAAAGGGAAAGGGAGCAATTACCAGAGAAGGATAAGAAGGTTCGAGAGTCGAGAAATGAGAGGTCTGACGATGACGATATCAGAAAAGGAGAACTGGTCGTTAAGAAGGATGTAGTAAGTTTTGGTGAGTTAATCTAGAGATCTTTAATCTTTATCATGGTAACACGATACCGACACATGCATGCCATCTATTTTGTCCTAATGTATATGCATTTTGGACTGTTCATGCTTCCTAGTTTGTGATAAACTCATGCATGATATGAAATAGATATCATAATACATACTAATGTTGGATATAGTTCATTACATATTTTGCCAAAAACAATTTTTTGGTTTGTGATATTTAACAATTTGCAACAATCATTGTTCGTAAGACTGATAAATACTGAACAACTTTTTCTGTGTGCTGGGTGGTCTGGGAGACCTTGCACAAGGGGGGAAGAAATTTATAAAATAAAGGCCTGAGGTTTAATCAGGACTCCTTTATTTCATAAGTATAGGTTTGCAAGTCTCTCTCAGGAAAAAGTTAGGGAGTCATTTGCAAGTAGCTGCATACTGCAAGTGTAGCTGGCCTCCACCCATTTGTGACGCTTGCAGCTTACTGTTAAGGATTAAGTCATCGAGGACGAGAGGTTGATGTGGCTATATATACGATGGAAGGGTGGCATGGTTGTTTCTTATATTGTGCAATTAATGCTTCTATAGCATTGTTTTAGTTTATAGTAATTTGTGTCATTAATGCTTCTATAACTCCTTCTCTTGCGAGGTCCGAGCTCGAACCCAGGACCTAAGCTTCACCATCCCCAACCGCTGGTGGTATATTCTATACATTGTTGGTAGTTTATACTTTATAGTAAAATAATTTTCTATGAACTTATGATGACAGCCTATCTCTGAAAAGGTGAAACTGTTTACGTATGTTGGGTTCCGTTAATTCTGCTAGTATGTCTTGGAGATGGTATGGTTCGTATATGTAAAATCTAGTGGTGCAGATGCTTGGTTATGGAGTTTAACTGACACTTATTTTGGTTGTGGCAGAGCCGCAGAGGACGAAAAACTGTTATGCTTTACGTTTTAACATATATGAAGGATATAAGAAAATTGTGAAATCATATGGAAGAAATATGAGGATGATCTTGCCAACCGGATGACTTATGATTTATGTATCCTGTAACAAATGTACTTGTTATACACTCTAGGTGTGGAATGTTATGATATATGGGGCACTATACAAATCTTTTTGAAATAATGCAGACTATTGTTTTAAAAGGCACCGTCTCGCCACCTTAGGCACCCGTCTACGCATTTCGGATCGCCCCGTCTTGACTTAAATCTGATCTAGGTACCCGTCTTGACTTAAATCTGATCTAAGTACCATTTTCATTTTTGAATATGAAATATAACACAAGCCCAATAACTTAAAGCTATGGTATATAAGTAAATATTTTAAAATATACTACAAAATTAGAGGTACAATAGTTTCGTCCTTTGCCCTCTTCATTCCATTTCCTTGTGTGTCCGTCCTAACACATCAAATCTCATCCCTATCTCTAACTATGATGTCCATTGCTAGGTGGCAACATGTAAGACTCTCTTGGGCTTCCTCTCTTAATATCTTGTTCTCTCATTATTTTTAACCCTCCCTTTATTTCAAATTGGTGATACTCTTAGCAATTGTTTCTTAATTGAAAATTAATACAACAGATACTCAAATCTTACGCTTGTGTATTTAGTATACACAACAATATTTGCATGGGATGCTTTTAGTTTTTAATTATACATTTATCATACAAATTAGAAGAGAATCACAAGTTGGGGCATAAACCACAAGTTTGCCCCGACTTACTATACAACACATACTCCCAACTTTATTGTGAGTGTTGAGACCCCCGCCCCCCTTCTGCTTTCCCGCCTAGGTATTTTTTACCCTCCTTTTTTTATCGTTTTATGCATTGTCCAAATGGATGGAACTGTAAATTAATTTTAGAGTAATTTGGTAGGTTAGTTTCTGTATTGCTTATCAATATACAGCAACATGTACTGATTTGTTGCTCTGTAGGCCTTTATTTTCGTGATACATGACAGTCTTCTAAAAAATGTTGCATAATGCCTAATATGTTGTGATACTATCCACTGTAGTTATTTTAGTTCATATTTCACAATGGTGAAATGGCCCCCTTTTCTGTTGTTTATTAGGTTTTATTTATGTCTTTTGTTTGTCTGGTTAATAGAATTACAAGAGGAGATGCGCAATCCTGAGTTAGAAAAAGAACTTGAAAAACGTATGAAAAGGCGAAGAGATGGATCAGGTGATAATGATAGCTTGCAAGTTGATGGTAAAGAAAGTGAAGCTAAGCTTGTATCTTCTAAAAATGAGCACTCAAAAAATGGAAGCTATAAAGATGAGAGGTATAAAGGTGGAAGGTATATGGAAAAGTACAGGGATGATCTTGACAGGGATCAAAGGCTGCATGATGTCAAACACAGAGATGAGCACACCTCAAGAATTCACGCTAGTGAGCGGTCTGATAATAAGCATTCCAGAGATGAGAACAGGCTTTCTGAGAGTCGTTATAAGACAAAGGTTCAGGACAGTGATCATGACAGCAGTCCTCATGTTGATGATCGTGGAACCAAACTCAAAGATAATAGGGGAAGGAAAAGGTCTTCTGATGAAATTGAGGATTCTAGTGATGTGAAACCTCAAACTATGAAGGAATCACGGGGAGATACTGAGAGAAATGGATCCAGGTCTAGTAAACTAGATTCCCGTAGTGACAGAGGTAGGGAGCATCCTCATCTGGACAAGGTTGATTCTGGCCTTAACAGTAGCCGCCCAAAGAGTTCTCCTGGGTCCAGTGCATATGCTGTCAAGGATCAAGCTAGGTACTATTTCGCCTCTTCATTTCATACACTCAGCCATGTTTACCATTTTTGGCATAAGATAAAGGTTTTGTTGGTGACTAGAAAAAGGGTGCATGTAATGCATACTGAATTATAAATTGAGTCATTTCAGCCTTTTCAGTTAGCAGTTATAGGGAAGAAAAAGGGTGCATGTAATGACATTTTTATTCACACTTTATTCGCTGGTAGCTGGAAATCCCAGGTTGCTGCTCCCCTTGGGTTTTCAGTTCCTTCTATATAATTTTTGTCCTATTATTTACTTTATTTTCTTTATAACTTTAGCAAACTAAATGGTAGCCCAGTTGATAAATTATTGGCTTTGTAACTAGAGGGTTTTGAGTTCAAAACTCACTAGTTGCCTTATTATTGGAATACAATTGCTATTTTTATTTATAAATTCTATAGAATGCCCCATAAACTTCATATGCTTTCACTCCCTCTAGAAAAGGATTGTGTCAGTCCCGCTGCTCGTGAAAAGGAAAATGGGTAGGTGTAATATGAGTCCTTTAGAGAAGTTTCTTGTATATCGAGTTGTATGATTGCTACAACTTGCAAGTGTAATTCGAGCTGAGGAGGCCATCTAACAATGTGTATTGATAGCTTGTGAGATCTGGGATGAAAGTTTGCTGAAGTTGGAAATAACAACACTTGTGTTCTCAGTCTAGTATGAGCTGTTTGATTTATTGTCATGCCATCCAGCGATTTTTGTTCTTATTTTTGATATATTATGCTAGACATCAAGTTCCATTGCATGTGTTATTCCTGATTATGAGATACCCTGAAGTACATTTTCTGAATATGGTATTCCGGGAAAGCTAATAACTGCATCTAGTTTGTCTTTTTGCTGGTGTCCTAAGGCACAGGTCAAGGCAAGCCGAGTCCTCCCGAAGAGAGCCACTTCCTGGAGATACATGCCATGCACGTACAGCTTCTAGAGAAGATCATCATGGTGCTTCAGGTGGCCGTGAAAGAGTACCCGAGTCTCAGTCAATGGAGAAAACTAAATTAAGGGATGACATCCGTTCAGATGTGCTGTTATCAGAAGCCGCTGCTTCACACTATGATAAGGCCCTAAGATCAGATATTCGTTGTTCGCCAAATCAATTAACAGAAAAATCTCCAACTTCTGCAAGTGGTCGACGGTCAGAAAGAACTGCTGCTAGACGTAGTCTTGATGTGGAAGAAGTGGGGCAAAGAAGTAGCAGTTACAAAGATGGAAGGGATTCATCTTTATCTAGAGACATTGGCAAGGAGCGTGAATTGCCAAAAGACAAGCTAAAAGTGAGTGGTAGTTCTCAAGTGGATTTTCTCAACAGCGAGTCTACGTCGCTTGGACCTTCTTCCTATAATCGAACTGGTAACATACAGGGTACTTCTCCAGGCCATCTTCTGCCTCCACCACCTGTGAGGCAAGGGGTTGACAGCCCTTCTGTTTTCGGGTCCTATGAAGACGAAAATAGGTCCCAGAGTGTGGATCATAAGCCTAACAGTCTGTATAAAAGGAGCAGTGATGTCAGTGCAGTAAGAGGGGGGAGGAAGAGTAACACTACTTGGTCTCCTGCTGCAAATGGTTTCATGCCCCCCCAACATGGCCCTCCTGCAGGTTTTCATCAAGCTGTCCAGCAGTATCCAGCTCCACCTATCTATTGTATCAGACCTTCAATGGACTTGAACCAACTGGGGGTTTCTTATCACCCTCATGAGGTCAACAGGTTTTCCGGTCATGCTCGCCCATATGGGTGGTATAATTCCTTGGATGATTGTCCTCCTCACTTACGGTTGTGGGATGGAAGCAATAATATGTTTGGTGATGAATCACACATATATGGCAGGCCCGACTGGGACCAGAACAGGCATATGATGGGTAATAGAGGGTGGGATATGAGTTTTGACATGTGGAATGGGCAAAATGGGAATATGAATACGGAGTTTCCTGTTCCTCGGAAAGAGCAAGAATACTCTACACAAGCTTTGGCTGATGAAACTTGGGCTGGGCAACGTTCTCTTGATAAGCAGGCTGGAACAGAGCTCCACACAGATGATGCTAGTGGAATCAACCGGTCAAGCGATATATCCCCAGATAAGAATGCTCTTGGAACTCCTCGGAGTCGGAAAGCATTATGTAAGAAAATGTGTGAGCCTTCTACAATGCTAAGTGTGCAAGTAATTTCTGAAAAGCGGAGTGACAGTTATGCCCACTTCTGCTGCAATTACCTTTCAAAGCTAGACATTTCGCCTGATCGTGTGCAGCCAGAGTTGTATGAACAATGTATGTCTTCAATAGGAACAGGAAATGCAATTCTTGCAGGCAATGTTTATACGCAGGTACACCAAAAGGTAGCTGATAGAACTTTGTTTATTTTGAAATAGCTTTCTGTGTAATAAGGGGTCGAATCTTCTTTTTTCAGAATAATAAATCACAGGATGCTAAAGTTGCGGCAAAGAGCAAAAGATACTTCCTTAATTCTCGCTCTCCTGCAGGAATAGATGCTGTATTTCAGGTATTTCATGTCCCATCTGAAAGAAATTGTGTAGAATATGTCGAGAGTAATTGTAGCATGTTTTACTATGCTTAATTCTATTACTTATTATCTATTAAAGTATACCTTTAGATAAGGCTGATGATATATATAACGGAAACAACAACAGCATGAATTGTTTAAATACAATCAATAATTCTGACACGAGGGTTCAGTAGTTGTGAAGTGGCAATGTATAAAGAACTGTGTCCAGTACAAGTTTAAGATATTTATTTCTAGGCTAGTTTGCATCTAAATACCATAAACTTTCACATTTGTGCAAACTTTCATATTTGCAAGTTAATATCATGAACTATTAACGTGCAAGTTAATACTATGAATTTTCTCTTATTTTGCAAGTTAATACCAAGGACTAACTATACTTCGTGGTATTAACTTACAAACTAAACAATATTTCATGGTATTTACTTGCAAAATAAACGATAATTCATTGTATTAACTCGCGAACTCGATAGTTCATGGTAGCAAGTTGCACAAATGTGAAAGTTTATGGTATTTAGTTTCAATTGTCCTTGTTTCTATATGGAAGCTTGTAGCTATTGATGAATTGTGTTCTTTATCCTCATATACAAGTCTTGCTAATATAACTGATAACACGGCCTTTAATTTAATCTAAATGGACCAAATGGATTTGTGCAGTGGATGCCATTTGTATGGATATATTATTGGCTTTGTTCTGTTTGTATTTTAGCTTCAAAATGCCTCAATATATGTGGGCATCTGATATCTATGAGGGTTCACCCACACCGGTGACATTCGTCGATTCAGTCCTTTCTATTGCGTTTAAACTTTAAAATTTCTATTTATGCAAATATGTAGTCTTTTTATTGTTAGTTCCTATGGAGGCACATTGCAACAAATCTTCTTTTTCTGCAACATTGCTTCTATGATCTTGGGAGCACTCCGGTGATTTCTTATCCGGTCAAAATCTTGGCTAATTGATCGAAGTAGGTAGCTCCAGTAGACCCATATAGCATAGAACAAATAGAGTGGGCAGGAGGAAGTGTCGGTGTTCTCAATTGGCGATGCCTTACACCTTGTTTATTTTCGTCAAGAACTAACCACACGTTAGTTCTTAAGTGACTCCTCTTTGTTTTCGATCAGAAGGGATCAGGAAAAAAAAAGAATATGAGCTTACTTTTAGTGATATAACCATGCAGAAGAAGTAAACGACTCAACCGCACAAGAAAAAAGTAAAACTAACGGGAGTCCCACTTTCTGCTGTATAAGCAGTTTGACGCGGGCAAAACATAGATTACAAATATACATAAACCATCACATTATCTTAACCCAAATTGAGGTGAATTTACTGATTCTCCAGAAGATCATTACTCAAGCACACTACTCCCCATGTAACATCATGTATTGGATCAGACAAATTCAAAACTTGCTCCCTCCTCTGAATAACGCGCCGTTAGTCTGGGCTGAAATGGGACAAGGAGTAAGAATTTCTGCCAGATATTACATAGGGGTTAGCTCTATAATTGTGTAGTCAAGTGCAGTGTGGTGAAGTAGTAGGCACTTGGGCCCCTTCCCTGCTCTACTGGATCACCCCAGTGTTTCAGGTATTGCTACTGGATCATCCCAGAGTTTTGGGTACTACAGACCCTTTGCCATCCATTGCAGCAGAGGCATTTCAAGAGTGAAATATCTTGCCTGGTTTTTTCACTCGTGTTGTTTAATTGACATTACCTTGTTCGCTTGGCTTTAGCTCATTTTTTTGCCATTTCTTCCGGTGGATGAGAAAGTTTGCTTCGCCCTCAAAACCTTCTCTGTATGGAGCAGGAAGAGAAAATGGTAAGTTAAAGAGAGCCAGTCAACCCAAATATGACCTACTAATGTCCCTTCACTTCTTCTTAAGTGCGAGCAACATGAATGAGATAGGGGCTGAAGTACTTATCAAACTTGATTGTCAATGTGTGACTGCATTCTTTGTTATCAAACCTTAGGAATTTGAAGAATGCATTTTGTAGTCAAGATAGGATTAGGCATTCCTTCCAAATCCTCTCTGTTGCTTTCGTGGTTGACTTGCCACATCCTAGATTTTTTTTCTTCAGAGGAGTGTGTAGCGACGTCTTTTTGCTACAAACATGGTAACAACTGCAACGGATTATCTTTTTCCGATCTCCTTCTCATACAATAAATCATTGCCTTGCCTACTAAAACTATCCGGTCCTATGTCTTTTTCGGTGGGGAGGTTCGGGAAGCAGCGTGTGCCAACATTCACTCGTAGAAGGACCGACACCAGTGAGAGCATTATAGTTGACATGGTCGGAGCATCAGGCCCAATATCTTTGTCTACTCTTTCTCTAATCGACTCCCTCCCGACTCTGCTTCTTCCTCTGATGCTGGTTGATAAATTCCAATACCAAAGCCATTGATGATTTGATTCCATCGGTCATAAAGTATGCGAACCTAGAGGTCCTTGGCAGCGTTGACAAAGTAGAACAACCGGTAAAAAGAAAGCTATAATGGAAAATATATAAGTCAACTTGACATGCTACCTTTCCTCTTGATCGGAGGTGTGAAGACCCTCCCTTTTTGATGACTTCTACTTCTCGATCCCGGCCGAAAAAGTAACCAGGCCCACCTCTTTATGATGAAATCATGAAAGAGAGGGATTCCATCGTCTAGCCATGTAAGCCCACACGTGTAGAGTAGATCCATCAGCTTGATCCAATCGGCGTGTTGAGGTGCTTATTAGACATGTAGCTTTCTCTAAGCCAGTTGCAAATGACGAGAAATCTCCTATCCCAAATTTTTTAGTAGATCTAGTGACCACATTGAATTCTCTCCCTAAGAGCCAAGGGCCTTGGAGGAGTTGAATTGGGTGAGAGCTTCCCACAATTCTCTTCTTCTAGTGGCAGTACACTTAGCATAAATGAAAGATGCATAGAAAATGATATTTGAAGAAATGATAGCTATCTTGGTGGTGATTATTTGCTTACCAGCCTCAAGGAGTGAGACATCTAGACTATTCTTCTGAACTAAGAACGGGCTCGCTTGAATTGAAAGAGACCTGAGTTAGGCGGAGCAAGAGTAGTGAGGTGTTTTGCGGTTAGTTGCGGGTAAGGAAAAAATATCGAGTTGTTGACCAGTAAGCTGATTTGAAGGACCTCAATAGAGTCAATGATGGTGTATTCTACTGAATAGTTTGCTTCCGTTGAAACGGATCCTCTTCCACATGACGATTTCTCAAATGAACCCGAGCAGTTAAGTGCCATATTCAATCCTGCCTTTTATCTCTACTTTAAAGGGGTAAGCCAACAATAGTCATGGACAGGAAACCATAGATAGTTGTACAGTTCTACTTCCTCTATGGAAACGGTTCCTCTCCATCAAAAAGACATGATCTTGACGATCGAGGAAAAAAATGATGTTTCATATTTTCTCGAAGTTGGATTTACGGTCAGGCTACTACCAGGTGCCCATTACAGAAGGAGACGAGCAAGGAAGATGCGTTGTTGGCTCAGTAGGATCTCACTATCCCAACTTGATGCGACTCTTAGTGGGCTTCTCAAAAATCTACTGAACGTGTTCATTTAGATATCCTATCAATCTGTCTAAATTCTTTTATTCTAACAAGAGATTTTTGTTTTATGTTAAGCTATGAGCAACAGATTGTTGGAAGTGTTTATAGATTTGGTGAATGGTAATATTAGTCGATATTTGTTCTCCAATTTGGAAGTGTTTATAGAGTTGGTGGATGGTTAAGTAGTTGAGATGTGTACTCTATTAGCTATTTTTTTGAGTTATTTGTATTTACCAATCGCACCCCCCCCCCCCCCCCCCCCCCAACCACCACCAAATTGCTAATCATATCTCCACTACCCCACCACCACCACCAATTCTCAAAAATTAGTTTTTTTGTGGGGTGGGGGGTAGGGGTTAACTATAATTACAATTAAGTTAACAGATTATGAAGGAATGGGTGGGGGTGGGGTGTTAGCACTAATTACATTAAAAATGGGTGGTAGTGGAGATATGATTAGCAATTGGTGGGAGTGGGGGTAAATACGAAATACAAAACATTTTTTTCTTACATACATTGGACTTGCTAACATATTTTCTGAAATTAATCGACACACTTCTATGCACCTGTGCTTAAAAATGAAAAGTAAATATGTTTATTGATCGATTGACACAAATATAATGAACAAAGATGTCGAACATTGTTTTTTTTTTTGTGTGGGGTGGGGGGGGGGGGGGGGGTGGGTTGGGGTGGGGTGGGGGAGGAGGGAATACAAATAAGCTATGAGCAACAGATTGTTGGAAGTGTTTATAGATTTGGTGAATGGTAATATTAAGTAGTCGATATTTGTTCTCCAATTTGGTAGTGTTTATAGATTTGGTGAATGGTTAAGTAGTGGAGATCTGTACTCTATTAGCTATTGTTTTTGAGTTATTTGTATTTATGCCCCCTGCCCCCCCCCCCCCCCCCCCCCCCCCACCCCCCCACACACACACACCACAATTGCTAATCATCTCTCTACTACCCACCACCAATTATCAAAGAAATAGTTTTTTTTTGTGGGTGGGGGGGTAGGGGTTAACTATAATTACAATTAACAGATTATGAAGGAATAGGTGGGGGTGGAGATATGATTAGCAATTAGTGGGGCAGGCCGCGGGGGAGCGGGGGGGGGGGGGGGGGGAGCGCGTAAATACTAAATACAAAATTTTTTTTTCTTACATACATTGGACTTGCTAACATATTTTCTGAAATTAATCGACACACTTCTATGCACCTGTGCTTAAAAATGACAAGTAATTATGTTTCTTGATCGATTGACACAAATATAATGAACAAAGATGTGGAACATTGTTTTTTTTAGGGGGGAGGTGTAAATACAAATCACTTTTTTTTTTCTTACATACATTGGACCTGTTAACATATTTTCTGAAATTAGTCGACACACTTCTATGCACCTGTGCTTAAAAATGATAAGTAAATATGTTTATTGATCGATTGACACAAATATAATGAGCAAATATGTCGAACATTGTGAAGCTTGTGGCGAAGATAATTAATTGCTCATATGAGTAAGAGTCGAGTATTGCATGGTTGTTGAAATTGAGAATGACTGAATATTGGTGCGGTGGCAGTCATCCTTTTCCAGATTAGTATATTGTAGATATTTATTTTTACCTTATTCTGCTATATAGAATTTTGGTTTTGTAAAATCAAATTTTATAAAGCTTACCTCATCCAACCACCCTGTTTGGTTTATAAAGGTTTGAATCTGGACTGAGTTAAGTTAGGGTAAATAAGGCTTACCTCATTCAACTATGTTCTCTTTAGTAAAAAAGACTAAAAAAAAGTCTCTCTTAAAAGACTAAACTTGCTATGCTTTTATATGCAGAGAGCCATGTCCCTTTACAAGAAGCAGAAATATGCAACAAAAGAAGCTATGAATCCTGGATTGCGATTGGGATCTTCTCAAGAAGATGAAGTCCCTTCAGCTTCTGATTGGGCAAAAGTGAATGTGAATTGTCCAAATGAAACAGAAGAAGACCTACCAATGGTAAGAGAAGCTCCATCATTTCCGATGGAAGTAGAAGAGAGAGAAAATACTGATTCTGAAGGTTATTGCCCCGAAGACAAGGGTGGTAGCTTTTCTGAATCAGTTGTTTTGGCTGTGGGTTCTGAGGATCGTGAGTCTTTAATGCCTGAGTGTATGGTAAATTTTAGTCGGATACATCGCTCTCCCGAAAGTACACATTGAACACTTTTTATTTGATGCTTTTGAAATGTCATTTCCGTTTGAAGCCCTTGGCTCCTTGTATTGCTCGTTCTGCATCTGCTAGGATCTAAACTCTCGTGTTTAGTTTTGTTTCCCTCGTTGCTTTGGAAAGTTCTTTCTGGCTGCTACTGCTGCTGCCAGAAACGAAAGCATCTATAGCTAGAGAGAGGGGCCTTGAATTTTTTTTTTACATTTCTAGATTATATGCATTGGTAGTTTGTATACTTGCCTTTTCTTGAAAGAGCGCTTCATGGAATTTCCTGTAGAAGATTTGCCTGTGAGTTGATGGAATGTTGTTGGTCGTAGACTCGCCAGATCAACTATTCAACATGTTGCAGGGATCAGGTACGCTGGTGTTTATATATATATATATATATATATATATATATATATATATATATTCCAATTTTTTCTCCAAAGATTTGGTACTTTAGTCTATAAAATGTTTTTTTAAAGACATTTCTACAATAATATCTCAAACAAACACAGTAATACTAATAAATAATTTTATATTTACGTTTACCATCAAAATAAATTGAATATATTTAAGATGGGAATGACAATCGACAATATCACCACTTATAAATGGAGCAAAATCGCTCTTGCGATTCGATATCCTTGGTTGGCTGACTGTTTTGAAATCGTGTCTCCTCTAGAATGCCGAGATTTGCAACTTGTGTGATCTGTCTGAAGTTCCACAACTATTGTCATTCTTAGTAGATTGCGAAATCTCGATACTTAGCCTCTTTTTTTTTTCTTTTCATTTCTTATATCTATATTTCTTAATTTTGTAAATTAATTAAATATTTTTATTATCATATTAATTTCGCCTCTACTATCAACTAAATCAATATTTCTCAGGTGATATAAACATTTCTACTATAGACCTGGCTAGAATCAAATATAACCATATCTACTATTGCATCACTAAGATATTCAGATTGCACAACTTTTATTAAAAAGTTTCCGGATTTCTACAAGAACTATTATAAAAATATGGAGGATAGTAAATGTGAGAACATGATTAGTTCAATAGTAGCTCATTTCTCCCCAGAGTTCAAATGAAAATGCAGCTCATTGGTGGCGAGCAAATGTGTTGTAAGCTAGATATGAACATGTAGGCAGGGGTGACAATTATTCGGTTTTAGACCGAAAATTGAATCCAACCGAAAAGAATAAGAGATTCGGTTTGATTTTTAAAAAAAAATCAATTCGGTTTCGGTTTTGAAAATACTAAATTTTGTTATTCGGTTTCGGTTTTGGATTTCGGTTCAAAACCGAAAATCTAATTTTTTTTACAATCATGTAGGTACTCTTAATTTTATGCATATTTTGTGATTAAAAATTTATATATTTTGAAAACAATAGTTTTATGTATATGTTTTGAAGTTCAACATTGATAATTTAACAACTAGTCCAACTTTGTACGGAACTTTGAAATACAAAAAATGTGTATATAATTTTTTTAATACTATTTTTAATGTAATTTAAACACGAGTCCAACTTTGGGCCAAATCCGTTAAACAATATAAATATTTCAACCGAATAAACTGCTGAATTGTTGTTTGGTTCAGTTTCGATTTTCGCTAATTTGGTTCGCTTTTGGTTTTGAATTTTTAAAATTTTGGTTTATTCGATTTTGACTATTTCGATTCGGTTTAAACCGAATAAACCGAACGCTCACCCCCTACTCGTGGGAGCTTATTGATTTTGCAGTTGCTACAATCTCAACATCCGTTACGCTTCCATCCATCCATTCTTCTTGGCATAAGCAGTGTTGCCACGAATTGAATATCTCAATAAGGTTGTTTCTTGGCTTCAATTACCCTTCTAAATACATAATATGTCACAACTTTTCTTCGTGGAGCAATTAAATAGCTATATTGCTTCACGAATGGTTTTCGAAAACTATATATAATTTCTGGGCCAATTGAACGTCATCTTTCAAATCAATTTTGCAAGACAATGTTCCATTGCAAAACCTTGAACCGTTAGAGAAATCAAACTGTAATAATAATAATAATAATAATAATAATAATAATATGTTTTTAGTTTTAAGATGAGAGAGACATATACGCTAGTTTGTTCACCCTCATTTTGCGTCCATTTTTGTTCACTCATAGAAACTAGGATATTTGTTCACCCTCTAATAAAGAATTGACACGTGTCAAATTCTTTAGTCAAAATCACTTTGAAGATTTACAAAACCACTTCCAAAGTGGTTTATGTTGAATGTATTTGACACGTGTCAATTCTTTATTAAAGGGTGAACAAATACCCCAGTTTCTATGAGTGAACAAAAATGGACTCTATACATTTTTTCGTCAAACTTCTCCAATATTTGTTTCTTTGTCAAAGAAAGTAATTTGTTTACTTAAAATTGTTTCCAAGAACAAATATTGGATTTTTGCAGTCCGTCCCGTTTGCCATCCAAAAAGCCACTTTTGGGAAGAAGAGAACACTACCTACTCAGAGCCAGGAGCCGCTCCGAGCATTGCTTGGGGTGGACTTGAGTCCATGCCAAATTTTTTTAAAAACTTCTTTTCTCCATATAAATTTTATTTTTAATTTTTTTTATATATGTTATCCCACTTGTAGTCCATCCAAATTTATGGTAGCCACCCGTGCTATAGTTTTTGGATGTGCCCCTGAGCACTCTCAATCACTTGTTGAATTGGAATTGGTAAAACATAAAATTCGTAGTTAAGTGACTTCACTTAAAAGGAAATGGTGCCACTCCAGATCCTTAAATCAATCAAATTGATTTTTTGTTTACTTTTTATTTTTCTCTTTACCTCCTATATTTCACTGATGAAATCTTTCATCAGATGAAGAGAAGGTTTGTGATTTTTTTTTTCTTGTTTTTCTTGAGGAATAAATACTCTTGGACAATGTCCAGTTCTCTTAACAAAGGAAAAAAAAAAACGATTATATAGTCAAAAGTTTTTAATATATATTTAATTTTTAAAATACTTACAACCTCTGCGGATCTGGAATTGATATATAAAACGCAAAGACAAGCTTTTAAGAGTGAAATGAAATTCAAAATTATTGGAAGTAGGAAACTTGACTAACTTATGAGGAAATGGCTTTAAATAAAAGCATCTTTACCCAAAAAAAAAAAAAAAATTCAAAGCAAAAAAGCTACCCGACCCTCACCTCATGAGATGGGCGATTCAAAACCACCGCATATCACCTTTGGAAAGTACTATTGTAACTTGTAGCGTAAAACTTACGAGTATATCTGTTGTCCCAAGCAGATTCTGTCATATTCCGTCCCCTCTCTATTACATGTGGATCCCGACAAAATTTGGGAATAGATATGTGGATGGTGGCCCACATGTAATAGAAGGGAGGGACAATAAAATAGGACATTATCTTCTTAAGACAGCATATCTGCTCCCATGAAACTTGAGACATTTTTGGCAATTGGCATTAATTCGGACTATCACCATCTTTGTTGATAATTGATGTGCTGAGCGGAATTATTTATTTAGGAACATTTCCATTCAAAATGATAATTTCTTTTTATTTAAAATAAAAAATATAAGCAACAAAAAAAATGGTGTTTAGCTCCAGATGTTTTGTATGGCCAAACTAGTAGTGTGAATATTTTTTCTCTATTTATTTCTTCGGCCAAGTCTCTGGCATCAATTCTAACTAGGGGACACGATCAGATCAAAACTCCAACTTCCAATGTGTCTTCCCTGCTCCCAACCACTTTTTAAAGTTCAACAAAGGGGGGAACATGGGGGAGATGGAAAGAACTTCGAGCTACAACAAATGGAAGCTGATGTTGTCATAGATATTTTGTATCAATTATGTTATTTATTTTCAGTATGTGACACATGTCCTTAGCTTCTATAATTACGGATATCAAAAGAAGCATGAGGTGTCACATGCTGAGAACATATAATATAATTGGTATAGAATAACTAGGACAATAGCTTGACAATCCAACAAAAATAACATATTTCTCTGCAATATAAATTTTCGTATAAGAGGAAGAACTTTAACGAAATAGCATGAAGAGGAAGATTTTTCAGAAAATTGCATTTGGGGGGACGAATCTCCATTGGAAATAGCGAGGCCGCCTACTTGGCGGAGAGAGGGGGAGCCCGCGCCATCATTGATGGCGCGGATGATGAGGTGGCAGGCTAGCGCCATGATTAATGGCGGTTGGTGTGAGGTGGTAGGGTTGGCCGCCATCAATAATGGCATTGAGGATGACTTGGCTTGTAACGTTCTTTACCACACCAATTAGATGGCGAGGATGTTTACGTTTCCCTCTCCCAACGTTCTTGCCCCCGCCAAATTAGATGGCGAGCAAGTTTACGTTACACAACGGTCACATTAGAATTGCTTATAAAGCCAAATCGACTCACGTAGCCCTCTCTCACTCCTTTCTTCTTCCCTCAAACTCTCTCAAGTAGTAGCTTCTCCCCTTCACGCACATTTGCAGTAGCTTCTCCCTTTCAAGCACTCAAGCTTAAGCACTCAAGCATTAGCTTCTCCCCTTCTGCAGTCTAGCAATAGTTTCTCTACTCCAACTTCTTCATGGATCGTAGCCTAAGATTAATATGTTCTCACGGAGGTAAATTAAACGGGTTAGATCACGAAGGAGGAAAAACCCAAATTTTTGTAACTTATCATAATATTATATTTGAAAATTTACGTAATCTTATTATTGAACGTTGTTCTATTCGTTAAGAATTTATTTTAAAATCTGTTTTTCTAGATGTTATTTGATTGATGGCGAAGAAGCATGAAATTTTATTATTGAGATTAATTCACAATCACGGTATATAAATATATTTGTTATACAAGTATCACCAATATTTGATAATAGAAATACTGAATTTTTTTCTAATTACTAGCATACTAACTCGGCTCCTAGTTCTTCTCAACCAATTGTTCCTTTTTTTCCAGGAAAATCATTCATTAGATGAATATAATGATGATGATGACGATGACGGAAATAGTGATGATCTAATTGAAAATATAGATTACGAGTTAGATGATGATGTTGATAATGCTATCACTTCTGAATTATTTATTGGAAAATAATTTCCTAGCCGTTTTAGATTTAGAAGTTTTATAAATAATATAGCAATTCAACATAATTTTAGTTGTTCAGCCAATATTATGAATAATGCTCGTAAAATTATATATATTTGTGATCAACCGAATTGTAATTGGAGAGTATATGCCAAACCCATTGGATCTGGTGAAATAATTAAGGTTGCTAAATTAGAAAGTCGTCACTCTTGTTTAGTTGGATTTACAACAGAACGCCATCCACTAGCTACCGCTGCATGGGTTAAGACCCGTGTAATTGATATAATCAGAGATAATCAATCTTATAGTGTATCATAAATTGTTAAGGATATGTATAGAGAACACCGTATACATATTACTTATTCTAAAGCTTTGAGAGCCAGAGAGATGGCATTAGCTGAAATAAATGGTAGTTACATTGAGGCTTATGCTGGCCTTGAGGACTATGATCATAGAATAATGGAGATGAATACATGTAGTAGACGTTTTCTTAAAACTTTCGAAAGTAATAGATTCTAAAGATTTTTTATATGTTTCAAGGCATGCATTGATGGTTTTTTATGGGGGTGTTTACCAGTTATTAGTACCGATGCTACATTTCTTTCATCTAAATATCAAGGTATCTTATTTATTGTTTGTGCTCACGATCCTAATTATCAATTATATCATATTGCTTATGCTGTTGCTGAAGGTGAGAATACTAACTCTTGGTCTTGGTTTTTAAACTCGTTTAGAATATCCTTTGAAAGTTATTTAATGATTCGAGTAAAATTTCATTTATTTCTCATAAACAAAATGGATTAATACATGCTATGCGTGATATTTTTTCAGAATTGTCTTATTTTTTTGCATACAACATTTTAAGAAAAATATGAAACAAGTTGCGAAAGAAAAAATATTTCAAAACTTGTTAGATTCGCTTGCTAGATCATACAATCAAACAGATGCAGAGAATTTGTTTGAAATAATTAAAGCCGAAAACATAACAGTGTATAATTGGCTTATTGGTGTAAACGATGTGTCACGTCCTAATCCCAAAAATATGCGGAACCAGACCACGTGACAATGGCCAACTACGTATCAAGTGGACTCCAGTCCAGCTCGAATACGTATAAGCTGTAATGTAAGGATCAACTATCTATATAACTCAATAATTACATCTATGTCTCAATCCACAAGAATATAGAATATAAGAATGAACAATGTATATCATGGTGTGCACCCCATACTCACATGCCCAAATAGACTCGAAGAAAATATGAGTTTATAAAAGTAGGCTATAACAGCAAGAAATAAACAATAAGAACAAGCATATATAACTACGGAAGATGATACAAGTACCTAATCACAATACCTGTGTATCGAGGGAATAGTCATCAACAACTCCAGAAGAACTCGATGGAGACCCACACTGCTAATCTGGAAGGAAACCAGGTCCTCAGAGGGATGTAACAAGATACATAATATAGAAGCTGTAAAACTAAAATAAATCATAAGCATACAAGGGTGTTTCTAACCGCCTAGTGTGCAATTTAGAGGACAACTTTCATACGCATGGGTGAGATTAAGGCTATCTCGAATATCTCATGTAGCTCAAAACCAATGATGTACATACACTGAAAACCAGTCATCTGTAACCGTCCATAGCGATCCATAATCGTTAGAGGGCATATGCATCTCATAAATTTCTATAGTTCCATTCGGAGACTATGGTTTACCAATTTGGCTGTCCCATGCGCACTAGTGACTGTCCTCCTCCAAAATCCTCCACTGACCAAGTCATGTCCATAACCTGTCCAATTTTGTAACTGTTTGAGTCTATAATATCATAATCATAGCAGTTACGATTTATAGCCATCACACGTCCCATATGCATCGATGATCAGTCGGATACTATGGTCTGTGTCCTATCATGAATATCTTACCGTGTCAGTGGGTGTCAAGGTCATGGAGATATGAAAATATCCCACAAGTATATGATAGTCCTAGTGACTAAGTCGATATGCATATAAATACTAGAATCTAATAAATCGACGAACACCGTCGATCGCACCAAGTCTAGCTTGGACGTACAGTTTATATCCATACATATAAACATGATCAAGTACATAACTGGAACATAAATGGAAGTATGAAATAGAACATAAATATAACAAGGTATACTTGCCTGAAATTCGTTTGGTGTCTAGACCACGCTCTGGCAGTGAACTCATCAAATCATAAATAGAACCTGAAGTGGAAGCTGAACAAATGTCTCTGGGTGCTGAAATAGACATCACCAACGAGTCCAGAAAGTGTGAGAAAGCTAGAATAGCCTACCCATAAGTCCAATTTGAATACATGGACAAAAATAGTAGTTTTTGGTCAAAATAGGGTCTGCCGCTGGGCCCACGTTGCACCGAAAAATATGCCAGGACAAAGTTGTCCAAATGTAACAAATTATATGTTATTTTGGACACCACAAGTCCAATGGTGGTGTCGGAATCGTGTTTCGGATAACAGATTTCTGAAATGCCGTTTGGAATAAAAAATTTTCAATTTCCAAGGTTCACTTTTTCCCCATCTTTGGGCTTGTGAACGAACAATCAACTGAAACAATTAACGGTTGATTTCCTAGGATAAGAAATTCCTATATATTGTCTCTGGATAGAAGAAAATTTCAGGATGATCCAATGGTTAGATTTTAAAATATCAACAACGAAAGTTGGCTCATCGAAACTAAAATTTTGAATTGTTTTGAAACAGTTCCGGTAAGCCAAATTTGGATGTGATTATTGTCACGCCCCGACCCGGAATCACCCAAATCATCGTCCTCGCAAGGGACGTGATGCCGCACGAGCCTAGAGTTGCGCTCGTGCAAGGCAAGATGACAAGTTCTCAAATGGTTATCTTTGAGTTGATGTTAACAACGAAAGGAAAACAGAGTATACGAAACGGTTCTCTTTATTGATATTCGAAATGAGATTACAAAGGATTTCGATAGCCCAAAAATATATGCCAGATTGGCTACAACACTCAGGTTCTCTCTTGTCCACAAAGGATTTTACGTTCCATACATCATGCCTTCTATATCTCGGCCGCATCAATCCTGTTACATGTCCGAGCGTCACTGCAGTTGCACGCTTCAATACGCTTCGGCATTCCAAGCCTCAACGCGTTCAAGCGACGCTTCGCCGCGAGCAATCCATTTCCTGCACCCTGCATAAAAGCTGGTGGGGATCAGTACGTTCGTCCTCGCATGTACTGATACAAAGATCTTCTTTCCAAACCGACATTTTAGTATTTATGTTGAATCATGCAACTTAGCTTATGATCTTGCTATGTTCTCATTAGGGTCAATTTCATGGCATATTTGAAAGCGTAAAGCATTTTAGCATAGCAAGCATGCTATTCGAATTGAAATAGACAAGCAAGCAATCTCGTGTTTGATTCGTGGCACGACTTCTTACCAAGTCGACGCACTCGCCCTTGCACCGACACAAGGTGAATGCGCCCCGTTCCTTTCCTGTCATGTTATAAGTGCATCTCTAAGAAGGATCTATGTGTGCGGGACACATACGTGCCTACACTTTCAACCCATCGTTCATTCGCTATATGAAGGTCTTGGCGTATCCGTGCCAGAATGGACTAAAGGAGTTCCTTACTTTATTTTCTCTCCTTCTTTTCTCGAATTTGTTTGGGTAGCCCGAGGTTTCACGGATTGGGTTGCTATCCCAAACAACCGAAATGTTACCGCTGCATACCATTATTTGCGGCTTTTTCCTATCTATAAGCGAGTGCTACTCGTCTTAAGGATGTGCGCCTATCAAAGATACACATTCCCTCCTAGGCCAAACGATTCCGGGGCGCTCCGGCACTTAACCATTCGAGAGAACACCCGTGCACGGGAGATTATTACATTTTAATCTCCAGTCCATCCCATTCGACCATACAACACCCTTATATTTCAAACAACCAAGCATAGTCTTGAGTCTGAGACTCAGACTTTATCATCTCATATTTCTTTCGTTAACTTTCTATGTTCTTACGTTTCATACTTCGTTTCAATGTTCAATGGCATCATGCCTCTACTCAATGTTCGTCAACCGAACGACCCGAAGGTCCCGAACACCTTTCGAGGTATCATGTCATATCCGACAGTTTTGCCACATTCATGGCACAACTGTATTCTTTCGCAACGAAGCCATCTTTTATTATCTCGTGCACGTAGGCACGTTTCGACCGTATTTTCATATTCTATGCCTTAGTGTTCAATGTCCGTGGCTTGCGCGCTCGCCTATTGTCTTTCAATGCTCTAGACTTTCTAACTCGTGCGTGTCACGCCCCGCTCCCGTAGGATCAATCGTCCTCGCTAAGGCGTGATGCCGCACGAGCCTAGATTACGCTCGTATAAGGCGGATTCCATAACGGCCGATTACAGCGGCTGCGACGGGGCCGTCGTACAGAAGTCCCAAGCAAAGACATTGAACATGCAGCAGAAATTTAGAACGAAACACAAGTTATTCAAAAGAAGCTCTTTATTGATGTTGAAACAAAGGTTACATTGGGGGCGCAAGGCCAAGATTATAATCACTCAAGATCACTCTAATCACGTTACAAGTCACTCAGCTCTCTCTCATCTCTCAATACATGTCTCGAACCAGCGGATGCTTCGGAAGGCGATGCCCATACATTATGTCCCGTATAAGTCTTGACTCCATGCGGCCGCACGCTTCGAATTGCCAAGGAACTCCAAGCCTCGACGCACCCAAGCGAGCCCCGCACCACGAGCTTCTACCTGCGCCTGCACATGAAAACTATGTTGGTGTCAGTACTCAACTGTACTGGTGGAATGAGCTCCTCGCCCACCCATACAGAACCAACACGATAATTTACTTTGTGCAACATAAACCCTTTACGATTGTCTTTCTACTCTTGCCTTAGGATCAGTTAGGACATAGACTCTCGGCCTATTTAGTGTCATTAGACCGTCTCCGTGCTATTGCACCGATAACTTTCTTACCCTTTGCCTCTAGACCGTTCTCGTGTTTGCAATGTCAACGCACCGACTCATACTTGTCTTTCGTGTCATACTCTGGGACGTAACGACTCGGTCGCACGGTGAACTCGATTCGTGCTTATCTCTGAGGCAGTGCCTCCTCGTTTAGTCTTGCCTATACTCGTGTTGTGACAACACGGCCGTGCCTCACATCTCGAGGTCGTGCCCCACAGCTTAACCTGACTTAACCACACTTGTCCTACGGCCCTTCTAGACTTAACTCGAAACATCTAACCCAACTTGTGGAATCGGTGTTGAGAACTCGAGCACGACGCCGTATCTCGTGCCGAAGCACGTGTCTTTACGTATAGCCAAGTCTTAGGCTTTATAATACCATATGTACATACTGTACACGCATCCCACAACTCACCATATACCGTGCTTACTCTTCTTTTGTTACGACCGACACCGTGCATGCGGATTCGCCGCTTAGCACGCCAATTATCTATATGGAAGGCTACTGGCACGACAAGCCATCGTAGACATAGCTCGGGTAGGCGGCGGGTCCTTCGATGCAAGGTAGCTAGCCCCATGGAAAGCTCCCGACTACCCACGCAATACGTGCGCTGCTATAACGTCTACCTCCTAGGACGACTGGGCCCGGTGCCCCGGCGTATAACCAGTCTAGGCAGAAATTCTTGTCGACAAGTTGTCCAATGACCATGCACCTACGAGACATCTAGACTCACGTAAATGCATGGCCTAATTTATTGGTACGACTGGAACTATACTTAGCAACTCGTGCTCTGAACCGTACTTTGCATGACGTGCATCGAGACCGTGAGACTCCCAATCGAGGGACCCGCCTCATACTTTTTAACGTGGATAGGAACGCGAGACTCCCAACCGAGGGACCGCCTCGTACTTTTTAACGTGCATAGGAACGCGAGACTCCCAACCGAGGGACCGCCTCGTACTTCTTAACGTGCATAGGAACGCGAGACTCCCAACCGAGGGACCGCCTCGCACTTCTTAACGTGCATAGGAACGTGAGACTCCCAACCGAGGGACCGTCTCGTACTTCTTAACGTGTATAGGAACGTCTCATACTCCAATGTATTCCGTATGACACTATCGTCCAAGTCACACTCTATGTGACGAGCCTTAAGACCGTGGGAACGAATGGCTATATGCAGCCGTAGAACCGTGGGACCGTACATACGATCAACTTGAACAACCAAATTCTTTGGGTACCTAAACTCATGCCATAAGTCGTGCGATACAACTTAGCTCTGGGACGATCAAGGCTACGCCGAGCCTTGCATTCCAAGGAAACGTGCATGCTTTATCGAGCATCTCCGCGGACGACGCCTATGACTTAGGCTAACTCATAGTTTGTGACGAATACCAACTTTCCTTCTCCCAAGCCACGGAACGAAGGACCGAGTGTCATTTTCAAAGCACGCTGAGCCGACTTCTAAGCAGACCGTGGGACCTTTTTCCATGTTCTAACACATTTTGATCCGTCGGGATTATTCCCTTAGCTATGTGGATTCGTCTCTTTTATTAGCAAGCCTATTGTGCAAGTTGAAAACGTGCGATTTATTAGGTGAAGGCTAAGATGAGGCAAGTTTACCGAAACTACCCCACCTGAGCGAGCGGTCGCCTTGACCGAGCGATGTCTTCGAGCAGCCGTTGTTAGGCTAAGTCCGAACGCCGTCGGCGTTTCGATTTCTCCGATTGACTGAGTGGGATGGGACACTACATCATACACCACTCAGAAAAAGTTTCATCCTCGAAACTTACTGAGTACACTTATCGACTTATAACTTGATTCGACGTCCTACGTTTCTCGTACACGCTACTCCTATGCGTTCCCTCAATCCGAGCCACGCTCGTGCTATCACTAACTTAGTCGTAAGACACACCAACCGATCAACTAACATTCGAACTCGTCTCAATTCAATGATCACGTTACCATCAACATTTCTTCGAAACTCACGATTTCAAAATCCTCGACACTTTCCCATTCCTCAAGCCTCACTTGATTCAACGTATCACTTAGTTGGATCGTGCACATATTCCAGACGTCCCCAAAATACATGCATTTTAGCCAAGCCTCGTGATAGAGAATCCGCCATCACCATTCGAGTCGGTTCGTGCACATATTCGGGCGTCCCTGATATACGTGCTTGTCAACCGAGCCTCATGAGTGGTGCCTCCACAATTCCTATCGTTTCGCGCGGGGACGTCTGCCTAACCGCTAGGCTACGTCTTTAGGCTAAGGTCAAACCGTCAGTATTGGAATCATAGTTTCCAAACAACAATATCAACACTGATCCCATCCTAAGGTCAAACCAAGTTGATAGTACGGGGTTTTCTACCCAAGCTTGCATCACTCCGATTTCTAAACATCGATCATCGATTCCCTACGCACATCCCAATATTCATCGCACGGGGTCCGATGTAATGCCTGTGGTTCGTATTACGTATTTGGAATACGTGTACATATTTTATCTTGTATTGTTTGATTCCTGGCTTAGCTTTCCTTCTTGGCTTGGTTTATTTCCTTGGGCTAGTTCGGCTTGGCTTGGTTTTACTTGGTTCATTATGAACCAAGGTGAACCCCCTACCTACCACAACCACTCATATTTATTACCTATTCTTCTTCTCTCTCTTCATTAATCTCTTCTTCTTCTTCCATTTACTCCCTTCACCTACCAGAGAGAGAAGAGAGAGGTCTAGGAAAGTGTAACTTGCTTCATGGAGGAACTCTAATTTTATTGCTCCATTCTCTTCTTTACTACATTCTAAAACACTTTAGTAATTGGCATTTCTAATTTCCATGGCTAGATTCTTGTAGTTCTAAGTTTACTTTATTTTCGGAATTCTTGGATTTTGATCTATTTAATCTTGTTATTTCTGAGTTTTGATGGTTCCATGTTGTAGAGAATTTCGTTTTACCCCATTTTGACCTATGGAAGTCCAGATTTGGGCTCCGGATGATAGAGTTATGCAGCTTGGAAGCCATGGCTTATGGTGTACTTCTTCTCGGAAATTTGGAGAAGAAGCACAGTTCCGAGCCGCATGGTGTATTTGACCGCATGAACATTCATGCGGCAAGTCAGTTCCAACCGCATGCACTACTGCCTTGACTTGACCGTGTGATAAGTTCATGCGGCAAGTATTCCCGGCCGCATGGGACCCAGTCAGTTCAGCCGCATAGGGCTGAGGACCTTATCCTGCCGCATCAGCTTCTCTTGGCTGCATGAGTTAGACCCAGTCGCATGTGTACAGCCTTGACGAGCCGCATGAACCAGACTTACTCGCTGGCCGTATTAGTCCTATATCCGCCAGCCGCATGAGATCCTGAACCTTATAAGCCGCATGAACCCCCCCATCAGCGGCATAAGCAATCACCTTGACCCAGCCGCATGGGGCTCGACTTGGTTGAGCCGCATGGACTCATTTCCGTCAGCCGCAGGAGTACCCTTGCCCTCTTGGCCGCATGTGTCTTGCCCTTCTCTTGGCTGCATGAGTTCGATTTATTCCAGCCGCATGAGAATCCCTCTCCTGCGAGCCGCATGGGTCCTTAGTTCCCCCGACCCGTATGAATCTCTCCCCAGCCGCATGAACCCGACTCCTTCCCCAGCCGCATGAGATCCATCCTGGTCGCATGTGCCTTAGCCGTATGGCTCTTCTATAGCCCTGTATATTGTTATTTTATTAGATATTTAACGTCCATTTTATATCCTTACGCCTTTTGTCCTGAACTTGAAAATCATGAATTCATTTGATATGTTTGGAACTGATAATTGAGCATGACGTGATAGTGACCCGTAGTGGTACACTCCTGACATAATAACCTGACATGACCTGATAGTGGCCCGTTGTGGCGCACTCCTGACTAGTACACTTGATATGATAAACCTGACATGATATATCTTGATAAGCTGTTGCGACGGCTACCTGACATAACATGACCTGTATAATCAATCTGGATACCGTGGGCGATTGTGCTTGTACAAATAATCCAGTCATGTCTTGCATCATGTCTAGGAGGGGACTCCTGAGTACCACGGTCAGGAGTACCCATTGAAATAGACTAAGGCTAATAACTAGATTAATACATTAGTCATGACGAGATTTCCCAGCTACAGGCAATCCCGTTACCTGGGCACGTCTTGGGATCTGTAGCCTGCCGTCGAGTAGGGCACATTTCCAGCACACTGTCATGTGTTGCACCCTTCAAGCTACCTAAGGGTACATTCGTTTCCTGGACGATGTATCCACCTGAATTCAACTCTAATTCTTTTAACCCGGGTAACCTGGATGGTCTGCAGGGCTTGTGGCTGTGGAATAATCTCACTACATCTTGTTAGTAATTAGGCTTGTGACAACCCTAGTTAGTTAAAGTATCAAGCCGTAATTCTTGCTTGGCCGTGAAGTGATTGGATGGAGTCTAACCAGTCTAGTCTTGCTCTGATCCTGTTCCAGATTATTGAATGACCAGAATGCTTGTATTTATTTTACCGATAAATGGTGAGAATTCCAAGTTCTGTTCAGACGAAGGGTTATAACCCCGGTCCTTGTTTGATTTACGGGTTGTAACCTGGTTATCTGAATAGTTCCATGGTTATCTCGTCGTATATCATCATGATGTATTTTCTTTATTTCCAGTTCTTACTTTTATCTATATCTTGTGCTGATTGCTGGTTTTAGTTCCTAAGTGAAGCTTCCTTGTGGCACTTGCTCTTTTGGGGTCTGACCCAGCTGGTTTTGTGTGGCCAAATTTCGGAGCAGCTCCGGAGGATCTACCGACCTTCCAGCCAGATGGTGGCCACTAGACGGAACCCTGGAAACGAGTGGGTTTATTTTTGATCTCCCACTTTATTGTAAAAAAATATTCTTTTGAGGCGTTTAGCCGACGAGCACCTGTTTAGCTCGATTGCACTTTACTTACTGTCTGCCTACGGGCTGTAACATGATTGACAGATCCTAGGGTTGATCATGTATGACTAAACTCTTGCTAGTCCTAACATTTTGTAACGACTAACTTCATGATCAGCTGAATATATAATATTTGGGACGCCTTACTATTGTATATTTAATGATCATACTTCTTGTAACCTTTTACTTACTTTCTTGTGATTGAGACACTAGGCTTGTTCATGACCTTAAGAGACTGTTGGCTTGTAGATAAACCCTCATGTATCTAGACAGCCGTGACCGTATAGCGAGATGGATTCTATTTTATATACGTAGCTGGCTATGTCTGCCCCCGCTCTCCAGTATTCTGGTTATGGGGCGTGACATGGTTTAAGTGGTGGCCCATGCAGGTCTTGTAAATCAAGATATGTGAGAGTTTACCGAATAGATGTCTTAATCAGTATTCGTCCTTGATCTCTGCTCGTATCTTCTGAATCCCTGGATTCTTGTCCTGATCATATGCTTGTATCGTTGATCTGTCCTGGTCCTTCCTTATTGTTTCCTATGTCGTCTTCTTCAGCGGCATTGTTCGTGGTCCTACCGACCAGCAAGGCGGAGCACCTTCCGCGGACCAGCAGCAACCTGGAGATCAAGCCCAGCATTCCGGAGTAGCCTCCAGAGTCGTGCCTTCTGGCGGAGAGCCACCAGTCCAGCCAGTTCAGCCTGCCGAGCCTGATGATGGCACTTTGGTAGGTCTCGTCAGGACCTTGATAGCTTCTCAAGATCGTCGAGGAGATGCCTTGCACCAGGCAGTGACGGATGCTTTGACCCGGGGCGGTCCTCAGGGTAACAGCGCGGCCAACAGCTTCAAGCGCTTGAACCCTCCTTTCTTTGACGGTAGTGAAGATGCTATCACAGCGGATGCGTGGCTTCAGGATACTGAAGTGATTCTTGAAGCAGCCAGGACTCCAGAGAACGAGAAGGTGGTCGTTGTGCGCCTGTAGTTGTTAGATCTTGCCCGCAGCTGGTGGACAGCGCAGGCCGTTGGATTAGCAGCACCCATTGCTTGGGCAGTATTCAGAGAGAGATTCTAGACCAAGTATTTCGATTCCGTGGCTTGGTATGATCTACAGATGAGGTTCACTAATCTGAAGCAGATGGGCAGGACGGTCGATGGATATGCGGCCGTGTTTTCGAGACTCAGTCGGTTTGCTCCCACTTTGGTGGCAACCGAGTATGATCGAGCCCAGCGATTCTAGCAGGGACTTCACCTGGAGATCTTGTTGGCAGTTGAGCAGTTTGAGCATCAGACTTTTGATGCAGTCTTGAGAGCAGCCCGAAGGCATGAGTATACCTCCCAGAGGATTGTGGATAGGGCCGGAGGTCGGAAGAGATCTCACGGCCAGATGAATCAGTCTTCAGCACCAGCCCCGGCAGCCAGGGCTTTGACTATTGGAGCTCCAAGACGAGCGACCTCAGTAACGTCGGTTCAGCATTTCCACTCCCAACGTACCCTCAGCAGCAGCAGAAGCAGAAGCAAGTCTTCCGTAGTGGAATGTTCTCATTGTGGGAAGCCAGGCCATGTAGTGACAGAGTGTCGTAGGGCACAGGGATTGTGTCTGGTTTGTGGAGCACCAGACCATAGGGTTGGATCCTGCTCGAACAGGGGTGGTTCATCCTCGTCCAACCTTTCTAGCTCTTCGGTGAGAGGACCAGCATCGGTCCAGCAGCAGCAGCAGCAGTACCCATTGTCGAGGCCCTTGCCGCCTCAGTCCCAGATGTTCCAGCAGCAGAATCCCCAGCAGCATGTACAAGCCCAAGCCCTTGAGTCAGAGCAGGCAGCGAAGGATTTCAGCAGAGGGGACCAGCACCCCGAGGGCACGGTCAGGCTATGGTGATGACCGCAGAGGAAGGATTGGCACCAGGGAGGTAGTGGCAGGTACTATTCTCGTCAACTCCTTTCCAGCTTCAGCTTTATTTGATTCTGGTGCATCGCATTCATTTATGTCTGCACGATTCGCGACACGGGTAGGATTGGAGCCCGAGTCATTATCAGTAAGGCTTAATATACTTACTGGTAACGGACTTGTGGGAATAGATAGAGTATTTTCCTCGTGTCGGATCGTAGTTAGCGGTAGAGAATTCCCTGCTAGATTGATAGAATTTTCGATGGCCGATTATGATGTGGTCTTAGGGATGGATTGGTTGAGGAACCAGTATGCTAGAATAGACTGCCACATTGGTAGGGTTGTTTTTAGCATTCCAGGCGAGCCAGAGTTTTCCTTTTTCAGAGGAGCGGTTGAGCCTTCTCCTCCAGTATTGCGGATGGCAGTAGCAGCAGTTCAGTTGCCCAGGATAGTGGATGGGTTCCCAGATGTTTTCCCAGAAGAGCTTCCAGGGATGTCGCCAGAACGGGAGATCGAGTTCACCATAGACTTGATTCCCGGGACAGCCCCAGTGTCAGAGAGAGTCTACAGGATGGCACCGTTAGAGTTGGAGATATTGTACAAGATGATTGAAGAACTCAGAACCAAGGGATTCATTCGTGCTAGTGGATCGTCTTGGGGAGCCCCGATGCTTCTTGTGAAAAAGAAGGATGGTACGTCCAGGTTATGTGTTGATTATCGTACCTTGAACTCAGTGACAATCAAGAACAGATACCCTCTTTCGAGGATAGATGACTTGTTTGATCAACTCAAGGGGGCTTCAGTATTCTCGAAGATTGATTTGCGCTCAGGTTATCATCAGATCAGAGTCAGAGAGCAGGACATCCCGAAGACAGCTTTTAGATCGAGATATGGGTATTAGGAGTTCCTTGTTATGCCTTTTGGAGCAACCAATGCGCCGGCAGTATTCATGGACCTCATGAATCGCATTTTCATGCCCTACTTGGATCAGTTTGTGATTGTGTTCTTGGATGACATCCTGGTCTACAGCAAGAGTGAGGCGGAGCATGAGCAGCATCTCCGTATAGTTCTTCAGATCCTCAGAGAGCACCAGTTATATGCCAAGTTCAGTAAATGCGAGTTCTGGCTCGATCGCATTTTGTACTTGGGTCATATCATCACCAGAGGAGGAGTAGAAGTGGATTCCCAGAAGATCGTGGCTATTGAGTCATGGCCAGTGCCCAGCACAGTCGCAGAAGTCCGTAGTTTCCTTGGATTGGCCGGTTACTACCGGCAGTTTGTTTCAGATTTTGCTCGAATTTTAGCGCCATTGATCCAGTTGACCCGTAAGGAGGTGCAGTTTGCTTAGACAGCAGAGTGCCAGAATTCTTTTGAGAAGTTGAAGCGAGGCTTGATGACGGCTCCCATTCTCGCGCTTTCAGATGGAACTGGAGGATTCTCAGTGTACTGTGATGCTTCAGACAGAGGTTTAGGATGTGTTCTGATGCAGCATGGGAAGGTAATAGCTTATACGTTACGACAACTTCGTGATCATGAGAGGAATTACCTAACCCATGACTTGGAGCTGGCAGCAGTGGTGTTTGCACTTAAGTTGTGGAGGCACTACTTGTATGGAGACAGGGTGGAGATTTTTACCGACCACAAGAGCCTGAAGTATGTTTTCACCCAGAAGGATCTTAACATGCGTCAGAGAAGGTGGCTGGAGCTTCTTGTGGATTATGATGTCAACCTGCAGTATCATCCTGGGAAGGCCAATGTTGTTACGGATGCATTGAACAGGAGAGCGGGAGTTTATTTTCTAACAGCGCAACCAGAGCTGTTAGCAGATCTTCAGAAGATGGGCATTGAAGTTGTTCTCCCTTCCAGTGTGGCCTTGATGGCCAGTATGCAAGTTCAGTCCACTATAGTCGAGAGGATCCGGATGGCGCAGTCGGCAGATTCCAAGCTTCAGCGACTCAGAGCAGAGTGTAAGGCAGGACGAAGACCAGAGTTATGCATTCATGAGGATGGTACACTTCGACATGGTAAGCGTCTTTGTGTACCCAGCGGAGATATCCGACAGGAGATCATGTCAGAAGCGCACAGTTCGCAGTATTCCATCCATCCCGGCAGTACGAAGATGTACCGTAATATCCGGCAGCATTTTTGGTGGAATGGCATGAAGCAGGAGATAGCTCGGTTTGTCTCTCGGTGTTTGGTTTGCCAACAAGTTAAAGCCGAACATCAGAGACCGGCTGGACTTCTTCAGCCCTTACCGATTCCAGAATGAAAGTGGGAGCATGTGACCATGGATTTTGTGACTGGACTACCTAGATCCCTAGCTGGTAGAGATGCTATCTGGGTTATAGTTGATCGGCTCACGAAAGTAGCTCACTTTCTTCCATTCAGAGTTGGTCAGTCGACGGCTCAGCTAGCAGAGATATACCTCAGGTAGATTGTCAGATTGTACGGTGTACCAGTCAGTATCACCTCGGACCGAGATTCAAGATTTATGTCGTAATTTTGGCGTAGCCTGCAGGAGAGTTTGGGAACTCATCTCCAGTTCAGTTCAGCATATCATCCGCAGACAGATGGCCAGTCGGAGCGTACGATCCAGACTCTTGAAGATATGTTGCGGTCCTGTACACTTGACTTCGGTGGTTCGTAGGAAGATCACTTGCACCTGGTGGAATTTTTGTACAACAACAGTTTTCAGGCCAGTATCCAGATGGCACCGTTCGAGGCACTGTATGGTAGGAAGTGCAGATCCCCGCTAGCCTGGGATGATGTTTGAGAGAGACAGATGCTCGGTCCAGAAATGATTGCCCAGACAGTTGAAGTGGTCAGAAGGGTCAGAGATCATCTTTGAATTGCCTAAGATCGCCAGCGCCATTGGGTCAATTCTCATCGACGCCCTCTCGAGTTTCCTGTCGGTGACCATGTATTCCCGAGGATTTTGCCTAACCGTGGCGTCATTCGTTTCGGCGTACGGGGAAAGCTTAGTCCTAGGTATATAGGGCCATTTGACATTCTGGAGCGAGTAGGAGACGTATCCTATCGTCTCGCTCTTCCGTCGTCGCTAAGAGAGGTGCATGACGTGTTCCATGTATCCCAATTATGACGGTATATCTCGGACCCGAGCTACATCCTGGATCATTCAGAATTGGTTGTGGGTACCAACCTTTCGTATGAGGAGAGGCCCGTGTCTATATTGGACCGGAGAGAGAAGATCCTCAAGAACAAGACTATCAAGTTAGTCCGAGTTGCTTGGGGTTATCACTCTTTGGGGGAGTCAACTTGGGAGCGTGAGGATGATATCCGATCGCGATATCCCTACTTGCTTGGCTCGTGAGGTATAATGTCTTTCTTATGCCTCATGCCTTCGATTTCTTGCTTGAATGAGTGATTGCCTGCCTAGTTATAGCTTGCATGTGATTAATATAGCTTGTCATTGCCCCTCTAGCCTCTTAATTAAATTCCGAGGACGGAATTCTTTTAAGGTGGGTAGAGTTGTAATGCCTGTGGTTCGTATTACGTATTTGGAATACGTGTACATATTTTATCTTGTATTGTTTGATTCCTGGCTTAGCTTTCCTTCTTGGCTTGGTTTATTTCCTTGGGCTGGTTCGGCTTGGCTTAGTTTTACTTGGTTCATTATGAACCAAGGTGAACCCCCTACCTACCACCACTACTCATATTTATTACCTATTCTTCTTCTCTCTCTTCATTAATCTCTTCTTCTTCTTCCATTTACTCCCTTCACCTACCAGAGAGAGAAAAGAGAGGTCTAGGCAAGTGTAACTTACTTCATGGAGGAACTCTGATTTTATTGCTCCATTCTCTTCTTTACTACATTCTAAAACACTTTAGTAATTGGCATTTCTAATTTCCATGGCAAGATTCTTGTAGATCTAAGTTTACTTTATTTTCGGAATTCTTGGGTTTTGATCTATTTAATCTTGTTATTTTCGAGTTTTGATAGTTCCATGTTGTAGAAAATTTCGTTCCACCCCATTTTGACCTATGGAAGTCCGGATTTGGGCTCTGGATGATAGAGTTATGCAGCTTGGAAGCCATGGCTTATGGTGTACTTCTTCTCGAAAATTTGGAGAAGAAGTACAGTCCCAAGCCGCATGGTGTATTTGACCGCATGAACATTCATGCGGCAAGTCAGTTCCAACCGCATGCACTACTGCCTTGACTTGACCGTGTGACAAGTTCATGCGGCAAGTATTCCCGGCCGCATGGGACCCAGTCAGTTCAGCCGCATAGGGCCGAGGACCTTATCCTGCCGCATCAGCTTCTCTTGGCCGCATGAGTTGGACCCAGCCGCATGTGCACAGCCTTGACGAGCCGCATGAACCAGACTCACTCGCTGGCCGCATTAGTCCTATATCCGCCAGCCGCATGAGATCCTGAACCTTTATAAGCCGCATGAACCCCCCGTCAGCGGCATAAGCAATCACCTTGACCCGGCCGCATGGGACTCGACTTGGTTGAGCCGCATGGACTCATTTCTGCCAGCCGCAGGAGTACCCTTGCCCTCCTGGCCGCATGTGTCTTGCCCTTCTCTTGGCCGCATGAGTTCGATTTATTCCAGCCGCATGAGAATCCCTCTCCTGCGAGCCGCATGGGTCCTTAGTTCCCCCGACCCGCATGAATCTCTCCCCAGCCGCATGAACCCGACTCCTTCCCCAGCCGCATGAGATCCATCCTGGCTACATGTGCCTTAGCCGCATGGCTCTTCTATAGCCCTGTATATTGTTATTTTATTAGATATTTAACGTCCATTTTATATCCTTACGCCTTTTGTCCTGAACTTGAAAATCATGAATTCATTTGATATGTTTGGAACTGGTAATTAAGCATGACGTGATAGTGACCCGTAGTGGTGCACTCCTGACATAATAACCTGACATGACCTGATAGTGGCCCGTCGTGGCACACTCCTGACTAGTACACTTGTTATGATAAACCTGACATGATATATCTTGATAAGCTGTTGCGACGGCTACCTGACATAACATGACCTGTGTAATCAATCTGGACACCGTAGGCGATTATGCTTGTACAAATAATCCAGTCATGTCTTGCATCATGTCTAGGAGGGGACTCCTGAGTACCATGGTCAGGAGTACCCATTGAAATGGACTAAGGCTAATAACTAGATTAATACATTAGTCATGACGAGATTTCTCAGCTACAGGCAATCCCGTTACCTGGGCACGCCTTGGGATCTGTAGCCTGCCGTCGAGTAGGGCACATTTCCAGTACACTGTCATGTGTTGCACCCTTCAAGCTACCTAAGGGTACATTCGTTTCCTGGACGATGTACCCACCTGAATTCAACTCTAATTCTTTTAACCCGGGTAACCTGGATGGTCTGCAGGGCTTGTGGCTGTGGAATAATCTCACTAAATCTTGTTAGTAATTAGGCTTGTGACAACCCTAGTTAGTTAAAGTATCAAGCCGTAATTCTTGTTTGGCCGTGAAGTGATTGGATGGAGTCTAACCAGTCTAGTCTTGCTCTGATCCTGTTCCAAATTATTGAATGACCAGAATGCTTGTATTTATTTTACTGATAAATGGTGAGAAATCTAAGTTCTGTTCAGACGAAGGGTTACAACCCCGGTCCTTGTTTGGTTTACGGGTTGTAACCTGGTTATCTGAATAGTTCCATGGTTATCTCGTCGTATATCATCCTGATGTATTTTCTTTATTTCCAGTTCTTACTTTTATTTATATTTTGTGCTGATTGCTGGTTTTAGTTCCTAAGTGAAGTGCGGCTGATAAGTTAGAAGTTGATGCGGCTGAGTTGATGCATGCGGCTAGAAATGGGACTTGCCGCATAAGGCTATGCTGCTAAGTTCATGCGGCTGGAAACTATGCGCGGCTGGAACTGTTCTTCTTCTCCAAATTTTCGAGAAGAAGAGCACTATGAAGCCATGCTTCCAAGCTCCATAAAACCTTCATCCAGATTCCAAATCCGAACTTCCTTAGGTCAAAATGGGATAGAACGAAATTCTCTACAACATGGAACCATCAAAACTTGAAAATAACAATGTTAAATAGATCAAAACCCAAGAAATACCAAAATGAAATAAACTTAGTTCTACAAGAATTTAGCCATGGAAATTAAAAATGCCAAGCACTAAAGTGCTTTAGAATGCTGTAAAGAAGAGAATGGAACAATAAAATTCGGATTCCTCCATGAAGCAAGATGTACTTGCCTAAGCTCTCTCTCTCTCTCTCTCTCACAGGTTGGTAAGGAGTTAATGGTGGGGAAGAAGAGCAATGAGGAGAGAGAAAGGAGAGGGGCTAATAAATAGGGATGGTGATGGTAGGTAGGGGTTCTCCCCTTGGTCCATTTTGAACCAAAAGCAACCCTAAACCGAACCAAGCCAACCTAAACCAAGATGAGCCATGGCCAAGCAAAAGAAAATACCCAATAAACCAAGCAAGGAAATAGAAAATACAAGATAAAATACGTACACGTATACCAAGATACGTAATACGAACCACATGCATTACAGACACGATTCATCGCTAAACCATAATTTATATTTCCTACTCCCTAAGTGTCACAACCCGCACCCGCTTTTCGGACGCGAGCACGTGAGCAAGCCAGCTACGCATCAAGCGGACTCCAGCCCGACTCGAGTACGTATAAGCTGTCAAGGCTATGGTATACTGCCAAATCATGGCAGTACAATCTATATCTCAAATCCACAATAAGTGTACGAAACATGAATGAACACTATGGGTCATGGTCTACAGCCCACTAGCATATATGTCCGATAAGACTCTAAAGAAAGTAACAAGAGTCTAAACTGAATCAGGAAACAAGATATCTCATGATAAGGTATGAAAGCACGAGCGGATAATAAACACGATAACGATACCTGAATCCCGTAAGCGCATCATCACATCTGTCCTCCAGAACCACTAGCTAACTCCATACAATCGATAAACCTGAAGAGATCATCAGGTCCTCAGAGGACATAACAAGATACATAATATACATGCCTATCTAACAGTTTTATCATGCGCAAGAAAAATAGACAAGAAAATAGGAATACGACAAATGACTACGAACACGAATACGAACACGAACACGAATACGAACACGAGAACAACTACGTATAAATGAACTGCCGGATGAACAATAATCACGAGATCAATGGAAGAACCAAACCCTCATCCCGAGTGTGGACTCACGGGTTTGAACTAAATACTAACCCTCGTCCCGAGTGTGGACTCTCTGGTTAGTACTAACCCTCGTCCCGAGTGTGGACTCTCTGGTTAGTTCACGGCAAGGCACCCTCGTCCCGAGTGTGGACTCTCTGGTGCAAGTACTACATCCTCGTCCCGAGTGTGGACTCTCTGATGTAAATACCCTCGTCCTGAGTGTGGACTCTCTGGTGCAAGTCAAGTCAAGTCAACACCCTCGTTCCGAGTGTGGACTCTCTGATGTAAACAATCGACATCCTCGTCCCGAGTGTGGACTCACGGATGTAAACAGATCAAGAAAAATACCCTCGTCCCGAGTGTGGACTCTCTGCTGTCAAGGAAACAATATCAAGGATTTAGCAATTCAATTATACGTACTCGTTCTATGACACGACTCAAGCAAGGTACTGACGAGAAACTCCAAGTGTGAACCACAAGACCAAACATGAACACGGCTATATGCAATGAAAACAACTCAAAATAATATAATAAGAAAAGCAAATGTCCATAAACAGTCAAAACTAGAAAATAAAATACAATACATATAAACAAAACTGTAGAGGAAGGCATGGTATACTTGCCTGGAGGTTGCACGCAGATCCAACAAAATCTTATACGGTCAAAATACGGTCACTAAAATCTTATAATCTCCTAACTACTGGCTAACAATCCTTCCAATGGATACCTAGGGCATATGGCATCTATAATTCTCACATATCTATCAAAACCAAATATTCAATAGTCAAGCAATATTATACTATAACTTAAGAATTTCTAATAAATTCTAGACAGCACGATCGTCCGTCACTCCGAAATAGGAAGAGACGAGAATCAATGGTACGGTTACGTAACCGGTACAGTTACCCATATTCGCAGGCTCGTACCGGTACAGTTACGTAACCGATACGATATGCTCTGACCTTCATGGGCCACCAAACTAAGTCATTTATTCCAATTCACGTAATCGATCACAAAGTCGTCCGACTTAACAATATGTTGCGCTCCGATCTCACGCGAGTCCGATTATCCACGGTGGACATGAAATCACCATGCAACGCTCTCGCGGAATAATCATTCTCATCGGGGCGTAACTCTTATTTTGTGTCTAGACTAATTCATTCTCGATGTGCGAATTGGACCTACTCAATCCTCAAGTTTCATTCATTCGTCAATCACAAGTCCTACAAATCCTCGAATTCACCTTCACATCAAACCAACAAGTCGAGACAATCAAAGTTGCCACGTTCCGATTTTTCCGAGTTCGATCATTCCCACGACATGAATCACCATGTCAGCGCTCACGCGAAACGATCGCCCCAAATTCGATACGACGCATGTGCGAGGCTGGAGTCGCGCTCGCACAAGACAAGAATGTTGACACTGTGGTTATCCGCGTAATCATCAAGATATGATCGTGTTCATCCAACATTCATTTCAACGAAAGTCCTATTTATTGCATCCATCAGAATGATAACACTTGCATGATCGTTATTCATCGTGTCAGAGTACCCCCGAGTTATCGTATATCGATCTTTGATATGCCTCAATACCATCGATGATATGCGTAACCTGACGATCTTCTTTCGCAACGAATTTTGAGTCGTACGAATGATGCTATCGTCCGATTGGATATCTCCTCGACATTCAACATCAAGTTCGATCATTATCCCCCGAATCGTTCACAACATCAATTTCCTCAAACCCAAATTCACGTATCGTTCATCCGTCTATCTTAAGTCATCGACCAACGTATTTCTTCAACTCGCATAATTCCTTGCTAACTCAATCATCGAACGACATCCATTCCAATCCTCAAAGTCATTTTTAAACATTCGAATCAAACTTTTTCATGCACGCTATCTTCCCGTCGTGCTAACTTTTCGTATACGATCTGTATCAATTTCTTCAATCAAGTCATCCATTTATGTTATCGTTTAGAATCTCCATTCAACCATTTCGTAACTCGCATTACCATTCATAATTCGTCCGAACGATATCTCGTTTGCGACTTCCGAATCATGACCAACTAAGCGCTACTCGTTCTAAGGCTTTGCGATATCATCTCTTGTCGACATACTCGTACTATCCGTAAATCCTCTAGTTTCGCTCGAACAAATTTCTATAACGTCCATACACCACTCGGGGTCAAGTCATTCTACAAATCCTCAAAAGGCATAAGATTCACAATCGACATGTTCAATTGTGCGTTCGCCCGTTCCTCAAGGTCTAAGTACCATTTCTCGTGTTCGCTTTAGTTGGTCAAGTAGCGTCTCTATCAACATACGTTCGTTCTACGTCTCACTTATTCTCGTCCGAGCGATAGTCAATCTCGCTCGTAACTCGTTCGCAACAGAAGGTCTAAGTGCGCGATATTCGGCACAATTTAGCCAAAAGGCCGTGTGCATAGCCATCCCATACGGACTATACTCTAAGTTTTATACGCTTATTTGCTAACGTCGACGTAGGACTATTTAGGCACGCACGCGACTTGCTAACTTTAGCACGTATTTTCTATCAACTCAGGGTCGGCACCGTTCGGCCCAAAGTCCATCACTTATCGATGCGTTCGATTAAACATTTGTACGAGCTTTTCAAAATATTAGACTTATTGTATGGACATCCCGTGGGACAATTGAGAGAGAGAGCGCACCAACGATATCAACTTGCGGAAGCACAATTCAGAGTTTGCGGAACAACGGAGTTAAAAAATTCAATCGGTAGTCCAAGGACGTAAAGCCGTACTCCGATACCATTATGTCACGCCCCGCTCCCATAGGAGCGATCGTCCTCGCTAAGGCGTGATGCCGCACGAGCCTAGATTGCGCTCGTGCAAGGCGGGTTCCATAACGTCCGATTACAGCGGCTGCGACGGGACCGTCGCACAGAAGTCCCAAGCAGAGACATTGAACATACAGCAAAAATTTAGAACGAAACACAAGTTATTCAAAAGAAGCTCTTTATTGATGTTGAAACAAAGGTTACAATGGGGGTGCAAGGCCAAGATTACAATCACTCAAGATCACTCTAATCACGTTACAAGTCACTCAGCTCTCTCTCTCATCTCTCAATACGTGCCTCGAACCAGCGGATGCTTCGGAAGGCGATGCCCATACATTATGTCCTGTATAAGTCTTAACTCCATGCGACTGTACGCTTCGAATTGCCAAGGAACTCCAAGCCTCGACGCACCCAAGCAAGCCCCGTACCACGAGCTTCTACCTGCGCCTGCACATAAAAACTATGTGGGTGTCAGTACTCAACTGTACTGGTAGAGTGAGCTCCTCGTCCACCCATACAGAACCAACACGATAATTTACTTTGTGCAACATAAACCCTTTACGATTGTCTGTCTACTCTTGCTTTAGGATCAGTTAGGACATAGACTCTCGGCCTATTTAGTGTCATTAGACCGTCTTCGTGCTATTGCACCGATAACTTCCTTACCCTTTGCCTCTAGACCGTTCTCGTGTTTGCAATGTCAACGCACCGACTCATACTTGTCTTTCGTGTCATACTCTGGGACGTAACGACTCGGTCGCACGGTGAACTCGATTCGTGCTTATCTCTGAGGTAGTGCCTCCTCGCTTAGTCTTGCCTATACTCATGTTGTGACAACGCGGTCGTGCCTCACATCTCGAGGTCATACCCCACAGCTTAACCTGACTTAACCACACTTGTCCTACGACCCTTCCAGACTTAACTCGAAACGTTTAACCCAACTTGTGGAACCGGTGTTGAGAACTCGAGCACGATGCCGTATCTCGTACCGAAGCACATGTCTTTACGTATAGCCAAGTCTTAGGCTTTATAATACCATATGTGCATACCGTGCACGCATTCCACAACTCACCACATACCGTGCTTACACTTCCTTTGTTACGACCGACACCGTGCATGCGGATTCGCCGTTTAGCATGCCAATTATCTATATGGAAGGCTACTGGCACGACAAGCCATCGTGGACATAGCTCGGGTAGGCGGCGGGTCCTTCGATACAAGGTAGCTAGCCCCATGGAAAGCCCCCGACTACCCACGCAATACGTGCGCTGCTATAATGTCTACCTCCTTGGACGACTGGGCCTGGTGCCCCGGCGTATAACCAGTCTAGACAGAAATCTTTGTCGACAAGTTGTCCAATGATCACGCACCTACGAGACATCTAGACTCACGTAAATGCATGGCCTAATTTGTTGGTGCGACTGGAACTATACTTAGCAACTCGTGCTCTGAACCATACTTTGCCTGACGTGCATCGAGACCGTGAGACTCCCAACCGAGGGACCGCCTCATACTTCTTAACGTGGATAGGAACGCGAGACTCCCAACCGAGGGACAGCCTCGTACTTCTTAACGTGCATAGGAACGTGAGACTCCCGACCGAGGGACCGCCTCGTACTTCTTAACGTGCATAGGAACGCGAGACTCCCAATCGAGGGACCGCCTCGCACTTCTTAACGTGTATAGGAACGTGAGACTCCCAACCGAGGGACCGTCTCATACTTCTTAACGTGCATAGGAACGTCTCATACTCCAATGTATTTCGTACGATACTATCGTCCAAGTCACACTCTATGTGACGAGCCTTAAGACCGTGGGAACGAATGGCTATATGCAGCCGTAGAACCGTGGGACCGTGCATACGATCAACTTGAACAACCAAATTCTTTGGGTACCTAAACTCATGCCATAAGCCGTACGATATAACTTAGCTCTGGGATGATCAAAGCTACGCCGAGCCTTGCATTCCATGGAAACATGCATGCTTTATCGAGCATCTCCGCGGGCGACGCCTATGACTTAGGCTAACTCATAGTTTGTGACGAATACCAACTTTCCTTCTCCCAAGCCACGGGATGAAGGACCGAGTGTCATTTGCAAAGCATGCTGAGCCGACTTCTAAGCAGACCGTGGGACCTTTTTTCATGTTCTAACATATTTTGACCCGTCGGGATTATTCCCTTAGCTATGTGGATCCGTCTCTTTTATTAGCAAGCCTATTGTGCAAGTTGAAAATGTACGATTTATTATGTGAAGGCTAAGATGAGGCAAGTTTACCGAAACTACCCCACCTGAGCGAGCGGTCGTCTTGACCGAGCGATGTCTTCGAGCAGCCGTTGTTAGGCTAAGTTCGAACGCCGTCGGTATTTTGATTCCTCCGATTGACTGAGCGGGACGGGGCACTACAGTGTGCGAAGGCACGATATGGTTCGTGCACTAAGGCACTCGTCGAATACAGTTATCCCATGTTCTTGCGGCTTGCACACGGAGGCACTCTCCTTTGCGATATCCAATGTTCCATAGCGACTCTTGTATTCAATGCACGTTTTATTTCGATTGTACTAACTTAGTGTTCGACACACACTATGATTTATCTTCCGATCGGACCATGCCCGTAGCGTCGATAGGTTAACTTAGCATACAATGATATATTTTGACTTATCGTATGAAGGAGTAAAAAGAAGAGTCAATCCTCCCCCCTTTGAGTCGATACGCCTTTGTCGTTTCGCCGAGCCGATGCGGCTCGATTTCATAACTTCGTTGCACGGTCACTCTCCCGACTTAGCCATTCGAGCACTTCGTGCTTATTGAATTATACGTCCGATTTGGCTTACCGTGCCCAAGTCTCAGTCCGTCGCAAGGCGACGATTTGGTTTCGCGGACCCGTCGCAAAATAGAAGAAATGTCGATCTCTAATATTTTCGTATAAACGTATAGCCTGCACATAAAACCAACTAAAATCAATACTTGGATCGATTCGAACTTGCGCCTTGGTCGATTCGATTTCTTAGAATCTTCGAGCCGATTCAACGCACTCATCCTTCGGGGCAACGTGGCACTTTGCATCGATTTTACTCGATACATTCTTTCGGGACAAGGCAACTCTTCGCATCGACTTAGTTCGATGCGTTGCTCGGGACAACGTAACTCTCGTATCAATTCGTATCGATATATTTCATTCGGTCAATGCGACTCGTTGAGTCAACGCTTCAGCGTAATGCGCCGTACGGAGCGGGACATTACAGAATATACCACTCAAAACAAGGTTCGTCCTCGAACCAAAACCAATACTCCGACTAAGTGTTTTATAGATTATTTCACAATCTTGTCCCACCAATGTTGTTCAGTTTCATACTATCTTGCAAGCTTTTCACTAACATTTCAAAGTCTTTCCTACAGCTCGATTTGAATTTGTATACAACTCGATTTGGATCCGTACTGTCACGCCCCAGAACCAGAATATCGGAGAGCGGGGGAGTGACTCAGCCAGCTACGTATTACGGGTAGATAAATACCGTATAATACGATCAATGCTGTCTAAAAGATGAGGGGGTGCATACTACATGAAAGTATCACTAGGGTTACTCAACATCTATTGTCTCAATCATTAAATCAAAAAGCAGTAATAGAGAACATATAAGATAAAGCGGTAAGGCGTCCCAAACGCTCAGTCAAAATGTTCTTGAGGTCTGGCTTTACAAAACATAGCCAGATGATATAAGAAGGTATACACAATCGTTATCAGCTGCAGTCTGACTTAGTTACAATTATGTAAAAGTAATTGCAAGACTATCCGACTAACATGTCGGTGCCAAGCGTCAAAATGTAAAGTAAGTAACAAAACGAACGGGGAAGCAAGAAACCCACTTGTGTCCTCCTGCGATCATCCCTCTAGTATTGACCATCTTGGAGGTAGAAGTAAGCTGAGTCCTCGGAAACTGGCTCTAACTCTGGCCGTGCAAAACCAGAGAGGTTAGACCTCTAATAACAAGTACCACAAGGAAGCATGACAGAAGAATTAAAACCAGTGATAATTGTTAAGAATATGATAAATAAGTCTCTGCTTGTTATGGGATTCACACAACATCACGATACTTCAAACCAACTTTCCAACCAAACAAAGACATAAGTTGACCCGTCATGTCCTGACATTTTGATCATCTCAGTAGTTACCATAGTAGGTACAGTACACAAACAAATGAATTTAAATGGCAATACAACTACTACGGCTTGCTAACTGTAAGTTCCAACTTGCCCTAAAAATATGCAATAAGGGATTCCTCAGTTCTTACTATGTATAAGCAAGACTAGTCTATACAATAATCAATTGTGCTAATCATGAATTAGACGAGTCCCAGCGGGACGCCCGTTATCAATATATGTAACAGTATAAACAGATACCACTCCCTGCCCGTGTGACAGATTTACAGTATCTGTGGAAACCAGCCGGCATGTCGGGGCACTAATTGTCCCAAGATGGCTGTCATGTAAGAACTCGAGAATCTATTCTCTCCATGTAATCGTTATTTTATTTAACTTAGTAGTCCCTATGTTGATTGAAATCTCATGTCGTGGATCATGGTCATTCAGAATGAGTACTTCCGTACAGAGTACGATATGCACAACTCTACAACGATGTCCGTGCGGTTAGGTTGTAGGTCTTACATAGCGTAATACAACAATCAAACCTAACCACGGAATAATCATACCTTGACTGTAAGGTACACATGCTGAATCACCATGCAATGCTCCCACGGAATAATTATTCTCATCGGGGCGTAACTCTTGCTTGCGTCTAGACTAATTCATTCTCGATACGCGGATTGAACCTACTCAATCCTCAAGTCTCGATTATCAAGTACACCGAGTCATTTTCGAATCCACCTTCGTGTCAAACCATAAGTCGATGAATACAAATTGCCACGCCATGCAAGTTCAATCACCCCCACTGTATGAATCACCATACCAGCGCTCATGCGGAGTGATCGCCCTAATTGGCGTGACGCATGTGCGAGGCTGGAGTTGCGCTCGCATAAGACAAGAATGTCGACATTGGGGTTATCGTCGAAGCAATCCAAACATTTCATTTCATCCAAGCTAAGATCTCTATTAGGCAGTCCGACCGTCATTTATTCAACCAGAAAGTCCTCGAGCCAAGTTTATCTTTTCCTCGACATATTTCAACATCCCGAGTATAGCATCCATCGGAACAATGACATTTGCACGATCGTCATTCGCTGAGTCAGAGTACCCCTGAGTTATCGTATATCAATCATTGATACGCCTCAATACCATCGACGATATGCATAACCTGACGATCTTCCTATACAACCAATTTTGAATCGTGCGACTGATGCTATTGTCCAAACTGGATATACCATAATTCCATTTGATTCAATCCGAAATCACAAGCACGATCCTCTAAGTTTCCTCGATCAAGACATTCACTTTTATTCCTCATTTTCGAATCATTTTTCTCACTCGCGTTGCCCATTGACAAGTTTTTCGAACGACATCTCATTTGGGACATTCGAAGTTACGACCAACTAAGCGTGACGCGTTCTAAGGCTCTGCGCGATCGCATCGCCTCGCCGACATACTCGCCGTTACTTGAAATCCTTAATTTTCGCTCGAATAAATTTCAAAACAAACCATACACCACTCGGATTCGAGCCATCCGATCTAGTCCTCAATCACGTTCGCATCATTCACTAAGACATCTTTCTGATTCGTTTGACGAATCTCTAGCGTAATCGCTCACGTCGTATTGACGTTCTAAGTCGTTCGTACTATTTCTCAAAATATAAACCGATCTTCCGTGTACGCCTAAGCGTTAGTTTGATAGCGTTCCTATCGATGTACACTCTAAGTGTATCTCTGTTCCCGACCGAGTGATACTTGATATTGTTCGCAATTCGTTTGCACCAAAAGTCGAGGTGCGCGATACGGGGCACAACTTAGCCAAAAGGCCGTGTGCATAGCTATCCCATACGGACTTTATTCGAGTTTGTATTCTCATTTGCTAATCTCGACGTAGGACTAGTTGGGCACGTACACGACTTGCTAACTTTAGCACGTGTTCTCTATCGAGTCAAGTTCGGCACAAAGGCCGTCGCCTATCGATGCGTTCGATTGAACACTTGTACGAGCTTTTAAAATATTTAGACTTATTGTATGGACATGCCGAGGGACATTCGAGAGAGAGAGCGCACACTTATTTTTTAATGACGAGCTTTTAAAACTGAGAAATTCGACGTGAAGTCCAAGGACGTAAAGCCGTGATCTGATACCATTATGTCACGCCCCGCTCCCGTAGGAGCGATCGTCCTCGCTAAGGCGTGATGCCGTACGAGCCTAGATTATGCTCGTGCAAGGCAGTTCCATAACGGTCGATTACATCGACGGCGACGGGGTCGTCGCACAGAAGTCCCAAGCAGAATTATTGAAACAGGCAGCAGAATTTAGAACAAGCACACATGAACAAAAGTCATTCAAAAGAAGCTCTTTATTGATATTGAATAGAAGATTACATTTGTAGGCACAAGGCCAAATTACAAGTCTCTCATGCTCACTTTTCTTTCATTTACAAGTCACTCTGCTCTCTCTCATCTCTCGATTACAAAGCTTGAGCCAGCGGAAGTTTCGGAAGGCGATGTCCATACATTATGTCCTGTATAAGTCTTCAATCCACGCGGCCGCACGCTTCGAATCGCCAAGGAACTCCGTGCCTCGACGCATCCAAGCAAGCTCCGCGCCATGAGCTTTTACCTGTGCCTGCACATGAAATACTGTGTGGGTGTCAGTACTCAACTGTACTGGTGGAGTGAGCTCCTCGCCCACCCATACAAAACCTACACGTTCATTTACTTTGTACAGCTTAAATCCCTTTCTATTGTCTTTCTAGTCTTGCCTTAGGATCAGTTTTAAGACTACGAACGCGTTGGCATATTTGTGTCTGAGGACCATCCCGAGCTTGTACCACAACGTTAACTCATACTTTACCTCTAGACCCCTTTTCGTGCCAACAACGTTAACCTATCAAGTCGTGCTTGCCTTTCGGCTAAAATCAGAGACGCAACTACGCGATGAGGCTTCATTTCTGTGTGACCGTGCTACAAACCCTTGCTGAGGCCGTGCCTCGTAATTCAGTAAGACTTAACCATATCGCCACCTCGTGGCCCTTGCCGCCTAGCGGACCTTGCTACTTTGATCACCAACTGACCCAATCGAGACTTGTGAACTTAGTATCACTCAACCAACTTGCCTTGCAGCGATTCCTGACTTAAACCCGCGACGACTCAATCAACTTGTGCAACTCTATGCCAACATCTTAAGACTCGACGCCATGATTCGTGCCGAAGCACGACGCCTACGTTGAAACCAAATCTTAGGCCCAATATTGTGTTTTTAACTTGTACACACACCTTCAACTCGATTCCTTGATATAATGCACTCAATACTCGACTAAATCCAAGGGCACACTCGCGGATTGCCGTCGTCATGCCGACATCTATATGAACTTGGTCACTAGCACGACAAGCTATCTTGGACCTCCATTGGATATTAGGGTACGTTCGTATATAACGAGGCACGATCTCGCCGAATTTCCCGTAATACCCGTCCTACGGCGCACCCCTTGGGTCAGGTCACACACCATCCAAGGGTCCCGTAGGCCCGTCTTCCTCCTAGGCCAGATCGGTCCCGTGGCCGCGACAACCGTCTGAGGAACAAATCAAAATCCTTGTGCACCGGTACACAAGTTGTCCAATGACCATTGAGACTCGACCCACTTCCTCATTTCAGGACCATTTTATTGTTTTTACTTTCATCATTTTACTATCTTTTTGAGTTCCACATTCCAGACTTCATCATTTGAGACCCCTCGACGATCCACGGTCGCGAGCATTCTTTCCTTGTTACCATATCATTTCATTCAACTCATGAATGCCTATTTGATAGTCCTTTCTCCAAAACTCATTAAATCAACCGTGGTTCATGCCTTAACACTAAGTCTGTGCATCGTGCCTCAAACAGACTTACGTTCTACGCGACGCTATAGTCCAAGTCATATTTTATATGACGGACCTTGAGATCGTGGGACTATTTAACTTGACAACCGCTGATAGGGCGGGACAACACTTAGATTTACTTAGGTCGTGGACGCTGACGTCAACTACAACCTCCTACTGGGTCGTCCGTGGCTGCATGGGTACATGGTGGTGCCATCTACACTCTACCAATGTATGAAGTATGTGTCCACCAACGACATCATCCGGACAGAGTTCGCGGACATTGACCCTTTCAAGGGGGTCGAAGCCTACTTCACCGATTCTACCCTGTACAAGTCGCCCGACGAAGGAAAAGCCAATGATGCTGACGATGAAGCAGAAACGGCAGCAGAACAGGACATGGAGCCAGAGGTGATTCCCGATGCTCCTTTGAAAATTCGACTCAAAGGAAAACTGCCTCAGACGCTGCCTCCCATGACCATCAAGCTACCTGGAAAAGCACCAACTTCTCTAGGTAGAACACCTACTGAAGCTCCCTTGAAGATACGGCTCAAGGAAAAGTCGCCTCAAACATCGGCTCCCCTTGTGGCAAAACTACAGGGAAAGGAACCAATCACTGAAGGCACAGTTGAGGCACCTCTGAAGGTGCGTCTTAAAGGCAAGCCTCCGCAATCATCCGTCTCATCAAAGCTGCCGGAGAAGGCCCACATAGCCCTCTCGGACCCCAAGGTCAAAGCTGCGGTGGACTCTCCCAAACCAACCCCAGTACTCACAGATGAAGAGCTAGGAGAGTACATATCTGCTGATGTAGATGCACCCTCTCTGGACAATATAATCCCGCAGGACAAAATCTCGTGTTTCATCAATAATAGAGTGTCTTTTAATTATTCTAGTCTTCCATATTGGAATGCCATGTATACATTAGATAACGTTCTACGATCATTGCAAACACAAATAACGATCGTCAATCATGTAAATCGAGTAGTCCCGTCCCAAGGGGTCTATTTTGTGGTCCCACTGCGGAATCGAGACGAAGAATCCATCATCTTCGGCAAATTCGAGCGTCATTAAGACCTTCCGCCACTCGAGCAAGAACCAGATACCGACAGAATATAAGTCTATCGGTACACGGACAAGGTAAAGTACCTCATCCAAAAGATAGATTACGACCTAAAAAGCAACAAAGGCCTGAACTACGGCAAGGGTCGACGTCTTCCTCTCCGGCTCCCAACACCTCAAGGAAAGCTGCAGGACTACTATCATCGAACTCGACGGGGGGTGGGCTATGTCACGCCACCGGCAACTCCAGAGAGTTCGGAGGCAAAAGAAGTAGAACATTCTCATTCGTTCGAAGCATCAACCTGGGATTCCGATACCAGTATCGGCTCAGTCTCCAAGAAGGTGCTATCAGTCAACATGGCATCTGCACAATCTCAAGAAGATGAAGATGAAGACCAAATCCCAGAATTCTTCGAGGAAGAACCTTGGGCTCAACGCCTAGGAGCGCAGTGGGAGTCTCGTTTTGAATTATGTGAACCCCCTACCGAAGACGAAGTCGAGCAGATCGACCTGGGGGATGGATCTTCTTCCAAATCCATCTTCATCAGCAAGAGTCTAAAGGGACCAGACCGAGAATCTTTAATCCAACTGGCTAAAGAATATATCGATGTCTTCGCCTGGAGCTACGAAGATATGTCCGGACTTGATCCCCAGATCGCGATGCATAGGCTTAACATCTTACCTGATGCCAAGCCTATAAAGCAACAACAGCGACGCTTTCGTCCTGACATCATGAACGCTATCGATCAGGAGGTAGACAAACTCCTGACCAGCGGGTTTATCCGTGAAGAACAACACCCGAATTGGGTGGCCAACGTCCCTGTCACCAAAAAGAATGGGAAGATATGGGTCTGCATCGACTTCAGAGATCTCAATGCTGCTTGCCCGAAAGACGAATTCCCACTTCCGATTACCGACGTAATGATCGATAATACATGCGGCTTCGAACGCATGTCTTTTATGGACGGGTATTCGAGCTACAACCAGATCAAAATGTTTTCCGATGACGCAAAATACACGTCATTCAGGACGCCGAAAGGGGTTTTCTGCTACACAGTGATGCCCTTTGGCTTGAAGAACGCTGGTGCTACATACCAACGAGCTATGAGTACCATCTTCCGTCAATATCTTTGCAAAATAGTCGAATGCTATGTTGATGATATCACTGTCAAGAGCCATCTCAAAGGTGATCACCTACAAGACCTAAAGACAGTCTTCGATCTCATGCGAGCGCATCAACTCAAGATGAACCCCGCTAAATCCTTCCTTGGGGTTTCTAGCAGAAAGTTCTTGGGCTTATTAACATGGCAAAAGGCATTCATGTCGATCTCGAGAAGACCAAGGCCATCCTTGACGTGGACCCTCCGAAGAACATCCGAGAACTTCGAGGCCTGCAGGGGCATCTGGTATACATTCGAAGGTTTATAGCAAACCTTTCCGGAAAATATCAACCCTTCACCCAGCTCATGAAGAAGGGGGTCTCCTACGTCTGGACAGAGGAATGCCAGAAAGCTTTCGATGATATCAAGGCTTACTTGACGAGCCCGCCAGTCCTGGTGGCACCCGTCGCAGGCAAACCATTTCTCCTTTACGTCCGTGCCATGGATCATTCCCTCGGTGCTCTTCTGGCTCAGAACAGCGATGCAGGCTACGAGCAAGCTATCTACTACCTCAGCAGGACACTGATCGGGGCCGAACACCGGTACAACCCCGTTGAAAAGGAGTGTTTGACTTTGGTATTCGCCATCCAGAAGACTCGCCATTATGTCTCAGGCCAGACAATTCATGTCATCTCCCAAGTCAATCCGCTCAGGGTTATCATGACGAAGCCAGGATCATTGAACTCCCGGCTAGCTACATGGACGATTCTGTTGACGCCGTACAACATGGTGTTCGTTCCACAAAAAGCCGTCAAGGGTCAAGCTCTGGCCGACTTTTTAGCTGTGCACCCCATCCCAGAGTCCTCCAGACTCTATGAAGACATCCCGGATGAGGTCCAAGAATCAAACGTTACCGAAGAAAGCTCCGTCTGGCGGATGTTTTTCGATGGCGCTTCAAGAACAGGCCCCAAAGGCCAAATCATCGCCGGAGTGAGGATAGTCTTGGTCCCCCCTATCAGCTGGTAAACCAGCGTGCTTACTCCCTTTCGAAGCCGTGCTCCAACAATGTTCCCGAGTACAACGCTCTCATCATGGGACTCCAGCTAGCGCAACAGCTGGGGATGGATCATCTGGAAGCCTACGGCGACTCAAAACTCGTCGTTAACCAGACCAGAGGGCAATACGAAGTTTTCCATGAAGATCTGGTTCCTTACCATGAAGTTGTATTGAACATTATTTCAACCTTCACCAAGTTCTTCATAGAACACGTACCTCGGTTACAAAACTTGTAGGATGATGCTCTGGCTGGCCTCTCAGCCTCATTGGCAGCACCCCTCGGGACTCAACACTACGTCACAGTAGTTGGTCGAGACTTGGTCTGTCCCAAAAACAACCTATGCTCACAAATGGCCCATGCCATGTCAACAAGTGCTGGTGTTAATGTTCGAGACTGGAGGTTCCCGTTCATCGACTTCGCTGTCTACGGAATTCTTCCAGAAGGCCCGAAAGAAGCCGTCTCAGACAGGAGGCGTTCCCTTCGATTCTATTACGATACAGCTACTAAAATGCTGTACCGACGCTCCTACGATGGACTTCTCCATCGGTGTCTGTCCAACGAAGAAGCAGCCGAAGCCCTTCGAGAAGCTCATGACGGAACTTGCGGGGCTCATCAACCTGGGCCTAATTGTAGGATCAACTGCGACACATGGGTTACTATTGGCCGACCATGGCAGCCGACGCCGTCAACTATGCTAAAAAGTGCCATGCGTACCAGCTCCATGCCGACTTCATCCATACACCGTCGGAACCACTACATCCTACGGTCGCCTCCTGGCCCTTTGAAGCTTGGGGCATGGACATTATGGGACCTATCACCCCTCCTTCATCGAGGGAATATCGCTTCATCCTAGCTATCACTGACTACTTCTCCAAATGGTCAGAAGCAGTTCCACTGGCGGAAGTGAAAAGCTCTTGGGTGATCAGCTTCATCAAGCATCATGTCATCTACCGTTTCGGGGTACCTCGGAGGATTATCCACGATAACGGTCCTCAGTTCATCAGCCATATTTTCAGCAGATTCTGTGACAAGAACCACATTTAGAACGTGGCATCAACCGCCTACAATCCGACAGCAAACGGATTGGCCGAGGCTTTTAACAAGACTATCGTCAGGCTACTCAAAAAAGTCGTGTCATCTAACAAACGTGACTGGGACGAAAAGCTCGGCGAATGCCTTTGGGCCTACCGTACAACGGTACAAACTCCGACGGGCAACACCCCATTCTCCTTAGTCTACGAGAGCGAAGCGGTACTGCCTTCGAGATCCAGATACCTTCACTCCGCGTAGCGATAACAAATCAACTAACAGAAGAAGACAATCAATGTCGTCGTCTGCGAGAATTGGAGGCACTTGACGAAAAATGTCTCCTAGCTCAACAGTGCATCGAACTCTATCAAGCCCGTATATCACAGGCTTTCAACAAGAAGGTCAAGCAGAGGACTTTGCAAGTAGGCGACCTGGTTCTGGCAGTCAGAAGGCCGACGGTGTTGACTCACAAAATACCAGGAAAGTTGGAACCTAAATGGGAGGGACCTTTCATCATCGAGACGGTATACTCAAACGGTACTTACCGTCTCGCCTGATCAAACGGGGACTTGTTCATGATGCCCATCAACGACAAGTTTCTAAAGAAGTACTACTCTTGACATCTTTCAGATATGTACTTCCACCTCTACCTAGCAAGGGAATCAGTAGACCTGATCATCAGAGCTCACATACACCTCCCTTTCAAAAAAAATCCTATGCTTTCGGAACCCAATTACCACATTGCATTCTATCTCCAGTAGAAGGACAACCACGTCCACATTACCTCTGAGTTGCTCCTCTACGGCCTACAAAGCGGAATCTTATGCTCCGTAAGACTACGCTACCCATCATGTTTATCACGTCCACATTACCTCTGAGTAAACATCCCGTACAGACAATCCCTGCATTGCCGTACATTGATCGTAGAACTTCCATGTCCATATTACCTCTGAGTAGTTCCGCATATCTCCCCAGAGTCATTCCTACCACGTCCATAACACCTCTGAGTAGGAAGATTCCATCATTCTAACCCCATATTTGCCACGTCCATATTACCTCTGAGCAAACATGTCGGTTCTCTCAAACTTATTATCTGTACCTAACAACCAAGGTGCGCAAAAGATAATAGGTCCACACAAATCACAAGTTCATGACAACAAAAGATGAACACACCACAAAATTCTTTATTTTTCATTCAAAAAGTAAAGGATTACATCTCCAGCATATAACAAAAAAAGGAGAGAAGACTACAAATCCCTAGGCATCATTGGGATTGGCGGACAGCTCTTCGATCCGACGCCTCAAGTCTGCAGCCCGGGTTTCTGCAGTCGCCAAGACCCGACGTTCAGCTTCCTTCCGCATCATCTCCACAGCCTCGGGAGCATTATCGTTCTCATGCTTGGCGTCCAACTCCTGCCGTTGGTGAGTCAGAGAAAGAATATGGTGAGTAATAACTGCCTCTTCTTCCTTGGACGGGATGTGCTCAGCCTGGGTCCGCTCAAGATCTAACATAAGTTGGGCCTTCTGGTCTTCTAGGAAGCGAATCCTGGCATTAACCTCCGCTATACTTGCCTCCAATGAGGCCCGCAGCTCCATCTGCTCCTGTGTGGATTGAGACAGTCTCTCTACTGCAGCCTCAGCCGCGGCCACCTCGCCGTCCCAGATGGCCACCGTGGCCTGATAAGACGACTCAACCTCACCAATCAACTTCTTCTGTTCTGCTTCTATCAGAGCGGAAAAGTCATTCCACTGGATGCTCTGCAGTTCAAAAAGACGCTGGTCGAGCTCAACCACCGACTCCTCCAGAATTACAGCCATGTGATCGTGGCCACGGTACAAACGTATCAAACCAATGAAAGAGAGCGCCATAGCTTTCGCCGTTGTAAAACTCCCATTTGCATTCAGCACCGTTGATACGCCCTTCTGCAGCATCTTATATACTTATTCAACAACAAACTGAACGTACTCATCTGTATCAGCCAGCACTTGAGGCGTCATGGCAGGAGTTGCAGGAGGTACTCTGATAGACGGCGGGCCTGAAGAAGACCCACCGACTTCAATCTGCGAGGCTAAAACCTCGGCATCAACAGGGGCTTGAACTCCGCCACTGGCCCGAGGAGCCAAGAGAGCGGAAGGAGCCGAGAGGGGCGTCGATATCGTACCCCGAGTAGAAGGAACAATAAGGGGTTCCAGCAAACCCTTACCCTTCTCAAGCTCGGTTGGACCACCGACGTCCGGGGCTACCTCCTCCGGCTCCAACACACTATCAGCAGGCCGTACGGGACCTTCCTCCTCTGGCAAAGCAGCGAGATCAGCACTTGTTTCTTGACTCGGCTCCCTTGGAGTCAGGCTCGATGGACGAGTCTCATTTTCCTCACCGAATCCCTCCGCGGGGATAGAATCTGTCGCTACCTCCTGGTCGGCAGCCACCTCAGCCTCTGCTTCTGAGTCTGGGGTAGGGCTCGGCAACGCTACAGCCGACCTCCCATCACCATGACAAGGAGAGGAATCAACCCTCTCCTCTGTTTTAATTATGTCTGTTGCTCCCGCAATATGCTCACTCATCTCTGGAGGAACGTCATCTGAAGAAGACGAACTCCACTCCACTTCCTCATCTGGAAGCCCCGTATCTGCTGGATCTCCAATGTCAGAGGCCCCCACGGTGGCTTGCACCCTCCCGGAAACTGCTGCATCCTCAGCTTCACTTCCAACATAATCTGGAGATACTAAAATCTCCGCAGGAATGGCATCGTCCGGATTCTCCTCCACGGGGGACATCACAATCGGCGGAATACGCTCTTCAGATGAGCCCGCCACCTCCTTTGGTCTGCTAGCATCCGATTTTGGAGTTCGGGGTCTCCTTTTCAGCGGCTCCTACAAAAAGAAAGTATATGTCACAAAAATGGTGGAACTAACCAGACTATGTGGGACATCTTTACCTCCACAGGAGCTGAGTCTGTTGACACTGTCGGTGACAATGCCTTCTTCTGTCTCTTCGGTACAGAAGAGCCAGCCTCTGTATCAGCACGTCTCTTTGGCTGATCGCCCGAGGGCTCTGCCTGACCCCCCGTGGATACGGCAGGGGTACCTCGATAACCTGCCTCCGACGGGCGGTACGACCGAGCCTTCGCCAACAAGTTCCCAGTCGCCTCTAACTGGGTGCCGACAATGAAACTGGTCTCCCTATCATATCCAGGGGCACGGCGTTCATAGCACAGTAAAATTTGGTGGCCGAGAAAAGAATCGGCAAATATGGTTCCAGGTAACACTGATTTCTATTCCGATACACCAGATGGGACGGTCGGATGCTTTGCAACCAGCGAAATCCCCATGGAGGCAGAGTTGTGGCATCTTCACCCAAATCCGTTAAGTCTTTGTTGGCCTCAAAACCCAAAAAGACGGGACAACTTTGGTGATCTCCCACCCCTGAAGGTGGGATAAAACTTTTCTGCAAACAGGAACACCAGTATGTAACCAGCTCCTCTGACGGAAACGGCGGAGGAATGCGTCCCCGGCCCTGTGATCTTCTTCCGGGCCCGGGTTCATCACATTGGGATGGTACAAAATTAACCACCCCATCAAATAATAAAACGGCAGTTCAGCACGGGAAAAGTTGTCATTCCTACCTCGTTCATGAACGACATTTTCCGCAAATTCTCGTAAACCTCGCAGCAGGTTACACACAATTACGGGGAGTAGAGCCAGGCGACAGCCAAAAACCAACTTCACAGCTGGCAGGATTAGGTTCCGGGTTACCCTCTCCACAGAGCCTGACCCGCTCGAAAAGACATAATCCCGAAGCCAAATTATCAGATAAGCAGCCAACACTGCTTTGGACGACATCCGATGAGTAAGATGCCAGAAACAGCTATAGGAGCGTTCGTCCGACTGTCTGTCCTCGTTTTCTCGGGGACTCTTCTCACTTAGCCTGTTTATTTCAGAGAGCACCGCGGTACTGGAAAGCGCTGGTAGATTTGTAAACTGAGAGGGATTCTCCTTGTCTTGCTTAAAGACATAGTCTCTCCAAGCAGTCACATGAGGCTGTGACCCGTCCTTGTCCCTCTTCTGCATATAATAATGATGACTCGCCACTTCCTTGAAGATGGCCATCATCTCCTCTGCTTTGTCCCATAGGACTTGGAACTCCACGTTGGTCGAAAAATATTCCTCATAAGGTTCTGATCCCCAAGGGAGCTTTGACACCTCGTACATTTTATGAAGTGCGAATCCCAGCTCCCCCACCGGAGTGAAGAAAGTCCCGGTCTGAGTGTTAAACATCTCCAGAAGCGCGAGAAACATATGTCTGTTGATGTCGACGCCTGCCTGGGTAGCACGGATTGCGGCAGTCAGCCCAATCTCTCGGAGTTCGGTTCAAAACTGCGTCAGAACCCAGAGTGTCAGCTTGTCCCACTTGGAAACATAGTGACACCAACCCTTTACCCGAAATTCACCTTTCGGGTACGACCGCTTCAACGACAGCATACGATTTGCAAAAGTCGAAGCGCCAAAAGCAAATGTGTTGGTAGGGACGTCACTGTAAATGCTCTCAGGACGCAAAATCTGCCAGGTGAAAGAAGGCCCAGCCCGCGCGGCAGCCAAAGTATCCCTCTGATTGGAGGTAGCATCGATCTTGATGATGCCTGCCACCGCTCTCCCCTGAGACGGGGTTAGCTCCCAAGACATCCTCCTCTTAGAAGCAAGTCGACAGAAAGCCGTCAAAGGCCATTGACGCTCAAGTTGCTTAACATTCATATGCACCCCTCTGGCTGTAAAGAACCAATCTTCCTTGATCTTTAACACCTTTGCTTCAATAAAAGTAAGGCGGTCCCCAAACAGGAACTCGGGCTTCAAGAAAGTCACATTATCAGAAATGGCAGATTTCAAAATGCCACGCTCCATCATCCGTTGGAGGAACCCATGCTGTTGTTCCCGAATTTGGATCATTCTCTCGGGAGACTGATCCAGCATAATGGCAGTTTGGGCAGGATTTATCACCTCCTCATTATAATCTACTCCCATCTGACAAAGAGCAACATCTAGAAGCACTTCGTTCAAGAGTGGGACAGTCATCGACACTGGCGGTCAGCAAAAGAAGTCAAAAACTCAGATATATTAGAACAACAAAAATTTTGAGTTATGCTCTCACCAAAAGTGCATACACTGAACCAACCTGGAAAGAAGCTTCAGCGCATCATCAGGGTCTAAACCCATGCGCCTCAGCAAGGAAGCTTCGGCGCATCATCAGGGTCAAACCCATACGCGTCAGCAGTGAAGCTTCGGCGCATCATCAGGGTCTAAACCCATGCGCGTCAGCAGGGAAGCTTCGACGCATCATCAGGGCCTAAACCCATGCGCGTCAGCAGTGAAGCTTCAGCACATCATCAGGACCCAAGGTCCATACGCGTCGGCGTATATGAGTTCTAAAAACGGCCTACACGAGTACAGAAAGGTACGATAAAGAGCGACGAAACCCACCGATCACCGCCGGCCGAACGTCGACGGGCGTCCTGGGGACATCATCTACAGCAGCCTCCACAGGCTCTTTCCCTTTGCTTCGTCCCTTGGCAGCACCACCGCGAGGAGGTTTGGGGGCCATTTCGTGAAAGAAGAAGTTAGGGTTTTTCGAAAGAAGAACTCTAGAGAAAAGCAAAGAGGAGAAGAACCCTCTCTCTCCATCAGACGCCTATTTATAGGCTTGGGCATACGTGGAAACCGATGAGGAGTGACGTCAGCCACCGCTTGGGGTTCTGCGAAATGATAACTGTAAATAATTCAAAAAGATCATCATTAATCCTTTGTTGATTACTTCGAAGCGGAGCATGCGCCCCATCACTGATGCGCGGAGAAATCATGCGCCCGAACAGTCATATGCCCCGTTGAAGACACCACCATGCTTCTTATTCAAAGTATTCCAAAACTTGACCAAAAGTTTTGAAAACTTTGAAGGGGGTCTTGTAGAAGCATAAAATTTCAGGGCGCATCTATGTGCCAGAATTTCTATGCGCTCAAAGAACATGCACCAGGGAGCTCAAACGAAGTACTTGGCACAGCAAGATAGCAAAAGTATAGACAATCAAAAGAAGATTTTTATTTCATATAAAAGTCTATTACATGTCTAAAGGAAAGGCTTTACATAGGAGAATTTCTACAAAAAGAAACATCCTAAGACTACAGCCAGGCGCAGCAAACTGCCATGCGCCTCCCACCAGGCGCATCATGATAGAGGCGCATCACTTCAGCGTCTCAGTCAGGCATGTCTCTTCAGCGTCTCAGTCAGGCGCAGCCTTCAGTGTTTCAGTCCGGCGCATCTCTTCAGCGTCTCAGTTATGCGCATCATGAAGTCTCAGCATATGCGCCTTACTTCGACCCGATCAAATGCTTTGACTAATGAAGCATTTATTGAGCAGAACCTGGATGGGCGATCAACTCCACCCTAGCGGGAGGAAGAGCTCTCCTCCGAGGCTAAAGGAGCAGCTTTCAACACAACCAGAATGGGCAACACCCACTCTTGCAGGAGGAAGAGCTCTCCAAAGCCCAAGGAAGATGAGAGCACCACAATTCCGATCTGTGGCTCTTCCAGCACAGGGCTCGAGCATCCCGATCTTTGGATGCAACAGACACCTTCAGCCTGCCTCAGAAGCCCTCGACCCCGACTTTTGGATGTAACAGTCACCTTCACGAGTGCATGAATGAAGATAATGTGTCGCATCTTCACCCTCGGGAGCATCTCGTCAACAGAATGTGCTCGAGCAAACAAGTTTATTCGGGAAGATGTGAGAAAATGAGAGGCAAACTCTCTTCTTGCCACTATTTATAGGCCGGGCAAATCAAACCCATGCGCCAAGTGGCGGGCTCTCCGAATCCCATGCAATAAACTTGCATTTATGGTGATAAACATGACGCTTCGAATTCAGCCAAGTCAAAACGGCTATTTAAAGCACTTAAAGAACACAAAAGTTGGACCAATAAAAGCACGCCATGCAAAAGGATGCGTCGGTCAGACACCGCGCATCGTACAGACGCGCCCTTCGGTTCCAAAGCGCCCCGTATGGATGCGCCCAACAGAGCACAAACCCATGCGCCCTAATCAACATGAACCCATGCGCCCATTTCGGCTCGTCACCCATCAAGCAATTATTGCTTAAGTAACAGAGTTGGCAGCATGTCCCCCCAGGAGTGGACAGTTATCAGCTTTTTCAGAAGACAAAGCGTCGCTGACATCAACATCATTATTACTTTTCTCCGACGGCTACGACCCACGTGGCCGACCAACCACTCGCATGCGCCTCAGCGGCCATGCGCCTGAAGATTCGCATGCGCCTCAAAAGTCGTGCGTCCAGACTGGTTCATAACTCCTGAAGGTTGTGAGCTAAAGTCTTCTCATGTTCCGGATCCCAAGCGCATCCTATCAGATCACTCTCTACCAAATCCGAGATCTTTGAGCCATGGACGTGCGCCACGTGTCCTTTGACTCAATTTAGTCAATAAAGGGGTGGTAATCACCCAAGATCTCAGCAACAGAAAGATCCTCTCCCCTGTTACGTGCCAGACCATAAAAGCAACATGAAGGATTCAACCCACAAATGATGGCGCATCATCCATGCGCCTCCCGCAGCTTCAACCACGTGGCGTCCCCACGTACAGGCGCATCCTACATATGTGCGCATGAGCAGCCAGCCTGCAAGCTATAAATAGGAGGATCATTTCCTTCTTCCACACAGAGAGACAGACACACACACACAGACACACCTACGGACAGAAGTCTACATACACAGTGAGAGAGGCAGATACAGACACTCAACGTCTTCTTCCTCTCCGCAAGCTCCAGCACCCAGAGCAACTCAGACCTTCAGAGAACCGAGAACCGTCGTCAGATCGTCAACGGAGTCAACGCATTACCACTCGCTCCATCGACACAGGGACCCAGATAAACAAAAGCGTTCTCCTAGGACTACATCTAAGTCCTACATTGTAAGACTGTTCTGTTTGTAATTGAAATTACAATAAAAAGATTTTAATGGCAAACAGTGATAAGGCATGAAAGTCGACTAGCATTTGGTATGGTCGAGTCTATAACTCTCAGGATTAAGTTCCAGTCATTCTAGACATCCATAAACCAATCGAGATACAGGGCACATTCCACACAACAATATGTATTAAGAAAATATTAACATATCATGATTATAACGAGTTCAGGCCAAAAGGCGTAAGGATATAATAAAGGGTGTCATGCGCCCAAGGAGTACGCCTAAGGAAGTACGCATAAAATGGAGTTACACGTAAAAGAATAACATCACGCGTGAACTTGTACGCGTATAGAAATAGCATCACATGTAAAGGAAGAACATTACGCATAAAGGAATAACATCACGCGTGAACTTATACGCGTAAAGAAATAGCATCACGCGTGAACTTGTACGCGTAAAGAAATAGCATCACGTGTAAAGGAAGAACATTACGCGTAAAGGAATAACATCACGCGTGAACTTGTACGCGTAAAGAAATAGCATCACGCGTAAAGGACGAACATTACGCATAAAAGAATAACATCACGCGTGAACTTGTACGCGTAAAAAAATAGCATCACGCGTAAAGGAAGAACATTACGCGTGAAGAAATAGCATCACGCGTAAAAAAATGACGTTACACGTGAATGAATACGCGTAAAGGAAATCAAGCCAGGGGAGTACGCGTAAAGAATAGGGTTACGCGTAAAACTTGTATGCGTAAAGGGTCGAGTTACGCGTAAAAGCTTGTACGCGTAAAGAGTTAAAGTTTATGCATGAATGAATACGCGTAAAAGGATACTGTTACGCTTAAAGAATACGCGTAAAGGAAATACGCCAAGCCAGAATAGACTTGCGTAATCCAGATTCACGCTGACATGAATGATCGTGGGCGTAGAGCTTGATATTACGCGGGCACGTATAAACGTGGGCGTAGAGAACATTTAGAACTCCACTTCCATGAAACCTTCAATCGAAGCCAAAAATGGGACTTTTATGGATCAAAATGGGGTATAACACAAATCTCAACAACCCGGAATGATCAAAATTTGGAAATAAGGAAGTTTGGTAGATCAAAACCACTAAAATCCGAAAATAGTAAATTTCTAGATCTACAAAAATAAAACTCTCAAAATGGAAAATGTCAAGTTCTAAACTATCTTAGAATTATGAGAGGAAGATAAATGAACCATAAAAATGGGTTCTCATGTGGAAGCAAGATGTACTTGCCTAAGCCCTCGGTAGGTGGAGAGAGTTATGAGGAAGAAGAAGAGTAAATGAGAAAAAGAGAAGTAATGAAGAGAGAGAGAGAAAGGGTTGGACTTTAAATGGAGATGGTGGTAGATAGGGAGTTGGTTGGGTTCATGATGAACCACCAAAACAAACCAACCCAAGCTGAACCCAAGAGCAAAAACAAAAGCAGAAAATAAAATATAGAAAAATAATTAACATAAAATTAAAGGAATTAAATACAGAATAAATGCATGATAGAAATTAAATAAATATATTCAAGCAGTACACGTATTAAAATACGCATTCTGGGAACGGGAAGTGACACGTACCTATTAGGGGTGAGCAAATACAGACCGCTACCGAAAAACCGACTGAATACCGATTAAAAATATTCCGAAAAACCAAACCGAAATTATGTACCGATACCGAATTACCGAACCGATTAAAATATGGTATAATGGTAGTGGTAACGGTTTGAATGTAATACCATACCGAAAATACCGAACCGAACCGATTATATATATATATATATATATATATATATATATATTTTTATATATATATATATATATATATATATATATATATATATATATATATATATATATATATATATATATATATATATATAAACTAAAACAAAGATATATATATATATATATATATATATATATATATATATATATATATATATATATATATATATATATATTCCTTAGAATGTTGTTCGTGATTAATTTTATATTACTCTTTTTTATTTTTATCTTTGTTTTAGTTTATATATATATATATATATATATATATATATATATATATATATATATATATATATATATATATATATATATATATATATATATATATATATATATAATATTCCTTAGAATGTTGTTCGTGATTAATTTTATATTACTCTTTTTTATTTTTATCTTTGTTTTAGTTTTTTATCTTTGTTTTAGTTGAAAATTAGTTTGTTAGAACTTAGAATGGATTTTGGTGGACTTGAAGTTATGTTAAGAATGCTAAGAATTGAGTTTTGGTCTTTTGAGCTTATATTTTTTGTGTTTTCATATAATTTTGAAATAAATTTTAGTGTGCTTAAACTTATACTAAGAATTAAACTTAGTGATCGTGTTTGATCTTCTAAGCTTTTTTAGGTATTTGCGACTTGTTACATATTATTATAATAAATTTGATTAATTGCTTGCTTGGTAGAGGCTTGGCTTTGAAATTTAATGCTTCAAAAAAAAAGTAAAAAACTATTTTTCTAAGCTAAGAGATTCATATTAAGTGTGTTGATTGATCAAATGTTAAATGGTAAAATACCAATACCGAACAAAAACCGACCGAATACCAATTTAACCGAAACCGAAAAAAACCGATTCTAAATGGTACGATATTGGTATTGATCTTTTAAATACCGATTTAAAAATTTACCGAAAAATCCAACCAAATATCGACCGATTATACCGACGCTCACCCATAGTACCTATATTCAAGGCGTCCCGAAGATATATGTATTTCGACCAAGTCCAGTGGTAACAAATTGGATCAAAGCTGACAGGTAAATTTCAATCATATGCTTGCCATCTCGTACTCTAGTGCTTGTTCTCGTAATTTTATTGCATATGCATATTGATAAACACACGATCATCCAACAAAAGTCAAGGCACACGATGCAATTTAAAAATCGTATTTCTCACTTCGTAAGTTTTGTATGGACTATCAACTCTATGCGTCGCGTCAAGACGTTGCGCATCCGATCGCAACGATCCTTCGCAACGCCTTGCGTTCGAAGTCGCCACCCAACTATTTCCGAAGTCTTGCTAGGCAACTTATCTCGATACGATTTCCTTTGTTGACTTGCAAAAGCATCAACATTTAGGACTACATCCGCTAGGTGACTTACCTAGCACCATGCTTAGAATTCTCCCAACGCAACTCAAATTGACATGGCACAAAGGCCACAATCTATCCGACACAATAGTTTATATCGAGGCGACGGTGCTCAAGGCAACTATCTCCTTGACACGAAGTCTCTACGATGTATCTAACATCCAATTTCCTAACGAGTAAGAATTTACTAGCCAAATTTCCAACTTATCCGTCTCGCAACATCGAATATAAGTTTGATTCACGCAAGCTCAATTGCAAGGTGAATCCGAATCTAACGACATAACTCGTAAGTCATCCCCTTATCATTCTCTCTCGTGCATAGCACGACTCTCGCACTCGCCTATCCGAATCACCAAGTTCGTTGGCGAATTTCAAGTTCGATCGTCGACCAACATAACCATTCAAGTATTCATCCGACGAATACTCAAAATCTAACTGTATCATTCGCAATCGAAAGTTGTTCCAATAATTCTCAATCGCCTAGACTTATCGTCAACAGGCACCATTTTATATTTGTTATCGATGCAATCTCCTATGCAATATCGCATGGGTCATCTTACGGTCTGCAACATTCGATATGATTTGGCGGTCAAGTCTTCTAGGGTCAGCTGCCCCGAAACTACGCTCGATAACTGTGGATCATCACCGAAGGCCAGTTTACTACGAACCATGCTATATCTTATTTCGGAGCCGAATCATGTTCCGACGATTCTACGCGACTACCCAATTTTGGACAAAATCGTTTCTATCGGCACAACTGATGTGAAACTATCCTCCAAGTAAAGTTATGCACTAACGTCGATGATTTCACAAAGTTACAAAACATCTATTCGTATCGAGTTCGGGTCTATCTTATTTGCGGTCGACACACGAGATGCTATACGCATCGAACAATCGTCGATGACTTATTGTCTCGTTTTGATCAATCACGAAGTTCATGATCAACCAGTTCGTTCCTTCTCATATCGTTATTTATAAAACTTTGATAGCGCAAGGCGCACTCCATTTTGTATTCTCACATCGTGCTTACGTTTCCTTGCGTATCGATCTCGATACGTCGTATCAATTTCGATAGTATAAGGGTCAACTTTGAATCCATTTCAACGTCGACAACTTGCATTGCATACTTCCAAGTTCTCTACAAACATTTTTGTACGTCTCGAATCATTTTTCGATTTGTTGCATTCCGCTATGCCTTGATCGCGTAACCGAGTTACCGATCATCCATCATCGAACCCTCGAGTTATACGATCACGCCCTCTAAGGTTTCGCGTGTTTCAGTCGTACTCAAATGAGTTTTGCCGTAACGTAACCAACTATTTCTTAGGCACGATTACACGCGTCAACCAACTTTTTCACCGAAGTCGCAAGTCGTGCGATTTGATTACAATTCACATCGCCCAACATTTCTTTCGAGATCGCAAGTCGTACGATTCGATTCGCCTCGTCCAATATTTCTATCGAGATCGCAAGTCATGTGATTCGATTTGCCTCGCCTAACATTTCTATCGAGATCGTAAGTCGTGCGACTCATTTGTAAGTTCGAGTTTCCCTTTCCCGTCGATCCGATTATTGTTTCAAGGCATAATCGTTTTGTTAGTCTCGGTCGTCCGACCAGCTTATAATTTCCGTCCGACGTATCATTCATTGATACGAGTACTCGTCTTATCGTCCCAACCAATTTTCGAAGAACACTTGCATCAACATACCGTCATACAAATTTCCAATCGAGTCTCGGTACTCTTCCGTCCGTTACGGACCAACCTTCCGTAATTTTCACAACGCATTGATGCAATTCATCGCACAAGGGGTATACCATATACCACTCAAAATTGAGTCATTCATCGCCTACGTGGTATGGCATATATCACTCGAAAATCAAGCCATTTCCTCGCATTATACTTAGTATAAACCAACAATCTCTCCCGACTCACGATTTCCGCAGTGATCGTGCTTGATCACAACCGTAACTTTGATTAAATCCAATCCGACACAACTCGGCCAATGTTTTTATTTGCCAACACAAGTTTGGTATACAATCGAACGATTCATTCTATCGATTTTATGATTTTATTTTCTTCCGTTGCATCTCGTGCAACGATTTATTTCTAATTTTTTTGTACTCTGTGCAACAATTACTTTGATATACGTTGCACCACGTGCAACAATTTTACTCTCGACACGCGTTACACATCGTGCAATGATTTATTTCCGACTTTCAAAGTCAATGCTCAAATCTGTTCAACACATTCGATATTGACTTATCACTTTTATTTCAACGCATTATTTAAGCTTTCGCATTGGTGCAACCAATATTCAAAATCCATTGCACGTCGTGCATGGTTTTATTTCTCATTCAACATGTTACATTGCAACAATATCTCAAATCACCTTTCACAATTTGTTGCACTTGCAGCAACTAACATTTTCATGGCTCGTTGCATTCAATGCAATATACCCTTCGTGACTTTCTTAGCAAACATCATGTAATTTTCAAAACACATGCGGTAAAATTACACGATTTGTATTAGACTTATTGTATGGAACATCCAGTGCGGCATCGAGTAGAGTCAAGAGTGATTTCAAGTGGTAATGGGCAACTTTTAGAATTGTAATGAAGCGAGCGTCCAGAGAAAATTCAGCCTAGAGCTCTGATACCAATCTGTCACGCCCCGACCCGAAATCATCCAAATCATCGTCCTCGCAGGGGGCGTGATGCCGTACGAGCCTGGAGTTGCACTCGTGCAAGGCAAGATGACAAGTCTCAAATGGTTATCTTTGAGTTGATGTGAACAACGAAAGAAAAATAGAGTATACGAAACGATTCTCTTTATTGATATTCGAAATGAGATTACAAAGGCTTTTGATAGCCAACAATATATGCCAGATTGGCTACAACACTCAGGTTCTCTCTTGCCCACAAAGGATTTTACCATTCCATACATCATGCCTTCTATATCTCGGCCGCATCAATCCTGTTGCATGTTCGAACGTCAATGCGGTTGCACGCTTCAATACGCTTCGACATTCCAAGCCTCAACGCGTTTAAGCGATGCTTCGCCGCGAGCAATTCATTTTCTGTACCCTGCATGAAAGCTGGTGGGGGATCAGTACGTTCGTTCTCGCATGTACTGATGCAAAGATCTTCTTTCCAAATCGACATTTTAGTATTTATGTTGAATCATTCAACTTAGCTTATGATCTTGCTATGTTCTCCTTAGGGTCAATTTTATGGCATATTCGAAAGCGTAAAGCATGTTAGTATAGCAAGCATGTTAGCATAGCAAGCATGTTATTCGAATTAAAATAGGCAAGCAAGCAATCTCGTATATGATTCGTGGCGCGACTTCTTACCAAGTCGACGCACTCGCCCTTGCACCGACGCAAGGTGAATGCGTCCCGTTCCTTCCCTGTCATGTTATAAGTGCATCTCTAAGCAGGATCTATGTGTGCGGGACACATACATGCCTACACTTTCAACCCATCGTTCCTTAGCTATATGAAGGTCTTAGCGTATCCGCGCCGGAATGGACTAAAGGAGTTCCTAACTTTCTTTTCTTTCCTTCTTTTCTCAAATTTGTTTGGGTAGCCCGGGGTTTCACGGGTTTGATTGCTATCCCAAACAACCGAAACGTTACCGCTGTATACCAACATTTGCGGCTTTTCCCCATCTATAAGCTAGTGCTACTCGTCTTAAGGATGTGCGCCTATCAAAGGTACACATTCCCTCCTAGGCTAAACGGTTCCGGGGCGCTCCGGCACTTAACCGTTCGAGAGAACACCCGTGCACGGGAGATTATTATATTTTAATCTCCAGTCGATCCCATTCGACCATGCAACGCCCTTATATTTCAAACAACCAAGCATAGTCTTGAGTCCGAGACTCAGAATTTATCATCTCGTATTTCTTTCGTTAACTTTCTATGTTCTTACGTTTCATACTTCGTTTCAATGTTCAATGGCATCATGCCTCAACTCAATGTTCGTCAACCGAACGACCCAAAGGTCCCGAACACCTTTCGAGGCTTCATGTCATATCCGACAGTTCTGCCACATTCATGCCACAACTGTATTCTTTCGCAATAAAGCTATCTTTTATTATCTCGTGCACGTAGGCACGTTTCGACCGTATTTCCATATTCTATGCCTTAGTGTTCAATGTCCGTGGCTTGCGCGCTAGGGCGCTCGCCTATTATCTTTCAATGTTCTAGCCTTTTTAACTCGTACGCGAAGGCACGGTATGGTTCATGCACTAAGGCACTCGCCGAATACAGTTATCCCATGTTCTTGCGGCTTGCGCACCGAGGCGCTCGCCTTTGCGATATCCAATGTTCCATAGCGACTCGTGCATTCGATGCACGTTTTATTTCGATTGTACTAACTTAATGTTCGACACACAATATGATTTATCTTCCGATCGGACCACGCCCGTGGCGTCGATAGGTTAACTTAGCATACAATGATATATTTTGACTTATCGCATGAAGGAGTAAAAAGAAGAGTCAATCCTCCCACCTTTGAGTCGATACGCCTTTGTCATTTCGTCGAGTCGATGCGGCTCGATTTCATAACTTCGTTGCACGGCCATTCTCCTGACTTAGCCATTCGAGCACTTCGTGCTTATTGAATTATACATCCGATTTGGCTTACCGTGCCCAAGTCCTTGTCCGTCGCAAGACGACGATTTGGTTTCGTGGACCCGTCGTAAAATAGACGAAATGTTGACCTCTAATATTTTCACGTAAACGTATAGCCTGCACATGAAACCAACTAAAATTAATACTTGCATCGATTCGGACTTGCGCCTTGGTCGATTCGATTTCTTAGAATCTTCGAGCCGATTCAACGCACTAATCCTTCGGGGCAACGCGGCACTTTGCATCGATTTCACTCGATGCATTCTTTCGGGATAAGGCAACTCTTCGCATCGACTTAGTTCGATGCGTTGCTCGGGAAAACGTAACTCTCGTATCAATTCGCATCGATATATTTCAATCGATCAACGTGACTTGTTGAGTCAATGCTTCAGCGTAATGCGCCGTACGGAGCGGGACATTACAATTATAAAAAATCAAACGTTCATAGAATTTAGTGAAACTTGAATGGAATGATATACAATATTACCGAGTTCACGAAAGTTTCTTGGATCTGGAATCCAGTCAGCGAGGTGCTCCAAAATTGCTCTTAAAGTTGCCGAAGAATTACGAAATTCTGAGATCAAAAAGTACAAAAAAATAATGTGTCGAGTCAACTTTTCGATCGAATTTGACCTAACAATCGTTTATCATATCGAACGAAACTTGGGGCAATAATAGAGAACCTTACCGATATTGTATCAAAAGTGATGGATCGATCGACAGATCAACCAATGATGAAGGAGAAATCTGAATCCAAAGTCTGAGAAAATTTGTGAAATTCTGTCCCTCAAATTCCAATATGAGGAGCAAAGTGTGATATCAAAATTCAATGATCAACGTACGATTATTATGTAAAACTAGATTGAAATCGAAGAGCTGTAGATTTAGTTTGTATTCATGAAAATAGATCAAAAATTTATAGAGAAATGAGATAGTACCGATCAACAAAAGTTGATGTGTCAAAACTGAATCGAGCTCGGTCGTCACGTCGAAATCGATTGCAAACGCACAGATCACTCGAGAAGGATGATGGCACATTGTGGGGGTGTCAGTTGGATCAGTATAGGGTGGCGATGGGGGTGCTCTGGCGTGCAGCCTTGGGGGTCATTGCCGTTGCGACGATGCACGGGGACGACGTAAGGCGCGTGGAGGATCGCGCGGCTGACCTCGCTCAGCGGATCTGGTCAGCGCACGGCTGAGCGCGGCGGAGGCCGGCGCTAGGCGCTGCAGCACGGACCCAGGATGCGGGCGACTAGCTGGTAGTGGCGGGAGGGTTACGGTCGGCCGAGGAACGGCGTACGACGCCAGAGTGGGTGGGGCACTGCCAGCGGCGAGGCCGCACGGGAGCCAATTGCGAGGCAGACTGGGGTGGCGCTGGAGACGGTCGGTCGAGCAGGGCTAGGTTCGATTATAGGGGGTGCTGTCTGTAGAAGCATGAAATTTCATACGCATCAAGAGGAGCAGAATTTCTATGCGCCACTTACATCATGCGTCGAAGAGTCAGGATAAATGTCAGCGCATCATTCAAAGACAACAAAGATAAAAAGCACATGAAGAGTAGATTTTTTATTTCATATGAAAATCTATTACATGACTAAATGATTACAATAAAAAGTCTGTTACAAAGAAGCCTAAAGTCTACAGCTAGGCGCATCACTCTAACGTCTCAATCTAGACGCATCACTCTGGCATCTCAGTTCAGACGCATCACCCTTCCTCATCAGAGCGAATCACTTAGTGCTTCGGCTAATGAAGCATTTATTGAGCAGAACGCGGGTTGACAATCAATCCAAACCAGGTGGCACTTCAAGCATAACGAAAGTCGGGGCACGACGACCCCGATCTTTAGATGCAACAGGCACCCAACGCCATCTCATAGCAGAATACGACCAACCAGAGGCTCAAACATAAGTTGTTGTGTCGATAACTCTCTCGGCACATCTCAGTTTTCTGAAAGAATTTGCCGTCAAAGCTTCTTCCAATGAAGAGATCCACAATCTGCAGTGCAACATCTTGCCAAGGAGGAGGATCGGTTGAGTTCATCTCAAATGAAAAGTTTGGATGAAATGAATGACAAAATTCTCTACACTGCTATTTATAGGCCAGGACAAATCAAACCCATGCGGCAAGTGGCAACTTCTCCGAAGTCAGTACAATAAACTTGCATTAATGACGATGAATATGTCACCTCAAACTCAGCTAAGTCAATAAAGCTGACCAAAGCAGATGTGCTACGCAGCTTGTGCGCTCGTCAGCTCCATGCACTGCACATCTGATGCGCCCACCTAAAGCTCTCCACCCATTAAAAAGTTTAATGCTAAAGTGACTGAAATGATAGCAGCACGCGTCTCGAAGTCTGAGCAGTCAGCTTTTGCAGAAGACGAAGAGACGCAATCATCACTCTTTTGTTGGTTACGGCTGTGCTCTGCCACATGGCCAAATAATCACTTGCATGTGCTCATGCAGCCATGCGCTCAAACTCTGTATGCGCCTCAAAAGCCGTGCGCCCAGAGTTGCTCTTGTCAGAAGCAAAGTCTTCTCATACGCCAGATCCTAGGTGCATCCACTCAAATCAACCTGCAAAGATCTTCGAGTAATGGGCACGCGCCATGTGTCTTTGACTCAGGTTTGGCTACGAATGGGTGCCAACCATCCAAGATTTTGACAACAACTAAATCTCAGCAACTGCCACATGTCAGCTCCTCCGAAGCCCAACAGTGCAGTCCAAACAGATTCAGTTCCAACTCCCCGACGCATCGTCCATACGCCCAACAAAGTCAGACACGTGTCGTCCCTACATGCAAAACCTCCATACACACATCGCATATGCGTACATAAGCAGATCATTCTGCTGCCTATAAATAGAAATATCATTACTTCATTCAACCTCTTCAGCTCTCCAACTTTTTCAACCTCTTCAGTATCCAGAGAACTTGTAAGAGTTTCAATCCTCTTCAACTCCATGCCTGTTCCAGAGCAACTCAGACCTTCAGGAGTCCGAGATCGTCGTCAGATCGTCAACGAAATCAAAGAATCACCACTCGCTCTATCGACACGGTTCCCAGATAAAAACAAAAGTATGCTCCTAGGATCCCAGTGAGATCCTACATTATACTCTGTTCTATTTATGATTATATATGAAGTTCATCCCGAACACTTGTAATAGCAAACACTGTCGTATGAAAAATGGGGAGTTTTAAAAGATAGGAGGAGAGAGAGAGGAATAGTAATATACATATAATTTGGAAAGAATTAATATAATAATGAGGAATTAATTATGGATTGATTAGGACTTACGAGTTTGAATGAAGGGATTCATAAGAAAAGTATTAGGAAAAAAGAAATACTTTATTAGGGGAAAAAAGGTTTTAATATTTGAAATAATACTATAACATATATACCTATTAAATATATCTTAAATATGTATATATGTGTACAAATAAAAACAAGAATAAAATGATTAAGAAATTGGAAAAGAAAAATACCATAAATGAAGGGGGTTTTACACGATGACAGTCGTCATTTTGAACATTGGATAACATAATATTCTCTTTGTCCTAAATTAGATATCAATACTTCTAATTTTGTTGAATGTTTTAACAATTGGATCAGGAGGTTACGAGATAAACCAATAACAACACTTCTCGATGGTATTAGAGCCAAGATTATCACACTTCATGACAAGAACAGAAATATTGCTGAAAATATATACACATATTATTGTCTAAAGATGTTACAGACTGTGGCTTGTATAAACAGAGAAATGCATCATCTAGAAATATAAGGTATTGATAGCAATACATATGAAATAGTAGATCGTGCAACAAGTAGAACATATATTATACGACTAGAAGACAGATCTTGTGCATGTTTAAGGTGGTATCATATTTATATACCATGTGTGCATGTATTCTTTGTGTGTATATATTCTAATATTGATATTGAAAGTATTTATCATCCAATATTTTCTAAGGAGAACCTGAGAAGTGTATACAAACCAAACCAATTCCAATTTCCTACCAGATTCAAGCTCCTTTGCTGAGAGAAAAAATTGGAGTACCGGATGTACGACGTAAAGCCGGAAGGCCAAAGAAGAAGCACATCCAATCCCGGTACTCATCAACAAGAGAACTTTGTTGCAGTAATTGTGGTTTGATGGGGCACAACCGAAGGAGATGTACAAGCAAGCCAAGAGAGTAAAGTAGATTTCCAAATATTTAGTAGCCAAATATTGATAGAAATCATACTTGCAAATAAGAAAAGTTGACAAATTTTGTTTCATTCCAAACTTGCAAATATATTAGTAGGGAAACATTGTTACATATCATACTTGCAAATAATATAAGTTGACCAACATTGTTACAAAATTTGTTTCATTCCAAACTTGCAAATTAGTAGAGAAACATTGTTACATATCATACTTGTCTATCTAGACCCCCGGGCAAGTTGTCTATAATCCAATCGTTGTCCAAGCCTAAGGCCTAGTCGGCTCCTCCGGCCCGCTGTATCCTCGTGTACCTGCTCCTCTTCATCTTCATCTTCATCTTCATCCTCATCCTCATCATCATCCTCATCCTCATCCTCCTCTTCGTCTTCATCCTCCTCCATCTCTTGAGTCTGGGTAGGCACTGGTGCTGTTGGAGTTGAAAAATTTTGTGTATAAAATGCCATAACCGGAAAGTCATAAGCTATTGCTGAAGTCGAGTACTGCTCTCTCCTGTGTACTGCTGAGTACCGCTCTCTCCTGTGTACTGCTGAGTACATCTCTCGCCACGTCAAACAGTCCGCCATCAAGGATGGCGCGGACTCTCCCCTCTCTCTGCCACATCATCCCACCCGCCATCATTGATGGCGCGGGATCCCCCCTCTCTGCACCACCTCATCCACCACACCATCAATGATGGCGGTGGCTCGCCCTCTCTCCACCAAGTAGGCGCCCTCGCCATCTCCAATGGAGATTCGTCCCCCCAAATGCATTTTTCAAAACATCTTCCTTTATTTCGTTTAAGTTCTTCCTCTTATACGAAAATTTCAGGAAAAAAAAAGAAGAAAAAAAAAACTTTATAATTTCTGCTATAATAGCGAGAGAAATTGTAAATACCCCCATTTTAAACGGTTTTTGAAGTTGAGAACAACCATAACTGAAGTACAAAACCTTTTGCCAACACCAAATGATCTTGTGGCATATGCATGTTTAACTGAGCATTTTTCGAGAAAAAAAAAAAAGATAGATCGATCCGGCATCACTATCCAGATCCTGATTGGACATATGAGTCAGATATCTTAGTGACGGAACATCGACGGCTTAGCAACCGAATATTATGATTCGTAGTGGCGGAGTAGATCTGTCGCTAAAGCATCGCTAGATATTTATTGATAGAAAAACGACGACTTAGCGACCGATTTTTTTGGTTACACCCAAATAATTTATTCGTCGGTAATCAATCGTTTTCCATAGCTACCAGACAGCTTCTGTCGCTGAATTCAGTCGCTAATTTGACATATTTTTGTAGCAGATTGTTTCAATAGAGACGGAGGGGCAACGCCACCACATCTACAGTGGAATACCTATAAGCATTCCTGACTTGTGCAACATGGCTTCAGCAGAAGAGCTTATGGCAAGATCGAACGGTTTGTAGAAGAGTAACTTCGCTACAGACTGATCCAAGAGATTTGTGTTGGCATCGGTGCCTCCTGCCAACCTGCAGAACCCAACAATAGAAAAAATTAATGTGGATAATAGAAGAACTAGAACAGCAATGCACCAAGACTCATTGTGTTAATTGGGCCGGGCTGGGCCGACCCGGACCCGGTTTTAATGGGTCCTGGGCCAGATCGGACTTAGTCCGGTTCGAAAGACGGGCCGGGTCCGGGCCAACCCGGGTCAGCGAACCCCAAATCCAGTCCGGACCCACGGCCCGATTTACAGCGGGCCAGGCTGAACAGGGCTTGGGATGGGTCCGGGCCAGGCTGAACCGGGCTTGGGCCGGGCCGGTTCAGGGTTGGACCGGCCGGCGTGGTTTTGGTTTAAAAAACTAATTTTTTTTATATATTTAAAAAAATTAATGAAAAAAAAATTAAAATTTTTTTCTAAAAAGAAAGTTTATTCTTGCAAATTGAATCGATGTCGGCCGTTATGCAAACATATCATGGCACGAAAATTTGAAAAAAAAAAAAGAAAGAAGAAAGCTTTCAGAAGTCCTCAAACTGAAGCAACTTTCAGAACCATATATCCAAAAAAAAAAAAAAAATGTTTAGTGTAAAGTATGAAACCTTTTCGAACTTCTTGCAAATACACTCTCGCTGCTCCCGTTGCTTAAATCCGAAAGATTGGGCCTCTTCATGCTACTCCTGGCCAATCGGTACAAGCTGTTGCTAATGCACCGTCTTGCTGCGACATCCATCTGTAATGAAGAAAGGAAGGATTGTTTGCTTCAGCAATGGGATGGAATGCTTTCATTATAATACATATTCATTTTGGTTGATTTTCTTCAATTTGCACCATGAACTTGCCAAACTGTGCTATATTAAATATTTAATGGCGCATAATGGTTTTTTTTTTTCATCAAGAAATTTCTTAAGAAGACCAACAAGAAAATTGATACAACAACAACAAAATCTTTATTATGAATTTATGGAATCGGCTGATTGAATCATTTTCTTCCGTTCAGCTCAGAACCATAGTCGTCTCTAACACTAACAATTATTATAAAAATCGCTGAGTAAACCAAAGAAAAATCACTGTATAATTCGCCAATTCAATCAAATGTAAAAATTTGTTAACCTACTTGATTCACTAATTATACTGACCATCCCTCCCTTTCGATTTTTTTTTTTTTTGAAAATAAAGGTAGTTAGTGTTATAACTTTTTATTTTTATCTTAAAATAGGAGTACTATGTGTAATCTTCTACTATATAATGAGACTTCAAAACGGCTCAAAAGTGAGCCGTCTAAGCCGTATGTATATCATGGTCTTTTTTTATTTTAAAAAAAAAATTATGTAAAACATTGTTGAAAAAATAAATAAATTTGTTCTATATATTCAAAAAGGGAAACCGAACTAAACCAAACAAGAAGAATACCTCCCACCTTAACCACATAAGTTAGAAGAAATATTTGACTATAATTGAATAATATTCTTATTATGTGTTATTATACGTGCAAAACACGTACATTTACTAGTAAACATAAAATATGGAGGTGGTCAGTCTAATTAGTTTAAAAGTAGGCGTACTCCGTCCCAAAATTTAGATGTAGTTAGAACAGATTAATGCCTCGTTTAGTACACTGTAATATAATCATAATCGCAATGTAATCAAATGAAAGAAATTTTTTTTTTTTTTTACATTTGATTACATTGCGATTAAGATTACATTACCGTGAACCAAACGGGATCTAAATGTGTATTCGTACTGTCCAAGAATGTACCTCGTTCATAACATTGTGAAGCTGCAGCAGATTGGTTGCCTCCGGGTTGACATCGTTGGAGAAGACTTGTTTCATGCAAGACGTCTCTTGTGCTGTTGAATCCATAGCAAACGAGCGAGCACACTCCTGCGCCGTTAAATCCGCGTTGAACGGAGGAAGTTCCAAGCTGCCGGTGGCCTCCACGCCGCCGCCGCCGCCGCCGCCGCCGCCGCCGCCGCCGCCGCCGCCGCCGCCGCCGCCGCCGCCTTCGTGTTGATGTTGTTGACGAGTTCTCTGTCGTTCATTCTCGAACGTGCTGCAAGAGGCCTGCCCGTGCCGGAACTCGGCCATCAACGCATTGTGTAGCTCCTGTCCATGACTAGGTGGTGGAGGCTTGGACGAAGGATCAAATAACCTGCCCATGAACTAAAGTACATATACACAACTTGTGTGAGGGCTGGGTTAAGAACCAATTAATCAAATGAAGGACTAAGGACCCGTTTGCTTCACTGTAATGTAATTGTAATCGTAATCGCAATGTAATCAAATGAAAAAAAAAATTATTTGATTACATTGCGATTACGATTACGATTACATTACTGTGAATTAAATGAAGGACTAAATGTAACTTCAACTTTAGGGCTACATTGCTATCTAAGTGGCTATCCCCACCTGATCCGGAAGAAGTCTGTTCTCCAGTATCGTAATCGCAATGTAATCAAATGGAAAAAAAAAAAATTATTTGATTACATTGCGATTACGATTACGATTAGATTACAGTGAATTAAATGAAGGACTAAATGTAAGTTCAACTTTAGGGCTACATGGCTGTCTAAGTGTCTAACCCCACCTGATCCGGAAGAAGTCTGTTATCCAGTTGGAATTGAGGATTGCCAGTGTTGCAATGGTTCTTCTTCGAAGAGAGTCCAGAAGAACATGGCTGATGATCCGATGGAAGAACAGGGGGGAGAGGGTCTTTATCTTCGAATATTTGGATCTGGTCAAGACCATACGTGCTACGGTTCGTGTGATCTGCAGGTTGATTTCTCGTCGCTGTGCTTGAATATCTTTTCTCCAGCATCTGTAAGTTCACAGGAATCGTTAGAAGCGTGTACGACGACATAAAATTTATGTAATACGATTTTTTTTTATAGTAACGATCGCCATATTTTGACTTCCTATCGGTGTCAGATCGTCAACGGAGTAAAATGGTTGTATGCTGACCATATATAACTCCATCGTCACACTTTTTCATAATCAAACAAGGTTGTAATAAGAATAATTATTTTTAGTACAAAACAAAAATCTTTTTGTTCATTAAAGAATTGTAAAGAGGGATATACATACATTCATTACGGGTAAAGTGCATATAAATTCTCTTTAGATTTGCCTCGTTAGCAAAATAAGACTCGTTAGAAAACTAATGCAATTGATTCCTCCTTAAATTGTCCGCGTGAGCGAAAAAGTCCATACCGTCTATTAGTCGTTAGAAATGGCTGTTAATGGCTTTTAAAAAAATAAAAAATAAAAAAACTACCTAAAATACCCCACCCCTTCCCTACCAGCCCCCCCTTCTCCCTCCGCCGGCCAGCCCCCTCAACCCACCCCCACCACCGGAGAGAGAGGGGAGAGGAGGGGGGGGGGGGGGGGGGGGGGGGGGGGGGAGGGGAGGGGGGGGGGAGAGGAAGGGATAAAATCGTCTTTCTAGACGTATTTTAACGGTTGTTAACGACGGAAGTGCAAACTGAGCAAAAATAAAATACAGAATTCTTTTCAAACTATGAGTCTTTAATTATATTTTTATCATATCTAAGGAGGGTTTATATGCACTTACCCCATTCATTACTAACCAACCACCTAATGGCTACACAAAGACAGAGACACAAGCATCAATACCAACTTTGGAGCGTCTAGAGTATTTTTGGAGTGTCTGTATCGTATTTGATATGTAGTGTTCGCGATGGACATGGCTTCGAATTTGGAGTGTCCTTTCTTCCTAACTTGAACCTTTCGAGTCAAATTGGTAACGTGACATCTACCAGAACCTCTAGTGGGTCACAAGTACCTCTTTGGTATCTGTCTCTATTGTGGGCACAGAGCGCACTCAATGGTCCTAAACTTGGGATGTCTGGTTCCTCCTAGTTCACTTCTACCAAACCTCCAAGCTACAAAGGAGGTTTTTGCCAACAGGTGATTTAAGTTGGCTTGATATTGATTTTAGGCTCAACAATCAACTGCTCCTAAAAGTTTCAATACAGAACATGCGTTTAGGACTGTAAAACGATTTAAACCGTTCGTATTCGGTTCGTGTTCGGCTCGGTCCAAGTTCGATTTAAGCTCGTTCGTGGACTAATAGATATCGAGTTCGACCATAGGTTGTTTGACTCGATCTTGTTCGCAAACAGGCTCGAGTTCGGCTCGATTTATCATATTAGAACTTTTCTAGTATATGTTATGCTTTTTTTAATAGATAGAAATACATTGTCTTAAAAATTTTACTCATTTTTTTGTTCTTTATATGATGGTAAATTTATGATGTAAAGAGCATAAGTAAATCAATAAAAAAGTCTTTAAAATTTGAAAGAAACAGTGTGATAGCCTATCAACATGTCCTATAAATACTCTAAATACTCACTAGTAGGGCTGTAAAACGATTCAAACCGTTCGCATTCGGCTCGGTCGAAGCTCGACTCGAATCAAACTCGTTCGATAGTTAAGTCAAACCAAGCTTAAACACTCTTTGTTCGAGATCGTTTGTTCGATTTTCAGCCCTACATGAGTTCATGAACTAAGGTTTGAGTTATTTCTTGCTTCCTCGTATGTATCATGAGTGGCAAAAAAGGGTGATCTAAAGTTCAGCCTATATCGTTCCATATTGTTAAAATTTCGATTACATTTATCGGTATGTGTGTAAGTATCCTACTCTCGTGGTTTCTCCGGCAATCAATGACATAACTTGCTTCTTAATGCGCAAAATATTCTGAAATCCAAAAAATTATCCTACATGTCTACTAAGTCGAGCTGCCAAAACCCGAAACAAAGACCTACATTTATCGGTTCGACACAAACACATTAAACCATCGTCACAACTTTAGAGTTTGGCAAGTTATATGGGCACATCAAAAGTGATCGTAGCTAGTCTATTTTTTCAATTTTTCTGACTGTCCAGTTTCTAACAAGGGACGGCCAGGATCTAACAATGACTGTCACAATGGAATAGCTCTGATCACTTTTTGATGTGTCCATATAACTTGTCTAGAGTTTTGATGCAGTGACAGTGATAGAAGAAGCACGGATTGCAAAGTATTTACCTTGCAGTTATCCGAGCTATTGCCGGTGTTCATCGATTGGAAGGACGACTTCACCACGGCCGCTATATCACTGTCGTCAACCTACAAAAGCATATGCAAAAACTAAATCAAATCCCCACTATCCACACAAACACATTGGATTAAAAACAATCTCTATGGCATATATATGTGCTACCGACCTCCATTCGGACTGCAGATTGGGACTTGATTTCTCCATCGCTTGAATCTCGACATTTTCGCAAACCGTGCAGAGCTTCCGACTGTGAACCAAAGCCGAAATCGTAACTGCCAAGAGGAAGCCAAGACAATTAACACAAAATATTGGGCGACACAACAACAACAACAACAACAAAATTAGTGGACTGTTGAGATGACAGACCCGAGCATTCGATCAACGTCCTCCAAATCGTTCATGCTAGGAGTACAAATGTCATACAAGAGATCGTTCCTTCTGTCGCATTCGTCGCCAAAGTGGTTCCAGATGGAGTCTTCATTCTGGAACGAACAATAAAATCAGTTACTTCTCTAATCAACCGAGACTTCAATTCATGTAACCACAAGTGGGACTAGTCCAAGAACATACCATGGGCAAGTTCCAATCCGACATCTCTTTTTCTTCGAGCTCTTGTTTCCGACTAACGCTATAAATAAACCAAGAAAAGCAACAACTATTGCTGAACTGAGCTAACGAATCAACTTAGGAAAGGAAAAAAACGGAGTTACTACGTTGCCCGGACGTGACCGCCGGCCATTGGCCCCCTGGTCCGTACGTGTCCGGAGATAGCAGGGGAGCTAACGGGTGGCCGCCACATCGGCCGGTGATCACGTCCGTGGGACAAAATATTATTTTCGAAAAGAAAAAAAAAGAAGAAGAGAAGAAATGAATTCAAACCTGAAGCTACTGTAGAGGTGAGCACAGCTTGGAGATTGTTTGCACAAGTATATTATTTTTCTTCTTGTTGTTGTTGCTTATAGGCTGGGTGAGAGTGGACATACCACGTGGGGAGTGGGGAAATAAAGCTTTCGATGTCCAGAACTCGTGGACGAGAGAGCAGCTAGTTCGGTACTGGGAGTGTTCCGTGTCCCGGTGGGAAGAGAAGTGGGAGCCTGGGAGGAAATACTCCACTTGTGGCTCTAAATTTTCTCGTTCCATCTCTCTGCCATATATTCTGGCAAAAAGGTCCGTTTGGGGCCTCAACTCACTCGCTGCGTCAGCGCACTTTTGCTTTTTGGCAAATTTAAATGCACTGTATGATTAATACCACTCAATAGAGGTGTTTGTTAGCTTTCTTTAGAAGGATTGGGACCGGTCCTTGGAAAGAAGGTTGGCACTGTCCTAAAATAGTTTTGGATTGGGACGACATAAATTTTAGGGTTATTTAGTTCAGGGTCTCACATGTAATGTATATGAATATTAGGATTAGGGTTTCAAAATTGACCGACGTTAGGATTTAGATTTCGAAATTATCGTTTATAGTCTACTTGAACAGTGGTTTCGAAACCCAAACTCTACCGTAGGAGAAATTATTAGACGCTCCCGGCTCACCACTGGACGTGCTGAGTGGTGAGCCCGGTCCAATGAACAATGAACACTTGGAATAAACAATTAATTTCATATTTTCCACATCATAACCGGATAGAAAAAGATAACGAAAAATGCTAACAAAATCAATAATATTAATGTTAACATTAAAATTAATATTAAGATTACATTAATATTAACAATAATATTAATATTAACATTAAAATTAATATTAATATTAACATTAATGTTAAAGATAACGAAAATGCTAACAAAATCAATAATATTAATATTAACATTAAAATTAATATTAAGATTAACATTAACATTAACAGTAAAATTAATATTAACAATAATATTGATATTAATATTAACATTAAAATTAAAATTAAAATTAAAATTAATATTAATATTAATACTAATCTTAACATTAATATTAACATTAACATTAAAATTAACATTAATATTAACATTAATATTAATATTAAGATTAACATTGACATTAATATTAAAATTAAAATTAATATTAAGCTAACTTATGAATTGTCCGGTTATGATGTGGAAAATATAGAATTAATTGGTTATTCCAAGTGTCCATTATTCATTGGACCGGGCTCACCACTCAGCACGTCCAGTGGTGAGCCGGGAGCACATAATAATTTCTCCTAACGTAGATTAATTTTAAATTCAAAGCTTAATATTCATATATTTGTAAGACCCTAAAATTAAATATTTCTAAATTTTTTCGATGAAATTTTAGTATTAGAAAAAAATAGAGAGAAGAATAGAAATTGTACATTTGTAGTAATATTTTTTTTCTATCATCAATCATCTTTGTATTATCTAATCGGATGAGATAGCACCGCACAAATGAAGTGAGAAATGATTGAGTAGAATATTCCTTCTTATTATATTTTAGAGAAATCACCTTTTTTTTGTACATTTGTAGCAATCTCTCTTTTTCTAGATGAGGGTATGTCTCCTTCAAAAACTTGGATTTAGGATTATTTAGTCCACATACAAGACTATTACTATCTAAATTCTACCTTATTGATAAGTATGTCACTTGAATTTGGGCATCTCATTGAATGTAGTTTTGAGTATTAACCTCTCTCTCAGAAATGATTCATGAGGTATTAAATTTTGTATGCATAATTTTTTTAAAGATAAAATTTATATATTCCAAAATATGATACATGCTACCTCCACTCTCCTCTCACCCTGTACATAAATACGAACTCACTTGTATCCAACCCTGCTAATTATTTTAAATACTTAAATACTTATTCACCGTCTTAGTTACGCACGAGCTAGATCTAGCCATCGATAATTGGATAACACCACGTTTTTTTAAGTTCTTTATTCTTCTGAATATGTCCTTTATCAGCGTTCTAGATATGCTGGATCCACTCAGGGTCATCCCTGACTACCAACGCATATGATTCATCTTTTGACTCCGCGGCCTCCTCAACATCTATAAGTCTTCAGCATCTGTTGTCGCTGCCTCTTGCAAGTCCCCTGAATTTTAGGGCTTATTTTATTTTTTAAATAAATTATTTCAATAAATAATTATATTATAATTAGTTTTGAACATTAGATGTACATTTTCGTGACTTTGATTTTTGGAGTGTTAGGGATGTCAATCTCTCGAAATTTTATTCTTGAGTTTTGCAGTAGACAAATTTTTTTTTTGATATATCATGTCCCACTCAAACTTATTCCCTTATATTCTATTTATATCGTATAATTTTTTGGTCAATTTAGACCATTTGACAATCAACCGTAAAACTTGTCCTAATTTCCAATTAAATTTTGGGGCTCAACATCGATCAACATAATCGACTCAATATATGAGTTTGATGTATTTTAAGCCTATTACATGCATGCCACTGTTGTGCCATCCAATTGAGCTCCCACATGCTGTCACGCCCCAGAGCCAGAATACTGGAGAGCGGGGACAGACATAGCCAGCTACGTATATTGAAGTACAACCTACCTCGCTATACGGTCACGGCTGTCTAGATACATGAGGGTTTAACTACAAGCCAACAGTCTCTTATGGTCATGAATAAGCCTAGTGTCTCAATCACAAGCAAGTAAGCAAATGTCACAATATGTAAGATCACCAAATATACAATATTAAGGCGTCCCAAACATTACATATTCAGCTGATCATGAAGCTAGTCGTTACAAAATGTGAAGATTAGCAAGAGTTTAGTCATACATGATCAACCCTAGGATCTTTCAATCATGTTACAGCCCGTAGGCAGACAGTAAGTAAAGGTGCAATCGAGCTAAACACGTGCTCGTCGGCTAAACGCATCAAAAGAATATTTTTACAATAAAGTGGGAGAGCCAAAAATAATCCACTCGTTGTCCTGGTTACGCCTGGTGGTCACCATCGGGCTGGAAAGTCGGTAGATCCTCTGGGGCTGCTCCAAAATCTGGCCATACAAAACCAGCTGGATCAGATCCCAGAAAGAGCAAGTGCCACAAAGGGAGCTTCACTTAGGAACTAAAACCAGCAATTAGCACAAGAGTATAAATAAGTAAGAACTGGAAATATAAAAATATCATGATGATATACGACGAGATAACCATGGAACTATTCAAATAACCAGGTTACAACCCGTAAACCAAACAAGGACCGGGGATGTAACCCTTCATCTGAATGGAACTTAGTTTTCTACCATTTATCGGCAAGATAATATAAGAAAAACATGTCATGTAACAATTTGGTACAGGATCACGACAAGACTTAGACTGATCATTCCCCATTCAACAATCACGGCCAAGCAATAAGTAAGGCTTGATACTTTAACTAACTAGGGATATCACAGGCCTAGTTACTAACAAGATGCAGTGAGATTATTCCACAGCCACAAGTCCTGCAGACCATCCAGGTTATCCAGGTCGAATATCTTGTTCATGGAGGGTGCAACACATGGCAGTGTGCTGGACATGTGCCCTACTCGTCGGCAGGCTACAAGTCCACATGCGCGCTCAGATAACGGGATTGCCTGTAGCTGGGAACTCTTATGGACTATGTTATCATTCTAGTCATTAACCTAGTCAAATTCAACATGAATCCCTGACCGTGGTACTCAGGAATTCATGTCCTAGACATGATGCAGACTCAACTTGTCCATTTATATAAGCACAAACATCCACGGTGTCCAGGTCATTCATTCTTGTCATGTCAGGTAGCCGTCGTAACAACATTCAGTTATGTGTCATGTCATGTTACTTGTCTGGAGTGCACCACGACGGGTCACTATCATGCATTATCATGTCGTGCCCATGTATCGTGTCAGGTTCATGTATCATGTCGTGTTCATGTCATAATTATCCCACATTATACTAAGGATCAAAAAAAATAACACGGATAAGGTAACAAGATTTGTCATGGCATAACAAATGGTACAAGAGATAAAAAGGGGTGTCAGGGACAGCATGCACCAGCAAACAGCATGCGCCAACAAACAGCATACGCCAGCAAACAGCCAGCAACAGCATGCACCAGCAAACAGCCAGCAACAGCATGCGCCAGAAAACAGCATGCGCCAGGACAGCATGTGCCAGCAAACAGCATGCGCCAGCAAACAACAGACAACAGCTTTTTGCCAGCAAACAGCATGCGCCAGCAAACAGCATGTGCCAGGACAACATGCGCCAGCAAACAGCATACAACAGCTTTTTGCCAGCAAACAGCATTGTTTGCAAAAAGCAAAAGTGTTCTTTATTTCACAAACTTTGTAAGAAGATTACAATAGAATTCTGGAAAAGTACAACTATAGGAATCCGATCTGAAGACGATCGCTTTATTCCTTGGACGATGTGAACTTTGAAGACGGTAGCCTCTGAAGAATGCAGCAGCACTTTGGCAAGAACTCCTGATCTCTGGTGATGATCTTGAATAATCTCCACTGATTCTGATTATTTCTGATCTTCCCTATGAAGGACTTGAAACTCTATTTATAGAGTTCTGGAAATAACTAATTTTTAGTTATTCTGGATTGCGCAAGATGGATTGCGCAGACATTGGACTGCGCAAGCAGCGAACTGCGCTGGCAGTTACTCGATCGTGGGCCAACTGTATGAGACGCGTGGCATTGTTTGATTCAAATACGCTTGGTGTCACGCCCCAGAACCAGAATACTGGAGAGCGGGGGCGGACATAGCCAGCTACGTATGATGAAATGGAATCCATCTCACCATACGGTCACGGCATGTGGATTTAACAAGCAAGCAAGAAAGAACCACCTACGGTGTCAAGGCAGGTCAAGTTAAGTTATCAAGTCAAGTCAAGTCAAGTCAAGTCAGGAGTGCGCCGCCACGGGCCACTATCAAGTCGGGTTGGTCATGTCAAGAGTGCACCACTACGGGTCACTATCGTGTTATGCTAGTTCATTGTCATACCAAGCAATGTACAATAGTCATTACAAATATATTAAGTAAAATCAAGTTCATGACAAAAGGCGTAAGGATATAAAATGGGCATAAAATATCTAATAAAATATCAATGTATAGGGCTATAGAAGAGCCAAGCTTAAAGAAATTAAACCAAATCTCCAAGAGCCAATAGATTGCGCAAGGGGTCAGGGGGGTTGGATTGCGCAGGGTGCCAACTGCGCAGCGTGGTTGGCGCAGGGTTGAACTGCGCTGGGTTGTACTGTGCAGGGTCCAAGCGTGCAGGGTTAGATTGCGCATGAGCAGACTGCGCAGGGGTGGATTGTGCAGGAGTGAATTGCGCAGGAGAGGTTGGCGCAATGGTCAAGTGCGCAGGGGTTACTTTGCGCATGGCTGGCTTGCGCATGGCTAGCTTGCGCCAGCGCAATCCAGCACAACGCAAAGCACTGGCTGAGCCTATGCGCAATCGGCCATGCGCTAAAGAGCACAGGCCGGGGTGCGCAAACGGTCAAGTGCTAAAGAGCACTGGCCGAGAGCCTTCACCGAGGCTGAGATGAACTCCTCAAGAACACCAAAACTTTAAATCTTCATATCTTTGTCAAATCAAAGCCAAATCTAGATTTTTAATGTTCTAACTTGAGTAAAATTGAATTCTCTTCCACATGGAAGCATCAAAACAAGCAAAAATCAAAGTTTAATAGATCAAAACCAAGGATTTCTGAAAATAATCAAAACTTAGATCTAGAACAATGGAGACTCCAAATCATAAAATTCCAAGTTCTAATGTTGATCTACATGTCCTAATCTATCAAATAGACAAATAAAATTGGGTGCTTATTTGTTGGCAAGGTGCACTTGCCTATAGGTGATGGTGTTGTGTAGAGGAAGGAAGAAGAAGAAGAAATAAATGAAAATAATGAGGAGAAAGAAAAGTAGGTAGGGTTATAAAGAGGGGAGTTGTGGTGGAATGGAGGTGGAGCACAAGCTAAGGTGTTCCACTCATGATGAACCAAACCAACTCCACAAAATAAAACCAAACAATGGTCCAAAACCCATTTACGAGAAACCAAAATTCGCAAGTCGAGAAAAATAAAATACGTGCCAAAATCAAATTACGAGTACAAATACGAAATACAAGAAATACGAAAAATGAGGGTGACACTTGGTCGTGTACAGACGGTTGCCACGTGGTGAGCAATTGATGGCATGTATGCCACGTACAAAATGTCAGTTGTCTTGATGGACTGCACCACATGAACTGCGCTAGCTTCAGACTGCGCTGGGATTGTATTGCGCTGAAGATGATCTGGCAGACTGCGCTTCGATTGGGCTGGTAGCTTGCGCTGTCTGTACAGCTGTCCTCAAGCGCTGTGCTGCACGAGAAACGAACAGTTTCCTCGTTCTTCGGGCTGTCAGCTGTCAGCAGATCTGATTTTCTGTCAAATAATGATGATGCGGCCACGTCAGCTAGCGCGCTTGGATGGATGCGCAGTTCAGTTTGCGCAGTTGAGTTGTTGTGCAATCTGTCTTCTGTGCAGTTTATTTGAAGGGTACACAATTTGATTTTCATAGCTTTTTTGATGGGTACAACTTGATTTTTAGGACCTACAAGACCCCCTTCAAAGTTTTTGAAATTTGAAAATATTCAAAGTTTCGAAATACTTTGAATTTTGAATTTAAATCAAGTTACGCAAGTGATGCCTTGACTGCGCGTTTGGAGGAATCAGCTCCTAATTTCTCGGCGCAATCTGAGGTGACTGTTACTTTTGAAAAACTATAAATAGTTTCCGTTCTTCTTTCTTTCATTCTTTACTTGTTTCCAACTGTTCAAAAGAAAAAAGCTTCTGTGCCAACTCCGACCACTTCTCCTTCCTCTCCGTCGACGTCAATGGCCCCGAAACGTTCAGCCGTCGAGAAGGGCAAAGCCCCTGCTGAGTCTTTGACTCGGGTTGCGCCCCGAATTTCTCGTCATGAAGTCGGTCACCCTGTGCTGCAAGGTAGATGATGAACTCGATCAAAACCTTTTTTAGGGTTCTTTGACATTGTCGAACCTTCATACCTCTCTCTTTTTAGAGATTTGATGGTATTGTGCCGCCCTGTTTAGGGTTTTGGTTGCACACACACCATAGTTTTCATTTTTATAAAAACTATATTCTTGCACAATCGGTTGGAAAGCGTTGGCAAATGTTCAGCACAATCTATCGATTTGCAAAAGTCTGTCCAGCGCAAACTGATGCCTTGCGCAAGTGTGTTAGCACAATCTGATGACTTGTGCAAGTGAATGTGTTGGCGCAACTAGATATTTTGCGCATGTAGGCTACATTAGCACAATTTGATGCTATGCACATAGCGTAATATGACACTTGCATAATTTGCTGATCTTTTGAACAGACTCTTTAATTTTGTATGTACTAAATTCTGTCTTTTTGTTTGATGCAGTTAACCTCAGGGAAGACCCAAATTATGAGGTCTTTGTAGGGACTTTGGCTAAACCTGAGTTTAAGGAGGATCTGTCCCATGTGACATTTCCTCAGTATGCCCTGCCATCGTCTCGACAAGCCATCCTAACAGCATAAGACAATGAAACATTACTGAGTATGATGAACGGGCAGCCTCTGCAAACTGCTGACGCCATTATTCATAAGAAGCCTCTGTTTCTGTTTGGTAAGGCTCTTGATAAGAGTTCTCAACCCAGACCTCGAGTTGAACAGAGACTCTTTCAGAGAGGCGAGAAAAAGATACTTCTACCTGAGATTTCCAGGTGCCTTCCTCTATCTCGCTATGCTTTTGCGAGCTATCCCCGGAGGATGGACTGGGATATAACTCCTCTCCAGCAAGCCCGAACGGGAAAAATTTGTGTGAAGAAGGGGCCGAACAACAAGGACATGTTCTACAGTTCATCTGAGCGTCACAGCTCTCTGCTCAGAGGATTAAAACCCGGCTGCATTCCACTGGAGAACTCCTTCCTGCTGCTGCCAGTCTGAACGTCGATATTCGTAAATGAGTTTGCGAAGGTTGAGGGAAGATATCTGGACCAAGACATCCGATTGACGGGTCTTATGAATCCGGACAACAAGAGATGGAATTGTATAGCCAATTGGATATTGGCTCAATTCGAAGAGAAGCTCAAGGAGATTGAGCTGTACCAAGCGGTATACTCTACCGTTTACGGCTTCCACCCCAATCCTCATCTGTTCCTCACATTGGCGGAGAGGTATAACTTCAGAACATGGACTTTTATGACGCCCTGTGGAGAGATCGGACTGGCTCTTCACGAGATGAAGTATATCTCGAGCCTGCCAATGGGGAATATCCCTTATGAGGAATTTGTCCCAACCAATGACGAGTTGGACAAACTTTGTCAGGAGAATGCTGATATGGTGGCCGTCTTTGAAGAGCTGTTGTGCCACTATAAGATCTGCTCCTTGTACTACAAGAGTGGTACCTCTGGCACTTGCTACTCGACAAAATGGTTGTCCTATCTCTTTCTCAACCACATCATGGAGAGGAAGACTAAGGATCACGACAAGTGCAATCCTAACTTCTTCAAACCACTCAGCAGTAGCGAAGTGATAGGATTGATGGAGGAGAACAAGGAGATGGATATCAAGATCGATGATGATCTTCAATATCATCCTTTCAAGACAGGAGATATTATTGAAAGTTTCATGAGAATGGGCTGTAGGCCCATGTCAAAGGAAGCCCAGCTGGCGGGTTTCCTCACCTACTGGCTTCAACGATTCGTCGTCCCTGGAGCCAGCGCTGTCGATCGCTTCCATCGAGGCGTACTTTTTGCTACCGTCCGCTTAGTCTTCGGCTATCGGATGGATCTTTTGTCGACGATGACCTGCAGAGTAAATGCTGGCCTTCGCCTTTTTGTTGATTCAATGCTTAAAGGAAAAGACGAGAAAGGGAGCTTTCCACGGCTAGAGCTACCATATACATATCTATTCGGATGGTTGCTTCTGCACGATCCTGTCCTGATGAATCCCGATATGGGAGCAGTAAGCGGCAGCTTCTTGCGGAGATTCTCCAAGAGTAAGTGGATATACACCAGTTTAAGATATTGCAGACGCGCTCTGAATCTCGGAAAGGGATGGAACTTCTACTGTGTTCCCCCTCCAGTCGGCTACGAGCACATGTCTACAAATCTGGTCGATTCTGGGAGGCAGCCTTTGGGTCGTGCAGTTTTTGATTGGTTGAGGACGATCCGGCCGTCACACCTGGTCTACCGATTTGAAGACGAATGTTATTTGGAGCCCTATCTTCCTAGCCGTTTTGTGCGCCAATTCGGCTATGACCAGTTTCATGTAGGCAACGCCATCACGTGCCTACAAGGAAAAGATTATTTAATCGATGGAGCCCGGGCCTGGGCCTACTATAATGCTCGAGACACAAGAACAACATTCTCGATGCCGACGAAGAGCGATCATGGTCCTCGGATGCTGTATACATATTCAATCTTCTATACATCGGCGAATACCTTTGTCGAGAACTTCAGTCTCGCAGACAGCTTTACGACAGTGGCCCGATTAAAGAAGGGAGCATCTGTTGTGTTGGATCCTGTCAATGATGAAGAGCGTGAGCCGGCCGATGCACCGTTGGAAGCTTCGAGGGAAGCCAACTTCCCCGAAGAAGTCAACGAGCCATTGCGTGTCTCATTGAAGGTTGTCAGATCTCCAGCCAAGGAGAGAAAGAGGAGGATAGAGGAACCTTCTTCTCCAGTTGCTAAGAAGAAGCTTGTCTTGGAACCTTCAGAAAAGGTCACCACTCGGTCGCAATCTCGGCAGCTGGCTGAGTTGACTCAGAGAGAAGAAGCGACCACTCCAACTTCTATTCAAAGACAAGAAAATGTCATAGATGTAGAGAGTCCGGAAAGACCTCTACACAGAAAGAAAATGGTCTTCAGAAGAAAGAAGGTAGTCACTCCTCTGAGACAAATCCTGTCATCGATCGTGGCTAGTGCTATTGCCGGAGTCACAATGTCGTCTCCTACACCTGCCCCTGAACCTGAAGCTTTTAGTCCAGAAAGGAGGGATGAGGTTGTAGAGACCAGGAAGGAGGTCAAGGAGAAAGAGGATGAAGTGTTGCGATATCCTACACTTGCAGTGGAAACTACCCAGCTTCCAGCCATACCGAGAACGCTTCGTGATGAAGAAAATCGATTAATGATCGATGCTCTGAATGACTGCGACTTCGGCCTCCAGGATGATATAGATTCGGTCGCCGCAACTGATAGTGGAGCACGAGAGGAGAGCACAAGTGATGAAGATTCATCAGCAGAGGCTGTTAATGATACTCTGAATCCAGAGGAGGACGCTGATGTCCATGTATCCCCAGAAGCTGTTGATGACACATTGAATCCATAAGAGGATGTTGATGTGCATGTATCTCCAGAAAAAAATGCAGTTGAAGAAGTAGCACCTAAGGAAGTTAATATTACTGATCCCAAAGGTATTGAAAGATATTATCAATCTTCTTTTCGTAGATTAAATGGCTGGCATCTATATTTTTATCGATGTAGAAGTTGAATCTTCTCCAATTCCTCCAATATGCACTGATATAGTGCCAATAAAAGAGATAGCCAGCGGTAGCAGACATTTTTCGGACGGCTCCGAAGCAGGTAGTAGCCAGACAGTAATGTCTGAAGCTACTTCTGCGAGGTTGCAACTCGTGTCAGCAGAGGACAAACTTGTCCCTGGACCCAGCAATGGTAAGATTGCTCTTACTTTTGATCCTTTTCGATAGTTGCTAATGACAGCCAACTGATGGTATTTGTTTGATTTCGCAGAGGAACATCTGGGAGGGGTGACTAGCTCTACCATGGCTCCTTTGTCCAGAGAGACCTCTATCCACGTGTAAGAAGCTGAACGTCCATCTGTACAGGCACCTGCTGCTTCGACGTCCATGGGAGTAGCTGCTACTCCTGGTGCCATTGCCACTAACAGATTCCTCACCAACCTTTTCTTCAATTCACTAGGACCCTTAGTAGAGAGGGTAATGGATAAAGAAGAGGTTGGTTTCATAACTGTTAGGGGTCCAACCTCTTACCTGTTAGCTACCATCCGGAGTCAAGGTGATGTAGCACAAGCTGCTTACCTTGAACACATCCTGGATGAGCTAGAGGAATCGGTTAAGATCTACAAAGATCTGAATCGGAGGAAGGTGGAGCCCTTGGTACAGGCCGAGTTTGAGAGGTGTCTCAAGAGGCTGCAGTTGCGAAAGTTGACTTCCAGATTATCTTGGACACTTTCACTACCAAGTCTTCAGAATATAACTCTCAAATAGAGATAATAGCATCTGCTGTCGAGGAGAAGGAGAAGAAAGTTGCTGAACTAAAAGCAGAGTCTGCCCGTCTTCAAGAAGAGCTGAGACTTGTTCAGCTTGCTCTGGAAGATGAGGCCACACAACATCAAGCTACAGTTCAGCAACTGGACGCCCTGACCCAGGAAAGAAATGAGTATGTCACAACTCATCAAGCTGAAATCTCTCGCAGACTAGTAACCTTGCCGACTTTCGACGATAAGTCTGGAATGGAGAAAGCTAGGAGACGAGTGATTGATTCTCATGCGGAGCGACTACAAACTTTAAAGCAGCAGATGACTAGCTTGATGACCCCGCCAGTGGAATAGAAAGACTTTTTGTATCTTCTGTTTTGTAACATGTAATGCCTTTTGATTTTGATCAATAAAAAGACATTTTCTTTGTGGCTCTATTATTTATTGCATATCTTATTCAGATATAAATAATAGCGATAGAAAATATATTCAGAGGTGCAAGACATGATATATTTCTTGATTTTAGAAAATAATTATATTCATTATATCTGCTCAGAGGTAATGTGGACATGGCAGAATATAATTTGTTGAATATCATTATTTCAGTACACAACTTAATCAAAGATAACAAATACATAACAAGTTGCTGATATGAATGAAATAGATGAATCGTCAAAATGTGTGAACGAAATGAATCGTCAGGATGAACGGATGGACCGTCAAATGAATGAAATGAACGGATGAACAGTCAGATAAATGAAATGAACGGGCGAACCGTCAAGCGAATGTAATGAAAGGGTGAACCGTCGGATGAATGTAATGAACGGGCGAACCGTCGGATGAATGTAATGAACGGGCGAACCGTCGGATGAATGTAATGAACGGGCGAACCGTCATATGAATGTGATGAACGAACGCACCGTCAGATGAATGTGTCGCTTTATTGTCTCACGAATTTCTGTCTATAAATAGAACAGAAAATCAGATGGAATGATCACTTTCACTTTTCAACATAAAGATGTCGTCTGGAGATGCATCCAAGAAGGCTGAGATCGCCCCGAAGGTTGAAGCGGTTATTGAAGAACGTCCAGTCGAGCCGGCCCAGCCAAAGCAGACAGAGGCAGGCGAAGTGTAACACCATTTTTCCAGATAAGGGTATTTTTGAAATTTTGTAATTATAATAATTATTATTGATATTTAATTCATATTATGATTTTTGGTGATTTTTAATAATTTTTAAACTATTTAAAAACTGCTTTGAGTCATAACTTGTGATTTTGATGTGCTGTCAGAGAAACACTAGTGACTGCATGACCTAAAACCTAACCATGTCATTAGGATGATTTAATTATCATTTTTAGCCAAGGAGTAATTTAGTTATTTTGACTTATTTGAATTATTTGGTGATTTGTTGAATTGGTGATTTCTAGTTGACCTTGACTTGCTGAGACCTAGTGGACTAGCCTAGAACCTAACCCTAGCTATGGTAACCCTAGTCTAACTTAGGATAACCTAATTTTAGTTATTAGAGACTAATTTTGGAATAGGAGGATTAGTTTGAGTGAAATCATTTCATGATTTATGGTTTAATGAAATGACTTATGATTTCATGACTTAATGACTTATGATTTCATGACTTAATGACTTATGACTTCGCCCATGGCCCATAACTAGAAGCCCTAACCCTAACCAAACCCTAAGCGACCAGCCACATAGGGATCCCCACCCTATTTAAACACTTATTCATTAGGGCTTGCCTCTTTTTATCATTCCAATACTTGGAGAAAAGAAAAGGTATTGTCCCCCTTCCAAAAATCTCCATAAATCCATTTTAATTCCTTTTTAATCCTAGTCTTTTGTAATAGGTTCTAATTTTTGTATATTTTATAATTCTGGAGGTTAATCTCAGCTTTGGGCTCATTTGGAGCATTTGGCCATCAAGAAGAATACCCCCCATTTGAAGCCTTTTCTTGCAAATTGCACCTATAGGTAAAACCCTTTAAATTACATTATTATTTTAATTTCTTTGCATATTAGGCTAGGTTTAGGTGTCCCCTAGCTGTACCTCAAATTTGGGGATTTCGTGTCAGTTTGGTGTCCGTATCGGACACGTGTCATAGTGTATGTTAGGTGTTCGACGAAATGCCTCTAAGGATTGAATTTTCGTATTTACCAAAACTAATTACAGGATTTTGAAGCCCTTGGCATGCTGATCATGAATCTGTCACACTGAGCACGTTTTAGAGCCGTGTCCGTGTCCAAAATGGACACGAACACGCTGTACGACACTGTCGTACAGTGTCCTGCTGCTCGGGTGTCCTAGCGGACACGACACGACGACTCAAGCCACGAAACTTGGTGTACGTGTTGTCCTAATGACTGACATCACACCCATTAAGTTTTGTGTCATCTTGTGTCGTGTCGGGGGAGAAATCCTATGTGCACGGGTTTTGTACTAGCTGTGCACGCACGAAGAATCCCATCTGATACGGGGTTCGTATCCGTGTGTGACACAATTAGGACACGTCGTGATGTGTCTGGGGTGTAGCCCTATCCTAGGCGAACCCACAGACACGAGCACGAGACGCGTGTCCCTCTGTGTCGTGAGCACGAGGCTATGTCCCCGCCGCACGACACTGCTGTGTCAGTTCAGTATTTTTGGGTATTTGGTTTATTGGACACATACGTGTCCCGTTTGTGGACACGAATGGCATTCCCTAGACACCTGACACATGGAGAACACATCTATGCACCTGTTTGTAAAATTCTATGGTTTAATTTAGGTTTTTGAATTAAGTTTTGGATGATGAACTGTATGTATGCATTCACTGATACTATACACTGTTTGAATTCCTGAACTCTGATTTCCTTTTTTTAAACTGAACTTGATGTCTAATTTGCCATGATTAGGTTCAATTATATGTGTATTACATTACCTAAATGTTAGATTAGGATATGTTATCAAGTGATGGATTTTCGAATGTGGTTGAAATTGTTCAACTGAAATCTGAAATGAAATAACTGGAATTTTGATGTTTAAATACCATGTATTAATGCAATTACATATGTATTAGTTGCCTGTAATATGAGTTTATTTTGTGTAGGGATTGGGTTCTTTTCGAATTCAGTTTAGATTAAAATGCTTATTGCTATGGACTGTCAATGCTATACAACACTATGCCTGAGATTTAATCTCAGTTTCATGTACATTATTCAGTTTCCTATCACTTGACACATATACACCCACACACAAATGAAACCTGAGATTTAGAAGGATAAAACTATCAATAAACTGAGATTTTGGAGTAGCATTGTTAAAAGTCCCATTTCCCTGTTTTCTTTCCTCTCTTTTTTTCCTTCTTTATAATTGAATTGATATGTTTTGATAGTTACCTGAGAATGATATGTTAAACTATGGGTTTTCTGAGAATGTTAAACTGGAGAGAATGTTAAACTTTCATAAAACTGTCTATTAAACTGAGATATTGGACTTTTTACCATTAAGATAACCTGAGAAATAAATCCAGGTAACTGAAATAAAATCAGAGACCCATTGCTTGATTGGGTTCTGTTATTGCACTTCCTATCACACTATAGGCTGTTCCTGTTCCAGACTAACTCACTATCACTGAGATTTAACCCCAATTTTTCTATGAATGGCTGAATGTTCAACACATACACATGTGATAATTCCTGGTTCTGAAAAACTAAGAGATTATTCACATACACACACACTCTTTTAAACTCACAAACTGTTACACATCACCTTGACACAACTCAGTTCCTGAGTTCACCCCATTACTCTATCCTGTCAACACACACACACACAAAACTGAGTTTTACACTGAAATGAAGTGAAATGGGTAGGGGTATTGAAAGGGGTTTGGGTTTTCAAAGGTTAACTAGGTTTATGATTGAGATATCAATTAATGAGTTTCCAGAGAATTATCACATTCCTTTGCTGTTTTTCCCAATAACCTATCCACATGGTTGATGTTTCCCTAACCTATGTTGTATCTACACACACATGTGTATGTTTATTACACACACACCCATGCATTACATATTCATATATATGTTATATAGACATTAGATTTCACTATATATTAGAAAATAGGCTATGTGATATACATTAGAGATGTATTATATATATAGTTGAGTATATATTTGTGTACCATATATGTTAGGCTATGTTATATATATGTGATATATGTATGTATCCTTGTAGAGGATGTTAGGATAAATGTTATGGTATTGTTAGGAATTAGGAGATTAGCCTTGTATCCTAGTTAACCAATACCTAGACATGGACTCTTAGACCAAATTGACCAATGTTGACTATTGACCTTGATTGACCCTATATAGTGGACTTTGACTCTTAGTTGACTTGGGTCGACCCAGAGTTGACCAAGTTTGACTTGGACCTAGTTTGACCTAAACAGTTGACCAGATTTGACTTAGAGTTGACTTTGACCTAGATTTGACTTATAATCATGTAGATTGTATCGTAGACTTTATTTACCTTGTTTTAAACACATTATAATCCATACTGCTCTATTTAGGACATTGTGACTCCGGTGTAGACATCTGACATTATACTACTCTTTTCAGAGTATCAGGTGAGTACATTCTCTGATAGTTCTTCAATTTACTTATCGTTTACTATATTTCAGTTATAGCTAGTTCTATCTGATTCTCTGTTTCAAACACGATTTGATATTACTGGATCCATTTCATGCGACACACACTTATTTAAGTCTGGCCTCTATTTACTGGAACCACCTACTGGAACCACCCTGGAATCATTTACTGTAACCATACGTGTACTGGTTGGACTTATACCTATTTTTGTGTCGGATTATGGATTCACTTATACTTGCTGGGTGGGGAAATATTGGAATAGGCATGTGAACATACCCAAATACTGGAACCACTCCCTTGGAATTATACTGGAACGATAGCCATCCCACACTTGGCCGAGTGTGCGGTGTGCCGTATTACCTACCGTCGTTCATATGTCGATCCCGATATTTGAAAACATACTGTTAGATTATAGGCTGGACTCACCCTGGAACCTTTGATCACCAACTGGACTCATCTTATACCGGACTCATCTTGTACTGGAACCACCTGGTATCAGATTCATGTTGTCTGGATTTACTTGGGTTTTGCACTTGTTTACATTTACATTCTGGACTTATATCATGTTGCTCTAGTTCAGCTAGTTTCTATTTACAGTCTTTATTGCTATGATTCTTCTCTTGTTTTTACTTACCTTACTTTCCTTGTATCTTAACTGTTTTTCTATACCATCACCTGTATACAATCTGCCATAATTCATCAATATAACTGCTTATAACTGCTTTATAGTTCTCTGTCATTTAATTGGGATTTCTTGATGAGTTGTACTCGTTCCTGTCCTGACTGGACCTGTTGAAATTTTACAGATGATTGCCTTGAGGACACATGCCCTACATATTATGGACCCGGAGACGGGATGACTACCTTTGGCCCCGACACTCAGGAGTGATGGGATTTAGTTTAGTAGACTAGCATCTGTTTTTCATGTCGAACTTTTGTATTAATTTGAGACTTGTGTAGTTTTTGAGATTTGTTGAGAGTTGTTATTATTTTAGTAGTTGTCTTTCTATTCTTAGTTTAATTCTTCTGTGTTATCTTATCGTGCTTAGACTGTGATTGAGTTCAATATCTTATACTTGTCCTCCGTTTGGAGTTGATCATGATGAGTACATTATAATTGTATGAGTTGCTGGTTAGATAGTAACCTAGGACAGCGCTCTACCGCCGACACTGCGGCGTAGGCTGGGCATCGTTACGTACTCGTACCCTTACAGTGGGTGCGGGTCGTGACACGTTTTTAGTGGTTGCCCATGCAGGTCGAGAGTCGCATTAGTGCGATATCGTGGTAGTACAGCGACTTAGTTGTACTGCTGCGAGCCTGCGATAGGATTGAGAGATAGGCTTTAACGGAGAGGTACTCAATCACAGTTAGGAAAAATTCTGCTTCAATTCATGCCATCTACATATCTTACTGATTTGTCTTCGTTGAGATAAACTGTCCTCCTTTGATTTTATCGATTCCTACTCAGTATTGACTTCCTTTTTGATCTGTCTTCAGGATGGTGGAGACACGATCACATTGCTCTGGTACAGTAGCCGCTGCAGAGGGGTCTGCCACCTCTCACCTTCAGCAGCCAGCTTCCGGTACCGCAGCCCCAGTCATGCCAGCTGGGGTGGGTGTCTCAGCAGCTTTCGGAGGAGCACCTCCACCAGCTGGAAGGCAGAGTCCAGTGCTTTCCGAGATCCTCCCACCGCAGCAGTCTCCACCTGCGGGGATGGTAGATGCTGCTCATCTATTTTCTTTCGTAGAGAGGATTATGGCGTCTCACCAGCAGCAGCAGCAGCGGCAGACTGCCGATTATCATCAGGGGATTGACGAGGCCCACCAGATGGTTCGTACTACAGTAGAGATGGTGACTGCTCGGGGGGAGCAGCAACTGCCTTACCGGAAGGAAAAGGATATCCAGGATTTTCAGAAGATGCATCCTAGAGAGTTCCTGGGCACAGAGGGCATCCATTACGCAGACGACTAGATAGAGCATATCGAGGAAATATTCAGGTTGGCAAAGATACTAGATCGACTCCATATCGAGGCGGCAGGCAGTCAGATGCAGGACTTAGCCCGTGCGCGGTATCAGACAGATCCCAGGGTGGGAGTTGAGGGCCAGACTTGGGCCCAGTTTAAGGAGCTATTTAAGGAACAGTTCTTTCCTGATGTGGCCTTGGGAGGCATAGAGGCACAGTTTGAGAGCCTGGTTCAGGAGAACCAGTCAGTTGCCGAGTATGCCGGGGAGTTTTACCGGTTGGCCCGGTTCATTGATGACTTGACTGAGAAGACGAAGGCGAGGAAGTTTCGCTGAGGCTTGATTAGAGAGGTTCGGTCGCTGACTAAGAGCGACCGAAACGCTACCTACGTGAAGATATTTTCTGGGGCTATGGCAGCGGAGGACGACCTAGGGTTGAAGCTGAAGAGGGGTCGGGACTCCCAGGGTGGTAGCAGCAGCAGAGTTCAGGCCAAGAGGCCTCACGTGCAGATTCAGCAGGCACAGGCACCAGTGAGAGTGCAGCAAGCACAACATCAGCATAGAGGACAGGACCGCGGGGTGCCGACTTGTGCCTACTGCAGGAAGGCAGGACATATTTGGGAGTCTTGTAGGAGGAGGCTGAAGGTTTGTCTATTTTGTGGGTCTGGTGCTCACAAGATGATAGATTGTCCCGCTGCACCTCCTTATGAGGGAGCTAGGCCACATGTAGCTCAGCACCAGAGGGGTAGAGCTTTTGCGATGGCGGTCGAAGAGACCAATGCTGTAGGTGATGGGTTAGCAGGTTTGTCCTTCTCATTCTTCCTCCACACTTTCCTGTGTGATTCCCTTAGTACCTGCCAGGATATTGTTTGTGATTGCTAGATAGTGTAGCTACCCTGTTCAAGACTGTGGAATCACGACCAGTAAGATTTTGTTTGCATGATTATCTCTTGACCTTGATTGTTTGGGTTTGACCTAGAAGGGTGCGATCATTTTAATTTCGAGGACAAAATTTTTCTAAGGGGGTAGGATTGTAACACCCAGTTTTTCAGATGAGGGTATTTTCGAAATTTTGTAATTATAATAATTATTATTGATATTTAATTCACATTATAATTTTTGGTGATTTTTAATAATTTTTAAACTATTTAAAAACTGCTTTGAGTCATAACTTGTGATTTTGATGTGATGTCAGTGAAACCCTAGTGACTGCATGACTTAGAGCCTAACCATGTCATTAGGATAATTTAATTATCATTTTTAGCCTAGGAGTAATTTAGTCATTTTGACTTATTTGAATTATTTGGTGATTTGTTGAATTGGTGATTTCTAGTTGACCTTGACTTGCTGAGACCTAGTGGACTAGCCTAGAACCTAACCCTAGCTATGGTAATCCTAGTCTAACTTAGGTTAACCTAATTTTAGTCATTAGAGACTAATTTTGGAATAGGAGGCTTAGTTTGAGTGAAATCATTTCATGATTTATGGTTTAATGAAATGACTTATGATTTCATGACTTAATGACTTATGACTTGGCCCATAACTAGAAGCCCTAACCCTAACCAAACCCTAAGTGACCAGCCACATAGGGATCTCCACCCTATTTAAATACTTATTCATTAGGGCTTGCCTCTTTTTATCATTCCAACACTTGGAGAAAAGAAAAGGTATTGTCCCCCTTCCAAAAATCCTCATAAATCCATTTTAATTCCTTTTTAATCCTAGTCTTTTGCAATAGGTTCTAATTTTTGTATATTTTATAATTCTGGAGGTTAATCTCAGCTTTGGGCTCATTTGGAGCATTTGGCCATCAAGAAGAACACCCCCCATTTGAACCCTTTTCTTGTAAATTGCAACTATAGGTAAAACCCTTTAAATTACATTATTATTTTGATTTCTTTGCATATTAGGCTAGGTTTACGTGTCCCCTAGCTGTACCTCGAATTTGGGTGGATTTCGTGTCCGTTTGGTGTCCGTATCGGACACGTGTCATAGTGTATGTTAGGTGTTCGACGAAATGCCTCTAAGGATTGAATTTTCGTATTTACCAAAAATAATTACATGATTTTGAAGCCCTTGGCATGCTGATCATGAATCTATCATACTGAGCACGTTTTAGAGCCGTGTCCGTGTCCAAAATGGACACGAACACGCTGCACGACACTGTCGTGCAGTGTCCTGCTGCTCGGGTGTCCTAGCGGACACGACACGACGACTCAAGCCACGAAACTTGGTGCACGTGTTGTCCTAATGACTGACATCACATCCATTAAGTTTCGTGTCATCTTGTGTCGTGTCGGGGGAGAAATCCCATGTGTACGGGTTTTGCACTAGCTGTGCACGCACGAAGAATCCCCTCTGATACGGGGTTCGTATTCGGGTGTGACACAATTAGGACACGTCTTGCTGTGTCTGGGGTGTAGCCCTATCCTAGGCGAACCCACAGACACGAGCACGAGACGCGTGTCCCTCTGTGTCGTGAGCACGAGGCTCTGTCCCCGCCGCACGATACTGCTGTGTCAGTTCAGTATTTTTGGGTATTTGGTTTATTGGACACATACGTGTCCCGTTTGTGGACACGAATGGCATCCCCTAGACACCTGGCACATGGAGAACACATCTATGCACCTGTTTGTAAAATTTTATGGTTTAATTTAGGTTTTCGAATTAAGTTTTGGATGATGAACTGTATGTATGTATTCACTGATACTATACACTGTTTGAATTCCTGAACTCTGATTTCCTTTTTTTTAAACTGAACTTGATGTCTAATTTGCCATGATTAGGTTCAATTATATGTGTATTACATTACCTAAATGTTAGATTAGGATATGTTATCAAGTGATAGATTTTCGAATGTGGTTGAAACTGTTCAACTGAAATCTGAAATGAAATAACTGGAATTTTGATGTTTAAATACCATGTATTAATGCAATTACATATGTATTAGTTGCCTGTAATGTGAGTTTATATTGTGTAGGGATTGGGTTCTTTTCGAATTCAGTTTAGATTAAAATGCTTATTGCTATGGACTGTCAATGCTATACAACACTATGCCTGAGATTTAATCTTGGTTTTATGTATATTATTCAGTTTCCTATCACTTGACACATATAAACCCACACACAAATGAAACCTGAGATTTAGAAGGATAAAACTGTCAATAAACTGAGATTTTGGAGTAGCATTGTTAATAGTCCCATTTCCCTGTTTTCTTTCCTCTCTTTTTTCCCTTCTTTATAATTGAATTGATATGTTTTGATAGTTACCTGAGAATGATATGTTAAACTATGGGTTTTCTGAGAATGTTAAACTTTTATAAAGTCTATTAAACTGGGATGTTGGACTTTTTACCATTAAGATAACCTGGGAAATAAACCCAGGTAACTGAAATGAAATCTGAGACCCATTGCTTGATTGGGTTCTGTCATTGCACTTCCTATCACACTATAGGATGTTCCTGTTCCAGACTAACTCACTATCACTGAGATTTAACCCCAGTTTTTCTATGAATGGCTGAATGTTCAACACATACACATGTGATAATTCCTGGTTCTGAAAAACTGAGAGATTATTCACATACACACACACACTCTTTTAAACTCACAAACTGTTACACATCACCTTGACACAACTCAGTTCCTGAGTTCACCCCATTACTCTATCCTGTCAAACACACACAAAAAACTGAGTTTTACACTGAAATGAAGTGAAATGGGTAGGGGTATTGAAAGGGGTTTGGGTTTTCAAAGGTTAACTAGGTTTATGATTGAGATATCAATTAATGAGTTTCCTGGGAATTATCACATTCCTTTGCTGTTTTTCCTAATAACCTATCCACATGGTTGATGTTTCTCTAACCTATGTTGTATCTACACACACATGTGTATGTTTATTACACACACACCCATGCATTACATATTCATATATATGTTATATAGACATTAGATTTCACTATATATTAGAAAATAGGCTATGTGATATACATTAGAGATGTATTATATATAGTTGAGTATATATTTGTGTACCATATATGTTAGGCTATGTTATATATATGTGATATATGTATGTATCCTTGTAGAGGATGTTAGGATAAATGTTATGGTATTGTTAGGAATTAGGGGATTAGCCTTGTATCCTAGTTAACCAATACCTAGACATGGACTCTTAGACCAAATTGACCAATGTTGACTATTGACCTTGATTGACCCTATATAGTGGACTTTGATTCTTAGTTGACTTGGGTCGACCCAGAGTTGACCAAGTTTGACTTGGACCTAGTTTGACCTAGACAGTTGACCATATTTGACTTAGAGTTGACTTTGACCTAGATTTGACTTAGAATTATGTAGATTGTATCGTAGACTTTATTTACCTTGTTTTAAACACATTATAATCCATACTGCTCTATTTAGGACATTGTGACTCCGGTGCAGACATCTGACATTATACTACTCTTTTCAGAGTATCAGGCGAATACATTCTCTGGTAGTTCTTCCATTTACTTGTCGTTTACTATATTTCAATTGTAGCTAGTTCTATCTGATTCTCTGTTTCAAACACGATTTGATATCACTGGATCTATTTCATGCGACACTCACTTATTTAAGTCTGGCCTCTATTTACTGGAACTACCTATTGGAACCACCCTGGAATCATTTACTGGAACCATACGTGTACTGGTTGGACTTATACCTATTTTTGTGTCGAATTATGGATTCACTTGTACTTGCTGGGCGGGGAAATATTGGAATAGGCATGTGAACATACCCAAATACTGGAACCACTCCCTTGGAATTATACTGGAACGATAGCCATCCCACACTTGGCCGAGTGTGCGGTGTGCCGTATTACCTACATCCGTTCACATGTCGATCCCGATATTTTAAAACACACTGTTAGAGTATAGGCTGGACTCACCCTGGAACCTTTGATCACCAACTGGACTCACCTTATACCGGACTCATCTTGTACTGGAACCACCTGGTATCAGATTCATGTTGTCTGGATTTACTTGGATTTTGAATTTGTTTACATTTACATTCTGGACTTATATCATGTTGCTCTAGTTCAGCTAGTTTCTACTTACAGTCTTTATTGCTATGATTCTTCTCTTGTTTTTACTTACCTTACTTTCCTTGTATCTTAACTGTTTCTCTATACCATCACCAGTATACAATCTGCCATAATTTATCAATATAACTGCTTATAACTGCTTTATAGTTCTCTGTCATTTAATTGGGATTTCTTGATGAGTTGTACTCGTTCATGTCCTGACTGGACCTGTTGAAATTTTACAGATGATTGCCTTGAGGACACATGCCCTACATATTATGGACCCGGAGACGGGATGACTACCTTTGGCCCCGACACTCAGGAGTGATGGGATTTAGTTTAGTAGACTAGCATCTGTTTTTCATGTCGAACTTTTGTATTGATTTGAGACTTGTGTAGTTTTTGAGATTTGTTGAGAGTTGTTATTATTTTAGTAGTTGTCTTTCTATTCTTAGTTTAATTCTTCTGTGTTATCTTATCGTGCTTAGACTGTGATTGAGTTCAATATCTTATACTTGTCCTCCGTTCGGAGTTGATCATGATGAGTACATTATAATTGCGTGAGTTGCTGGTTAGATAGTAACCTAGGACAGCGCTCTACCGCCGACACTGCGACGTAGGCTGGGCGTCGTTACGTACTTGTACCCTCACAGTGGGTGCGGGTCATGACACGAAGGTTCGTCTGCACCCAAACCGCCAAAGGACATCTTGGACTTCCTTCTTGAACCAAGGACGACAGAGGAAGAAGAGGCCATGAGGATGGCTGCTTGCAAATTCCTGGTGGGTTCGAGCAAGGATGTTCTCGACTCTTTTGCTGATTATGTTTTTGAAAAGGACGGCAGTGCTCCTCGTCCTGTCTATAAAAAGGACGATAGTGATTCTCGTCCTTGATATTATGTAACATCATTCATGATGAAATAAAATCGAACTTTATTTATGAATTGTCTGATCATATTTACATGAAATCCCTGTTACATTCATATATAGTATTTCTTATGAAATTTGCCATTGATGGGCATCATTGCAACTCGACCGTCCAGCTCAGAAAGTTGATAGGCTCCATTTGAAAAGACTTTGCTCACAATGTAAGGTCCTTCCCACTTTGCGTCAAATTTGCCCTTGCTCATATGAGTCATAGTCATAGGACGTCTGACGGTTAGAACGGGCTCGCCTTTCTGAAACGCTCTGACCTTAACTTTGCGGTTGAAGGTCTTCGAGATGCGGGCTTGGTATAACTCAATATGCTGTTGAGCCAATAGTCGTTTCTCGTCAACCGCTTCTAATTCTTGGAGTCGAAGAAGGTCATTGTTCTCTGTAGTAAGCTCATTGGCGATGGCAATCCTTAAAGACGGAATTTGAAGTTCTAGGGGTAGAACTGCTTCACAGCTGTATACCAAAGAGAAGGGTGTACAGCCTGTAGGGTTGCGGACCGTAGTACGATAGGCCCAAAGACATTCTCTAAGCTTTTTACTCCAGTTTTGTTTGTTAGTAGACACAAACTTCTTCAGGAGCTTGATTATAGTCTTGTTGAAAGCTTCAGCCAAGCCATTAGCAGCAGGATTGTAAGCGGTCGAAGCGACATTGTCAATCCAGTGATCATCGTAGAACCTTGTAAACTTTTGACTGATGAACTGAGGTCCATTGTCATAATGATTCATCGAGGTACACCAAATTTATAGTTGACATGATGTTTGACAAAGTTGATGACACTACTGGTTTTGACTTCAGCCAAGGGTATAGCTTCAGCCCATTTGGAGAAGTAATCGGTTATTGCCAGTATGAACCGATGTCCTCTAGAAGAAGGAGGATTGATGGGACCTATAATATCCATGCCCCAAGCTTCAAAAGGCCAGGAAGCAGCAGTCGGATGAAGGAATTCTGATGGTTGATGAATCAAATCTGCATGGATTTGACAAGCTCGACATTTCCTTGCATATTCGATGGCATCAGATACCATAGAGGGCCAGTTGTAACCCTTGCATCGGATACGGTCTTGTAGTTTAGGACCGGGCTGATGTGCTCCGCAGACACCATCGTGAGCTTCACGTAACACTTGCTTCGCTTCATCACCAGCAAGACAGCGCAAGAGTAAGCCGTCATAAGTTCGCCAATAGAGAGTCTTGGTAGTCTGATTATAGTAGAACCGGAGAGATCGTCGGCGAATACTCGTAGCTTCCTTAGGGTCTTCAGGAAGTATGTCGTGAACTACGAAGTCGATAAAGGGAGCTCTCCAATCTTCACTGATAATATTGGCTTCAGTAAGATTACTGAACTCAATATTATGATTATTTTTGATACAGAACAATTCCCGATTAGAGACAACCACAACCTGCTGTCTTTTGATAGGGATGGCTAAGACTGCTGCAAGATTAGCCAAAGCATCTGCTTCAGTATTGCAAGCTCGGCGAACATATTCAATGAAGAAGGCTTTGAATGATGTAGCCATGTTGATTGCCGCTTCATAGTAAGGCACTTGATGTTGATTGCGAACTTCATGGGTTCCTCTAACCTGGTTAACAAACAGCTTGGAGTCACCATAAACTTCAAGATATTCGACATCTAGTTGTTTAGCTAACTGGAGGCCAATGAGTAGAGCATTGTATTCTGCCACGTTATTGGAGCAAGGTTCATCTAAGGAGTAGGCTCTTTGAATAGTTGACCCGTCTGGAGAAATAAGGACAACTCCAACTCCTGCAACAATGGCACCATTGGGTCCAGTCCTGGATGCACCGTCAAAGAATAGACGCCAAGTAGGAAATTCTTCGGAGATCATATTTGATTCCAATGTCTCGTCTGGAATTTTATCATAAAGTTTAGATGTCTCTGGTATAGGATGAGCTGCTAAGAAATCTGCCAGCGCTTGACCTTTAACAGATTTTTGAGGAACATATACCATGTCATATTGGACTAGCAGAATGGCCCATGTTGCTAGCCGAGAATTGAGTGTGCTAGGCTTCTTCATCAGTACCCGAAGAGGATTAACTCGGGATATGACATGAATAGTTTGGCCAATGATGTAATGCCTCGTCTTTTGAACAGCAAACATATGAGCTAGGCATTCTTTTTCGACCGGACTATAACGGTGTTCAGCACCAATCATAGTACGACTGAGGTAGTATATAGCTTGTTCATGTCCTTCTTTGTTCTTTTGGACAAGTAAAGCACCCAATGAATGATCCATAGCACGGACATACATTAAGAAAGGTATGCCTGAGATCGGTGGCACCAAGACTGGTGGGTTCATGAGATATCGTTTTATATCGTCAAATGCTCGTTGACATTCTTTGGTCCAGATGAAAGATACACCCTTCTTCATTAGCTGAGTAAATGGTTTGCAGCATCCAGACAGATTCGAAATGAACCTCCTGATGTACGCAAGTTGACCTTGGAATCCTCGTAGCTCTTTTAAGTTGCGTGGAGGACGCATCTCTTGAATGGCTTTGATCATCTCGGGATCCACGTGTATACCCTTAGAGGTAATGACGAAGCCGAGAAATTTACCACTAGAGACACCCAAGAATGACTTGGTGGGATTCATTTTGAGTAGATATTGGCGCATCAGATTGAAGATAGTTCTCAAGTCTTGGATGTGATCTTCCTTTAGACGACTTTTGACAGCAATATCGTCAACGTAGCATTCGACAGTCTTGCGAAGATGATTTCGAAAGATGGTACTCATACTCGTTGGTAAGTTGCACCAGCGTTCTTGAGACCAAATGGCATTACGGTATAGCAGTAGACTCCGCGAGTAGTGCAGAAAGAAGTATATTTTTCATCTTCAGGATTCATCCGAATCTGATTGTATCCGGAGAATCCATCCATGAAAGATATTCGCTCGAACCCACAGGTGTTGTCAATCATGACGTCCGTGATAGGGAGAGAAAATTCATCTTTTGGACAGGCTTCATTAAGATCCCGAAAGTCGATGCAAACTCGAACTTTTTCGGTTTTCTTTAGAACTGGAACGACGTTGGCTACCCAATCTGGATGTTGTTATTCTCGGATAAAGCCACAAGCGATGAGCTTCTTGACTTCATCGTCGATTGTGTCCATCATTTCTGGCTTGAAGTGCCGTTGTTGCTGTTTGACTGGTTTTGCGTTAGGCAGGATATTCAATTTGTGAGTAGCAACTTTGGGATCTAGACCTGGCATGTCTTCATAGCTCCAGGCAAAGACATCAATGTATTCTTGAATAAGAAGAATTAATTCTTGCTTATCTGCCTCTGGAAGGTTCTTGCTGGTGAATATTGGACGAGGGGACCCGCTTTCTCCTACATCAATTTGAACTAATTGATCTTTGGTAGGAGGTTCTCGTTGTTCGAATCGGAGTTTCCATTGGGTATCCATTCGTTGAGCCCAAGGATCTGTTTTGGGATTTTCTTCAATATCCTCGTCATAGCCTTCTGGAAGTTCAACGGAGACCATGTTAGAAGATACGATCAATCGATGAACTTGACCGATGCTGGTATCAAAATCCCATGATCTGGAATCAGAAGAGTTAGAGCGCTCTTCACTATCGGATTCGGAGACTGCTGGGGATAAGATGGGAGGTGAAGCATATCCGAGACCTCTTTTTGTCATGCTATAGTACATCTCTGATTTTCCTTCCGGAACAACCGTATGGATAGGAGTTTTTCTACCCTTACTGTAGTTGAGGCCATTCTTGAAGTCATAACCCATCTTTCGGATGATGTCTTTTGATTGTTGACTATAACAACGAAGTTGAAGATGTCCCGTATCGTTACTTTTGCTATCATCCGTATAACTGAATTTTTGTTCTGGTCCTTTACTAAAAATTATTGGACTCTCACCTCTCTTTCGAGAAGGGACAACAAAGTATGAATCATCTGGGTGTTCGAGTGAGACTTCTGTTTGAAGAGACTGTACAACTCCCATTGTAAATGACTGAAAGCTATCTAACATATCTAAATAGCACTTAGCTTGATAAATGACATCAGTATACTGGAAAGGAGATACTTTTTCATTGATTTGTACATCTGTATTTACAACAGGACCTTTAGCCTTAGCAGGCTTGGTCAGATTGATTACAAGAGGGGGAGAAGAAGAACGTGGAGGAGGATTGGACTTGTTACGACGGAGGTCAATAACAAGCGGCTCAAAAGAGGTGAGCTCCCTTTTATCCTTGTTACGACGTAGGTCGATAACAAGTGACTCAGAAGAGGTGAGCTCTCTCTGATCTTGACCACCATCGGTTGGTTGCTTCTGGACTGGCAAGTGAATAGCCAGTGGTTTGGAGGATTAAGGACGAAAAATACGCCCTTTGATAGGTATGATGAGGGTGTCATTAGGCACTGCTTCTTGTTCTTCTTCAGTATCCAAAGCCAGTACTACCTTCATGAACTCATCCTTACACATGCGAGCATCGTTACAATATGCTTCGACACCTTTGAAAGGATAGAGATCCGTAACCTCCTTTTGAACCTCTCTATTGTCATCAACATATTTGAAATATTGATGGAGAGTCGAAGGAACAATGTTGTGTTCATGTAAGAATGGTCTCCCCAACAGGGCATTGTAAGAACAACCATGGTTGTCTATGATATAGAAGGTCACCTTCGTGCGGAGATTGCCTATTTAGAGTTTTAGGCGAATCTTGCCCAGAGGTTCACTTCTTCCCTGGTTGAACCCCAAGATGGTGGTGATTGTGCCAGAAAGACTATGTACTGGGATCTTCAGTGCATCTAGCATTGTCTTTGGCATGATGCTGAGTGCTGACCCTGGATCTATCAGAATACGATCGACTTTCATCGAGTCGACATATCATGTATAGTATAGAGGACGGTCATGCCTATTGTCTTCCATCAGCATATCATCCTGTGTGAAGGTAATGTTCGGAATTAACTCCAACACACTGTGACAATGGAGGCAAGAGACAGGCTCTGCTTTTGGCTTCTTTAGAAGGGTTAGATAGGTTTTCGCCTGCATTAGAGCTTCACTCAGAGTTTCTCGTGTCTCTTTAGAAAGGCGCAAGAGCTCGAAGATTGACAGCCTGGCCGGTGTATTGTCTAGTTGAGCCAAGATATCAAAGTTGTAAGGCTTTTCAAGTCCAGAAGGAGATGACTTCTTCAAAGGTTTGTCGAAGCGGACTTCTTGTTTGCCTTTGTCGGCTACTGTCGGCTTAGGATGAGTAGATTCTACAACCGGTGAGGATGCAGAAGGAATGTTCTCAATGGAAACAAGTTGCACTGGAGCGGACTCAGAAGAAGAAGCAGGATTCTCCTGAGCTTCGGGATACTCCCTTAGATAGGCTTTCCCTGATCTGGTGCCCAGCAGGATTTCCTCTTCAACTATGGGGTCAAAAGACACCATATTGTAGATCTTTGTTTTGCCTTTGGAGCATTCTTTCTTCTTGGAGGAAGAGGGAACTTGGAACTCTGAAGCAAGATCAGGGTGAATCCACATAATCTCACCATTGTCAAGGGTTAATGGGATGAGACCTTCACTTCGTGGAGGAGGGAGATTCTCGATCTCAAGAGTGGCCTTGGGGATAAGAATGACACCATGCTGTACCATCTGTGGAAGGAAGTCACCGAACTGTACTGAGACCATGTTCGCGGTAACCGTCTTCTCGTCTTGCTGCAGAGTGACAACACCAGCGTTGACTAGCTCTTGAATCTTGCCTTTGAGCACATAACATGCTCGAGTGGGATGCCCAATGAACCTGTGATAGACACAATATTTGGGATGATCAGTCTTACCGACCTCATCAGGCTTCTTCGGGTCTGGGAGTTGGAGCTTATTACTTTTGATCAAGCAATCAAAGATGCTCATGGTGACATTCTCGTCAAAGGAGTACTCTACTTTCGGACGAGATTCCCTCGGTGGAGGTGTAGAAGGTATAGAAGGAGTAGAAGTAGATATAGGTGGAGCTACGTTGACAGCCAGAGATTCTTTGTTCTTCAAGTTGATGTTCAAAGTCTCTTTTCCCTTGCGGTTGTTCTGGCGATTACCACCACCCGATGTCTGATGTTCATCCCGGTCGGGGTTAGACATGTGTACCCCCAACTGCTTAACTTGTCAGCGCTAACTTCTGCTGCTTTAGCATTGACAATGAAGGATGGCCAGTCTTGGAACTGAGTTGACCCCATCCACATGCTGATAATAGGCAAAAAATTTGCCTTACAGGTGTCTATAGTTACAGCGACTGGAGTCCCAAGAGGCATCTTTAAAGCTTCTCGGCAGAATCTTTCAATAAAACTCTCAGCGGTTTTATTATGCCTTTGTTTGATTTTATTAAGGGCTGACATGGTCATGTCGTTGATCCCCTCATAGAATCGTTCCAAGAAGATCTGTTTGAAACCCGAGAAAGAGGTGATACAGCCATCAGGCAAGCTTCTGTACCAATCGTATGTCACGCCGGCTAAACAGCCGACGAATACCCTGGTTAGAATAGCGTCATTTGGCTGAAGTTGGACAGTCATTACCTCAAAGTGGTTAATGAACTGACTAGGAGAAGTGCTGCCATCAAACAGTAAAATGGTAGGAATCTTGTACTTAGGAGGAAACGGAATTTTCTTCCATTCAATAGGATAGGGTTGCTTGATTCCCAATCTCTGCAAATTGTCCTTCTCTTTGAAAGCCTCGAATTGAGTGCGCAATAGTTTGACAGCTTCATTAGCATCCTCCGATGATGAAGAAGGAGCAGGCTGAATCAGAGTGTTAGGGGGAGGAACAGCGTGATAAGCACTACCTCCAGCACCTGACTGACTGGGTGTGGGTTGAATTTGCACAGGAGGTACTTGAGGAGATACTACCCCCAGCCCTGTATTGACAGGCACCGATGATGCTATGGTCTCAGCATTTGCAGCAGGTACAGTCGGTGGTACTGTATGTTGGGCCACAATAATAGAATGCATACTTGCGACCATTTCAGCCATGGTCTTCAGCTTGTCTTCTAGTGCAGCTATTCGTTGTTCTTGACTAGCCGAACTAGAAGCATCTGGGTCTTCAGTGACAACATAAGCTGTCACTTCTCTAGGTACAGTGGAGGACACTGTCTGTTCAGAACTTTCGCTGTATGCATCATAATCAGAGAAAGAATCATCTCCTGAGTGAGAAAGAGGGAGATGACCGGAAGGATCTTGGAGAAGATTTTTTTGACCGATTGTATCTCGGCTTCGGGATCTGGTATGTCGAAATACTCCTTCAGAAGATTCTTGGAGTAGATCTAAATACCGCTGGCTGGGCTTGCGAGGCTTGCCGTGCTTGGAGCACTTTCTACCCCCAGTGTCTCGAGAAGCCATGTTGATAGAAGCATACAACACTTCGTCTTCATCTTCCGACATTGGTTCAGACGTTGCAAAATTCAAATGATCGAAGACAGATCGTTTTGTTGTCTGACAACAACACTTGATAACAACCTTGTGATTACAATGGTGTCCAAGTGGTTGAACTGGAGGTGTTGAGATGTTGTCCCATTTTTGTTTGAGGTGTTCTCGGAGATCAGAAACAATGACGGGACGATAACAAGTCTGAGGGATATGTTCTTTGATAACATTCGGAACATGGTTTCGGTTCTTCAGATATTTTGTCCCTTGAGTGTACAGGGAAGTACTCACTTCATTAGCATAGGTGTCAGGATTTTTGATCCAGGAAGTTTGCCTCTGATGCTGGTTGATCTTCGGCATTGGTTGTTTACATTTCATAGAAACTGGTCTATTGAGATAAGTCCTTAGATCAGCAACTTCACCCCCAGGGGTTTCTGTCTGAGACACCAGTAATTTTCCCTGTTTTGAGCGGGATATCCTGAGAGTTGGGAGATCTTAGAATTCTTCTACCGGAGTAGGCAGAATACCTCTTTGATCAGTACACTTCCCTTTGGAAAGAAGGGAAGAAGAACTCTTGTTTGAGAGAGTTCTTGTACTGATTGGTGCCGAGGCACGTTCAGATTGATCTTCTACGGTAAAAACCGAAGAAGATTGAGAAAAGACCAAAGGACCTTTTCCCTTGTTTTTTAAAGAAGGGTTGGCTAAAGAGCGTTTCCCTCTGTTGTCTTCCAAGTCGTGGAACGAGGAAGTTTGAGAAAAGACCAACGGGCCTTTTCCTTTGTTCTGAGAAGGAGGAGGAATAGTCAACAGACTACCCCCAGTGGATTGCGCTGGAGCAATAGGTTGCTTGGAAAGAGGAGCAGAGTTTTTCCTCTTGCTGTGAGAAGAAGGAAGATTAGCCAAAGGGCTGTCCCTACTAGACTGCGCTGGCACAGTTTGCGCAGGGGTTGAAGTAGCAGTAGGCGCATTGGCTGGTTGCGCATGAGAAGCTTTGACAGATGGCTTTTGGCCACAGACACTGTAGCTTGCACAGCAGGAGTCTTGACTTCAAAGTGCTTGAGTTGCACTCTGGTTGATGGAGTGGTGGACTGCGCAGGAAGAGTTGCAGCCAACTGCGCCAGAGGAAGAGAAGTCTTGCACTTTGCCAGAGCAGCATAGGAAGTGGTTTGTGCACTGGCAAGAGGAGCAGTATACTGCGCATGGACAGTAGAGGCAGCAGACTGCGCAGCAATTTTGGGAGCAGAAACAGCAGACTGCGCAAAGGATTGTGCAGAGGACTTTGGAGTCCACACTGAACAGACTTTGCTCTTGGCAGAAGTTGCAGTACGACGAGTAGTCCCAGAGTTGATCATCGCCTCGTAGGCCGTCTGGTTGACCTTTACAACCAGCGTCTTCTGCGTCTTTCCGATAGACGCAACGTCACATTGAGTTGTCACTTCCTCGTCGGAGGAGAAAGTCGTCCCCAGCAGAGTCGCCATTTTGTTTGCAAAAAACAAAAGTGTTCTTTATTTCACAAACTTTGTAAGAAGATTACAATAGAATTTTGGAAAAGTACAACTATAGGAATCCGATCTGAAGACGATCGCTTTATCCCTTGGACGATGTGAACTTTGAAGACGGTAGCCTCTGAAGAATGCAGCAGCACTTTGGCAAGAACTCCTGATCTCTGGTGATGATCTTGAATAATCTCCTCTGATTCTGATTATTTCTGATCTTCCCTATGAAGGACTTGAAACTCTATTTATAGAGTTCTGGAAATAACTAATTTTTAGTTATTCTGGATTGCGCAAGATGGATTGCGCAGACATTGGACTGCGCAAGCAGCGAACTGTGCTGGCAGTTACTCGATCGTGGGCCAACTGTATGAGACACGTGGCATTGTTTGATTGAAATGCGCTTGGTCGTATACAGACGGTTGCCACGTGGTGAGCAATTGATGGCATGTATGCCACGTACAAAATGTCAGTTGTCTTGATGGACTGCGCCATATGAACTGTGCCAGCTTCAGACTGCACTGGGATTGCAATACGCTGAAGGTGATCTGGCAGACTGCGCTTCGATCGGGCTGATAGCTTGCGCTGCCTGTACAGCTGTCCTCGAACGCTGTGCTGCACGAGAAACGAACAGTTTCTTCGTTCTTCGGGCTGTCAACTGTCAGAAGATCTGATTTTCTGTCAGATAATGATGACGCGACCACGTCAGCTAGCGTGCTTGGATGGGTGCACAGTTCAGTTTCCGCAGTTGAGTTGTTGCACAATCTGTCTTCTGTGCAGTTTATTTGAAGGGTGCACAATTTGATTTTCATAGCTTTTTTTGATAGGTACAACTTGATTTTTAGGACCTACAAGCATGCGCCAGGAAACAGCATGCTCCAGGACAGCATACGCCAGCAAACAGCAGGCAACAGCTTTTTGCCAGCAAACAGCATGCGCCAGGAAACAGCATACGCCAGGACAGCATGCGCCAGCAAACAGCAGGCAACAGCTTTTTGCCAGCAAACAGCATGCACCAGGAAACAGCATGCGCTAGCAAAAAGCATGCGCAGCAAACAGCATACGCCAGCAAACAGCATGGCAACAGCTTTTTGCCAGCAAACAGCATGCGTTGCTCATCTTTCCCAACCAGCCTCCAATGGCCATGAAAACCCATGAACCAAAAGACCATAAATCACTCAAAATAAGTCAAAATCAGGACTTCCAATGGTCTAAATTGGGTAGAACCAAATTTTCTACAACATGGAACCATCAAAACTTGAAAACAAGAAGGTTTGATAGATCAAAACCATGAAAATCTGAAAATGACTAAAACCTAGATCTACAAGAAAATATAAAATGACAAGAAGTAAGGTGGATTAAAAAGTTGCATAGAAGAGTTTAGAACAATAAAAATGGTGGGTTCCTTCATGAAGCAAGTTGTACTTGCCTAGGCTAGGGTTCTCTTGGTTGGTGGTGGAGAGCAAATGAAGAATGAAGGAAGTAATGATGAGAGAGGAAGGGAAGGGGTTATAAATAAGGAGGGTGGTGGTAGGTAGGAGGGTTCACCTTTGGTTCATAATGAACCAAAGCAAACCAAGCCAAGCCGAACCAACCCAAGAATAAACCAATCAATGAAATGCTAGAATAAATCAAGCAGGGAGACATACAATACGGGTCGAATTATGTATACGTATACCAAGATACGCAATACGAACCACAGGCATTACAACTCTACCCACCTTAAAAGAATTCCGTCCTCGGAATTTAATTAAGAGGCTAGAGGGACAAGGACAAGCTATACTAATCACAATCAAGCTATAACTAGGCAATCAATCAAGCAATCAATCATGCAAGCAAGGAATCGAAGGCATGAGGCATAAGGAATACATTATACCTCACGAGTCAAACAAGTCGTGATATCGTGATCGGATATCATCCTCACGCTCCCACGTTGACTCACCCAAGGAGTGATGACCCCAAGCAACTCGGACTAACTTGATAGTCTTGTTCTTGAGCATCTTCTCTCTTCGGTCCAATATAGAGACGGGCCTCTCCTCATACGAAAGGTTGGTACCAACAACCAATTCCGAATGATCTAGGATGTAGCTCGGGTCCGGGATATACCGTCGTAGTTGGGATACATGGAATACGTCATGCACCTCGCTTAGCGACGGCGAAAGAGCGAGACGATAGGACACATCTCTTACTCGCTCCAGAATATCGAACAGCCCTATATACCTAGGACTAAGCTTTCCCCGTCCGCCGAAACGAATGACGCCACGAGTAGGCAAGATCCTAAGGAATACATGGTCGCCGACATAAAACTCAAGAGGACACCGATGAGAATCAGTCCAATGGCGCTGGCGATCTTGGGCAACTCTAAGATGATCTCTGACTCTTCTGACCACTTCAACTGTCTGGGCAATCATTTCTGGACCAAGTATCTGTCTCTCCAATATCATCCCAGGCTAGCGGGGACCTGTACTTCCTGTCATTCAGTGCGTCGAAAGGTGCCCTCTGGATACTGGCCTAAAAACTGTTGTTGTACGAGAACTCCACCAGGTGCAAGTGATCTTTCCACGAACCACCGAAGTCGAGTGTACAGGACCGCAACATATCTTCAAGGGTCTGGATCGTGCACTCTGACTGGCCATCTGTCTGCGGGTGATATACTGAGCTGAACTGGAGGTGAGTTTCCAAACTCTCTTGCAAGCTACGCCAGAAGTGCGACGTGAACCTGGAATCTCGGTCCGAGTTGATACTGACTGGTACTCTATGCATCCTGACTATCTGCCTAAAGTACATCTCTGCCAGCTGAGCTGTCGACTGACCAACTCTGAACGGGAGAAAGTGAGCCACCTTCATGAGCCAATCCATAATAACCCAAATAGCATCTCGACCTGCTGGGGATCTAGGTAATCCAGTCACGAAATCCATGGTTACATGCTCCCACTTCCATTCTGGAATCGGCAAGGGCTGAAGAAGTCCAGCTGGCCTCTGATGTTCAGCCTTAACCTGTTGGCAAACCAAACACCGAGAGACAAACCGAGCTATCTCCCTCTTCATGCCATTCCACCAAAAGTGCTGACAAATATCACGGTACATCTTCGTATCGTCCGGATGAATGGAATACTGAGAACTGTGAGCTTCTGCCACGATCTCCTGTCTGATATCTCCACTGGGTACACAAAGACGTTTACCATGTCGAAGTGTACCATCTTCATAAATGCATAGCTTCGGTCTTTGTCCCACCTTACACTCTGCCATGAGTCGCTGAAGCTTGGAATCTGCTGACTGAGCCGTCTTGATCCTCTCAACGATGCTGGACTGAACTTGCATACTGGCCATCAATACCACACTGGTAGGAAGGACAACTTCTATACCCATCTTCTGAAGATCTTCTAATAATTTTGGTTGAGCTGTTAGAAAATAAACTCTGGCTCTCCTGATCAATGCATCTGCAACAACGTTGGCCTTTCCCGGGTGATACTGCAGGTTGATATCATAATCCACAAGCAGCTCTAGCCATCTTCTCTGACGCATGTTAAGATCCTTCTGAGTGAACACATACTTTAGGCTCTTGTGGTCGGTGAAAATATCCACCCTATCTCCATACAAGTAGTGTCTCCAAAGCTTTAGTACAAACACTACGGCTGCCAGCTCCAAGTCGTGGGTTGGGTAATTTCGCTCATGATCACGAAGTTGTCGTGACGCATAAGCTATTACCTTTCCATGTTGTATCAAAACACATCATAAACCTCGGCCTGAAGCATCATAATATATTGAGAATCCTCCGGTCCCATCTAGAAGCGTGAGAATAGGAGCCGTTATCAAGCCTCGCTTCAACTTCTCAAACGAACTCTGACATTCTGCTGTCCAAGCAAACTGCACATCCTTGCGGGTTAACTGGGTCAATGGCGCTGAAATCCGAGCAAAGTCCGAAACAAATCGCCGGTAGTAGCCGGCCAAGCCAAAAAAATTGCGAACTTCTGCAACTGTGCTGGGCACTGGCCATGTCTCAATAGCCACGATCTTCTAGGGATCCACTTCTACTCCTCCTCTGGTGATGATATGAACCAAGTATGAAATGCGATCAAGCAAGAACTCGCATTTACTGAACTTGGCATACAACTGGTGCTCTCGGAGAATCTGGTGGATAACTCTAAGATGCTGCTCATGCTCTGCTTCACTCTTGCTGTAGACCAGGATGTCATCTAGGAACACTATCACGAACTGATCCAAATAATGCATAAAGATACGATTCATGAGGTCCACGAATACAGCCGGCGTATTGGTCGCTCCAAATGGTATAACAAGGAACTACCAATGTCCATATCTAGATCTGAAAGCTGTCTTCGGGATGTCCTGCTCTCTGACTCTGATCTGATGATATCCTGAGCGCAAGTCGATCTTCAAAAATACTGTTGTCCCCTTGAGTTGATCAAACAAGTCATCTATCCTTGGGAGAGGGTATATGTTCTTGATTGTCACTGAGTTCAAGGTACGATAATCAACACATAACCTCGACGTACCATCCTCCTTTTTCACAAGAAGCATCGGAGCTCCCCAAGGCGATCCACTTGCACGAATGAATCCCTTGGTCCTAAGTTCTTCAATCATCTTGTACAAGATCTCCAACTCTGACGGCGCCATCCTGTAGACTCTCTCTGATATTGGGGCTGTCCCGGGAATCAAGTCGATGCTGAACTCGATCTCCCGCTCTGGCGGCATACTTGGAAGCTCTTCTGGGAAAACATCTGGAAACTCTTCAACTATCCGGGATAACTGCATTGCTGCTACTGCCATCCGTAACACTGGAGGAGAAGGTTCAACTTCGCCTCGGGAGAAGGAAAACTCCGGCTCGCCTGGAATGCTAAAAACAACCCTGCCAATATGGCAGTCTATTCTAGCATACTGGTTCCTCAACCAATCCATTCCTAAGACCACATCATAATCTGCCATCGGGAACTCAATCAATCTAGCGGGAAATTCTCTACCGCTAACTACGATCCGACACGAGGAAAATACTCTATCTACTCCCATGAGTCTGTTACCAGTAAGTATATTGAGCCTTACTGATAATGACTCGGGCTCCAATCCTATCCGTGTCGCGAATCGTGCAGACATAAATGAATGCGATGCACCGGAATCAAATAATACTGAAGCTGAAAAAGAATTGACGAGAATAGTACTTGCCACTACCTCACCTGGTGCCAATCCTTCCTCTACGGTCATTACCATAGCCTGACCATGCCCTCGGGATGCGGGACCCCTCTGCTGGAAACCTCTCTGCCTATTCTGGATCTGGGCCTGGGCTTGCGCATACTGCTGGGGATTCTGCTGCTGAAACATTTGGGTCTGTGGCGGCAAGGGCCTCGGCAACGGGTACTGCTGTTGCTGCTGGACTGGTACTGGGGCTGGTCCCCTAACCGAAGGACTAGAAAAGGTTGATGAAGAGGAACTCCCCCTATTCGGGCAGTCCCCAACCCTGTGGTCCGGTGCTCCACAAGCCATGCACAACCCCTTTGCCCTGCGACACTCTGCCACTACATGTCCTGGCTTCCCACAATGAGTGCAACCCACTACAGAAGCCTGCTTCTGCCTCTGTTGCTGCTAGGGATACGCCGGGGTTGAATGCAGAACCGACGTAACTGAAGCCGCTCGCCTCGGAGTTCCAATGGTCAAAGCCTTGGCTGCCGGGGCTGGTGCTGAAGATTGGTTCATCTGGTTGTGAGATCGCTTCCGACCTCCTGTTCTGTCCACAATCCGCTGGGAGGTATACTCATGCCTCCTAGCTACTCTCAATACTGCATCAAAGGTCTGATGCTCAAACTGCTCCACTGCCAATAAGATCCCGAGATGGAGCCCCTGCTGGAATCGCTGGGCTCTATCATACTCGGTTACCACCAAGGTGGGAGCAAACCGACTGATTCTGGAAAACTCAGTCGCATATCCGTCGACCGTCCTGCCCATCTGCTTCAGATTGGTGAACCTCGTCTGTAGATCGTACCGAGCTACAGCATCAAAATACTTGGTCTGGAATCTCTATCTGAATACTGCCCAAGCAATGGGTGATGCTAATCCCACGGCCTGCGCCGCCCACCAGCTGGGGGCAAGATCTAACAACTGCAGGCGTACTACAGCCACCTTCTCGTTCTCTAGAGTCCTGGCTGCTTCTAGAATCACCTCTGTGTCCTGAAGCCATGCATCTGCAGCGATCGCATCTTCACTGCCATCGAAGAAGGGAGGGTTCAAGCGCTTGAAGCTGTTGGCCGCGCTATTACCCTGATGACCTCCTCTGGTCAAAGCGTCTGCCACCGCCTGGTGCAAGACATCTCCTCAACGATCCTGAGAGGCTAATAGTGACCTGATGAGAGCCACCAAAGTGCCATCATCAGGCTCTGTAGGCTGGGCTGGCTGGACTGGCGGCTCTTGACCCTCAGTTGGCATGACTCTGGAGGCTACTTCGGAATGCTGGGCTTGATCTCCGGGTTGCTGCTGGTCCACGGGAGGTGATCCGCCTTGCTGATCGGCAGGCCCAGGAACAATGCCGCTGAAGAAGACGACATAGGGAACAATAAGGAAGGACCAGGACAGATCAAGGATGCAAGCATGTGATCAGATCAAGGATCCAGGGAATCAGAGGATACGAGCAGAGATCAAAGGCGAGTGCTGATTGAGACATCTATTCGGTAAACCCTCACATATCTTGATTCACAAGACCTGCATGGGCCACCACTTAAACCATGTCACGCCCCAGAGCCAGAATACTGGAGAGCGGGGGCGGACATAGCCAGCTACGTATATTGAAGTGCAACCTACGTCGCTATACGGTCACGGCTGTCTAGATACATGAGGGTTTAACTACAAGCCAACAGTCTCTTATGGTCATGAATAAGCCTAATGTCTCAATCATAAGCAAGTAAGCAAATGTCACAAGATGTAAGATCACCAAATATACAATAGTAAGGCGTCCCAAACATTACATATTCAGCTGATCATGAAGCTAGTCGTTACAAAATATGAAGACTAGCAAGAGTTTAGTCATACATGATCAACCCTAGGATCTGTCAATCATGTTACAGCCCGTAGGCAGACAGCAAGTAAAAAAAATGTACACGAGCTAACACTTGCTCGTCGGCTAAATGCCTCAAAAGAATATTTTTACAATAGAGTGGGAGAGCCAAAATAAACTCACTCGTTGCCAGGATTCCGTCTAGTGGTCACCATCTGGCTGGAAAGTCGGTAGATCCTCTGGGGTTGCTCCGGTATCTGGCCATACAAAACCAGCTGGATCAGATCCCAGAAAGAGCAAGTGCCACAAAAGAAGCTTCACTTAGGAACTAAAACCAGCAATTAGCACAAGAGTATAAATAAGTAAGAACTGAAAATATAAAAATATTATGATGATATACGACGAGATAACCATGGAACTATTCAGATAACCAGGTTACAACCCGTAAACCAAAAAAGGACCGGGATTGTAACCCTTCATCTGAATAAAACTTGGTTTCCCACCATTTATCGGCAAGATAATATAAGAAAATCAGGTCATGTAACAATCTGGTACAGGATCAAGACAAGACTTAGACTGATCATTCCCCATTCAACAATCACGGCCAAGTAATAAGTACGGCTTGATACTTTAACTAACTAGGGTTATCACAGGCCTAGTTACTAACAAGATGCAGTGAGATTATTCTACAGCCACAAGCCCTGCAGACCATCCAGGTTATCCAGGTCAAATATCTTGTTCATGGAGGGTGTAACACATGGCAGTGTGCTGGAAATGTGCCTTATTCGTCGGCAGGCTACAAGTCCACATGTGCGCTCAGATAACGGGATTGCCTGTAGCTGGGAACTCTTATGGACTATGTTATCATTCTAGTCATTAACCTAGTCAAATTCAACATGAATCCCTGACCGTGGTACTCAGGAATTCATGTCCTAGACATGATACAGACTCAACTTGTCCATTTATACAAGCACAAACATCCACGGTGTCCAGGTCATTCATTCTTGTTATGTCAGGTAGTCGTCTCAACAACATTCAGTTATGTGTCATGTCATGTTACTTGTCTGGAGTGCACCACGACGGATCACTATCATGTATTATCATGTTGTGTCCATGTATCGTGTCAGGTTCATGTATCATGTCGTGTTCATGTCACAATTATCCCACATTAAACTAAGGATCAAGAGAAACAACACGGATAAGGTAACAAGATTTGCCATGGCATAACAAATGGTACAAGAGATAAAAAGGGGTACCAGGGACAGCATGCACCAGCAAACAGCATGCGCCAACAAACAGTATATGCCAGCAAACAGCCAGCAACAGCATGCGCCAGCAACAGTATGCGCCAGCAAACAACATGCGCCAGCAAAACAGAATATGCCAGCAAACAGCCAGCAACAGCATGCGCCAGCAAACAGCATGCGCCAGCAAACAGCATGCGCCAGGACAGCATGCGCCAACAAACAGCCTGTACAACCAAATAGCATGCGCCAACTTTTTGCCAGCAAACAGCATGCGCCATGAAACAGCATACGCCAGGACAGCATGCGCCAGCAAACAGTAGGCAACAGCTTTTTGCCAGCAAACATCATGCGCCAGGAAACAGCATGCACCAGGACAGTATGTGCCAGCAAACAGAATGTACCAGCAAACAGCAGGCAACAGCTTTTTGCCAGCAAACAGCATACGCCAAGAAACAGCATGCCCCAGGACAGCATGCGTCAGCAAACAACATGCCCCAGCAAACAATAGGCGACAGCTTTTTGCCAGCAAACGGCAGGCAACAGCTTTTTGCCAGCAAACAGCATGCGCCAGGAAACAGCATGCGCCAGCAAACAGCATGGCAACAGCTTTTTGCCAGCAAACAGCATGCGTTGCTCATATTTCCCAACCAGCCTCCAATGGCCATGAAAACCCATGAACCAAAAGACCATAAATCACTCAAAATAAGTCAAAATCAGGACTCTAATAGTCTAAATTGGGTAGAACCAAATTTCCTACAACATAGAACCATCAAAACTTGAAAACAAGAAGGTTTGATAGATCAAAACCATGAAAATCCAAAAATGGCTAAAACCTAGATCTACAAGAAAATATACAAGAAAATGTAAAATGACAAGAAGTAAGGTGGATTAGAAAGTTGCATAGAAGAGTTTAGAACAATAAAAATGGTGGGTTCTTTCATGAAGCAAGTTGCACTTGCCTAGGCTAGGGTTCTCTTGGTTGGTGGTGGAGAGTAAATAAAGAAGGAAGGAAGTAATGATGAGAGAGGAAGGGAAGGGGTTATAAATAAGGAGGGTGGTGGTAGGTAGGAGGGTTCACCTTTGGTTCATAATGAACCAAAGCAAACCAAGCCAAGCCGAACCAACCCAAGAATAAACCTATCAATGAAATGCTAGAATAAATCAAGAAGGGAGACATGCAATACGGGTCAAATTACGTATACGTATACCAAGATACGTAATACGAACCACAGGTATTACACATGCCATTATTTCATCAGTGATCATAATTGATCTAAATTTGTAGTCATGATCGCACCAAGCTCAAACCTAGCCCAATCGAACCCAAACATCTAACCCAAATTTATGTGGCCACTCTCATGACACACCCAAAAAACACAACACCACTCATCCCCAACCAAACACCAAACACCAACAATTACACATCAAATTCTTATTTTCCCTCAACTGTAAACCCAAAACTCCTAGGGACCTAAATAGAAAAGTATTGCTAGGTGGACACCTCATATTGGAGCAAACCAATGGGGACAACCCATTTGAATTGTGTTTTGATCGGTCATGTCCCCAATTCCAATCCATTTGCATGATACTAAGCATCCTTATCAACTTACATTAAATCCTAGCATTTGATTTATCCTCCATCAATCACCACCACCCATTCTTACATGACAACACACACACAAACCCTAACTCTATATACACTCCACCCCTCCCCTCACTTGGCAGCCACCAGCTCCTCTCCTTCTCTTCCCCTCCCATTCTTTTCCTCCTCACTCCAATAGAGAACCCTAACCCTAATTCTTCTCCTTCTTCCCTAGTTTAAACCTAGTAAACCACTTCCCCTCATCTTGCGACTGTGTTTCATGAGCTGCTTGTAGGACCGTTGAGCACCTCTAGAGGGAGGTGAATAGAGTGCGTACGTGTGCAGCAGAAATAATCACCAATTAAAAATTAAGCAGCTATATATTATGGCAGATAAAAGATAGTAAATAAAATACGGTAAGTAAGAGTCAAAAAATCAAACTCAGTGACACAACAATATATACTGGTTTCCCTCTGAGAGGACTAGTCCAGTCGCGAGTACTCTTACTCGTTGTTAATCCACTATGGCACAAGCTTTAACTGAGCGCTTGCAACACTTACAACACCGTGCTTGAAGACAAGTATATAATCGACTTCACAATATCATGCTTGGTGAACTCACTTAACTTTTAGCTCACCATGTACATAAAATACGAACTCACTTAACTTGTATCTAACCATGCTAATTATTTCATATACATAAATACTTATTCACCGCCTTAGTTACACGCGAGCTGGATCTAACCATCGGATAATTGGATAATACCTCATTTTTTAAGTCCGTTATTCTTCTGAATATGTCCTTTCTCAGCGTTCTGGATATGCTGGATCCACTCAGGGTTGTCCCTTACTACTAATGAATATGATTCATCTTTTGATATCGCGGCCTCCTCAACGTCTATATATCTTCAGCATCTATTGTCCCTGCCTCCCCTAGCCTCTCCAGGAAATGGAGTTACAAAGTGGGAACCATCTCGCTCTCCGTTAGAGGAGGATTCTCCTGAAGGTGGAGATCACTCTAGAGGTTGGAGCCTCTTCTTTTGAGTTGGTCGAACATGTCAGAGGAACTCCCATGAATTTTGACACGATGTCATTGTCTCATGTGGCTTCTGCCTCTGATCGAAGCCTGGGAATTCATTACCTGTGAAACATTTACATTAGACGTCTCATTTTGGTGAATGGCAGCAAAGGCCTCGCCTAGAATACCGCCATATTGCTTATCATCTCCTCTGTTGGCCTATTGGTCATGGTCAAACCTGATTTTAATAATTGATCAAACTCCGATATACGAATCAATTTAGATGTTTACTAACGACGTTTTGGACACTGATCGAAGATTGGATATCTACTCAGTTCAAGATCGAAGATCTGTTTGCCACTCAAGATTGTATTTCTTTACGCAATGTAATTTTCATTTTATTGAGTATAGGAATACATTGTACACCAAGTCGTACTGACAAATAGGCTATCCAAAATCGTTTTTCAAAACTGACCTATCTTTTTAAAATGACCTATGTTTTTTAAAAACATCTCTTTTACAAAAAGCTTCTGGAGGATTTTCAAAAAGCCAAAACAATTTTTCATAAAATCAACCTGACCAAACCCTGACAGAGTTCGGCCAGAGTTCGGCCAGAGTTCGGCCATGGTGAACGTTATGTGAACGTTGGATTTTGAAATTGGTCTTCCTTCAGTTGCGGTTGGTTACAAAGAGTTCTGTTTGAATTATGTTCGAATTCTGTCAGAGTTCTGCCTTTAGAAAAACTATAAATAGAGAAGAATTCTGATCATTTCAACACACCAATTCACTTTCATCTCTTCTCTTCTAAAGCTTACATTTCTTCCAAAGAGTTCTAAAAAGCTTACATTTTTAAATTCCAAGCCAGTTACAATTCTCTAGTCAATTTGCTGGTACTGTGCGGTCTAGAAGATTTCAGAGAAATTATAATCAGAGGCTTGATTGAAGAAAGACTCTTCAAAACTGAAGTTGGTCGAGTTCTTCATATCAAAGCTCACGTCTGTAGAAGTTGCAAGGACTTCGTATGAAAACTTGCAGAATTTTCCAATAGTGGATTCAACTGGAAGCTAGAGTTCTTCCGACTGGACTAGTCCTCACAAGAGAAAAACCAGTATAAATCTCTGTGTTTGCGTTTTCCTTCTGATCACTCTTTTTCTTACAGTTATTTACTTTGTGATTATTATTATTTCTGTGATCTAACTGCTAACAAATTTTTAATTAGCAATATTCCGCTGTCTACTCTATTTACCCCCTCTCTAGAGTATTCTGCTTTACGATTTCGTTCTTACCATTGGTATCAGAGCGGGTTATACAGGTAAAGCAAGGTAAAACTACAGTTATATTCAGTTATTTTTTAATTGTTACATAGATCACAATATTACATATGGCAACTATAAAATTCACAAGTGAAGGCCAAGCCACAAACAGACCTCCACTGTTTGACGGCACAAACTACACTTATTGGAAAACACGTATGAGTTTTTTTCTTAAAATCTTTTGATTTTGACTTACTGTAGTTATTGATGACTACAAAAAGCCTCCTCGTATTAATGTTGATAGAGTTTTAGTTGAAAAATCCCATGATAAATATACGAAGGATGAAAAAAAAGGCCAGTCTTGACGCACGTGCTATTAACGCTTTATTTTGTGCTTTAGATAGAACTGAATTCAACAGGGTGTCTACTTGCACAACATCAAATGAAGTATAGAAACTTCTCGAAGTAACCCACGAAGGAACAACACAAGTCAAGGAGTCAAAGATCAGCAGACTTACTCAGGAGTATGAGGCGTTCAAAATGAAGCCAAGTGAATCAGTCACTCAGATGTTTACGAGAATCTTGGATATTATAAATCTTTTGTCTTCACTAGGCAAGGAATACAGTAACCATGAAAATATTAGCAAACTTCTACGAGCTCTCACAAAGAACTGGATTCCAAAGGCTACAACAATCATTGAAGAAAATGACCTCTCAACAATGTCTCTGGAAACACTCATGGGTAAGATACTCACTCACGAGTTAGAACTTCAAGACTTTGAAGATGCTACACCAAAGGAGAAGTCAGAAAAGTCGATCGCTCTCAAGGCTCAACATAGAAGAACTGTCGAAAATGATTCTGACGACAGCGACTCTGACTCTAAAGATCAAGCTCTTCTGGTAAGAAAATTCAAGAAGTTCATGAGATTCAACAGGAGAACAAAAGATAGCAACAACAACAACAACGAGGAAGATCCTATTTGCTACGGATATAAGAAAAAATGATACATGAAGAAAGATTGTCCAACAGCATCATCATCAACAAGAAAAAAGCAGCAAATATGACAAAGACTACCTGAAGAGATCAACATCAAGGAAGTACGCCAACAAAAGTATATGGCATGAAAGCGAAGCCAGCGATTCAGAAGACGAACAATCAGATGACGCTGCAAATGTATGCTTGATGGCTTGCGATCAGGTAATCACTAATCCTCTATTTGATCCTTATGATGATTTCACCTTTGAGCAACTATGAGAGGCTTTCAGTGACCTGTTAAATGATTATAGGAAACTGCGTAGTAAATATGAAACCTCTAAGAAGGTACTCAAAGAGTACAAAGGTGAGATAAGAAGACTTACCGACCAACTAGATGATGTTAGAAATAATGACTCTTCTATTGAGTCTGGTGAGCTTTCATCTATTAAGCTGTTGTTACATGAGACTATTAAGTTATCCGAAGAAAAAGACCAAACTATCATCCAGCTAAAGGAAGACATATCTAAGGAGAGAAAGAGTCTCCAATGTGCACAAGTCATAATAGAAACACTTACATCTGACTACACTAGATTATATGACACTTCTAAAAAGTTGAAAATTAGTTTAGAAAAATGGCCTGAAGTTGCTGCTTCCTATTCTAACACGTGTCAATTACCGAATCATCGGAACACACCCAAACCAAACACTGTCAGACCAAACCATACCAAACCTATGCCCAAGAAGACTAATAGGCATGCATTCTTCTATACTAGAAAACCTAAACCTACCAATCATGCACCTCATACAACTTTCAACACTCAACATGCAAAATGTCATTATTGTGGCCTCATTGGTCATATATCCTCTGTATGTAGAATCATAAAGTTAGTAGATTTAAATGTTTATGCATGGATACCAAAAACTAACCAGTCAGGACCCTACAAAAAATAGGCACCAAGACTTTCATATGCAAATTATTTTGTAGGTGGAACGCCCTTCACATGCTAGGAACAAATGGATCCTCGACAGCGGTTGCTCACGGCACATGACCGGTGATGCTTCATTATTCGTAACACTGTCGAAGAAGAATAAAGAAGGATACGTCTCCTTCGGTAATAATTTAAGAGGGTACATAATCGATATCGGTGACATTGGCAAGGCTCCCTATCATGTGATTAAAGATGTCCGTCTAGTTACCGAGTTAAAACATAATCTGCTCAGCATAAGCCATTTAGCTGATCACGGTTATGGCATTAACTTCGTCAAAGACAAATATACTATAGTTGATAGTTCAACTGGTAGTACTATCTTTGAAGGTATCAGGGAAGACAACATATATATTTTCTATTTGTTAGAAGATGCTAACAAAGCAGGTAGATGTTTGATGGCCAAAAGTATTGAGAGTCAACTATGGCATATGAGACTCGGTCATGCAAATATGGATACAATTTCAAAACTATCTACAAAGAAGTTGGTACGCGGCTTACCGGACATATCTTTCAAGAAGGATACGGTATGTAGTGAATATGAAAAGAACAAAGCTACCCGATCCGCCAATAAATCCAAGAACGCTGTAAGTACCACTAGGCCTCTACAATTGTTGCATATAGACTTATTTGGACCAAGTAGAATTTCTAGTCTAGGTGGTAAGCTATATGCATAGATGATTTCTCTAGATATACACGGGTATATTTTCTTGCACGCAAGAACGATGCATTATCAGAATTCGTCACCTTTTACAAGAAAGTACAGAATGAAAAAGGTTTCATGATTACTCGCATTCGTAGTGATCATGGCGGCAAATTTGAGAATGTAGAGTTTAAGCAATTCTCTGACACACACGGTTATTTGCATGAATTTTCTTGCCCTAGGACTCCACAACAAAATAGAGTTGTGGAACGTAAGAACAGGACTCTATCTGAAATGGCTAGAGTAATGTTGAACCAGTTTAGTCCACCCAGATAATTTTGGGCTGAAGCTTTCAATACAGCGTGCTATATTCTTAATAGGGTTCTAATTCGACCTATATCGAAGAAGACTCCGTATGAACTATGGTTTGATAGAACACCCATTATTTCATATTTTAAGATTTTTTGGTTGTAAATGCTTTATTCTTAATACTAAAGACAATCTGAGTAAATTTGATGAAAAGGTCGATGAAGGTATATTTTTAGGTTATACAGCAAAGAGCAAAGGATACATAGTCTTCAACAAGAGAACCATGATCATTGAAGAATCAATTAATGTCAAGTTTGATGAACTAAATCAACACTTAGACGATGACGACAATGAAGACGTGATTATACCAAGTACAGCTACTGCAAAGCCTTCACACAAAAATGTATAACTTTCAAGTAAAGTAGTCGGAACCAGCAATCCGGAGGATACGCCAAAAGAGATGAGATTCTTGGTTGATCATCCAAAGGACTTGGTAATTGGTGAGATTACCAAGGGTGTAAGTACTCGTTCCTCTAATAAAGATATAGCTTCTTGTGTTGCTTTTATTTCACAGCTTGAACCCAAAAATATTGAAGAAGCATGTAGTGATAATTTTTGGTTAGATGCTATGCAAGAAGAATTAAACCAATTCGAACGGAATCAAGTTTGAGAACTTGTTCCCAAGCCCATTGATCATCCGGTCATTGGCACCCGTTGGGTATTCCGAAACAAACTGAACGAGAATGGTTTAGTGACTCGTAATAGGGCTCAACTTGTAGCTCAAGAATATAATCAAGAAGAAGGTATCGACTACGATGAGACTTATGCCCCAGTTGCGAGATTAGAATCCATTCGCATGTTATGTGCATTTGCATGTTTTCATAATTTCAAGTTATTTCAAATGGATGTCAAAAGCACATTTTTGAATAACTTTATAAACGAAGAAGTTTATGTAGCTCAACCTCTCGGTTTTACTGATTTTAAAAATCCTGATTATGTTTTCAAGATAAAGAAAGCCTTATACGGTTTGAAACAAGCCCCTCGTGCTTGGTACGATCGTCTAAGCTCTTTTCTACTTGACAACGGCTTTTCAAAGGGAAAGATTGACACTACATTATTTATAAAGTCTTTGAATAACAATACTATTTTGATTTAAATCTATGTAGATGATATTATTTTTGGATCTACTGATGAATCTCTTTGTCAAGAATTTTCAAAGTGTATGCAGAATAACTTTAAGATGAGCATGATGGGAGAGATGAAATTCTTTCTCGGACTGTAAATCAAACAAACCAACAATGAGACGTTCATAAATCAAGCAAAGTACACAAAGGATCTATTAGAGAAGTTCGACCTGGAAGTAGTCAAACTACTTAGCACTCAAATGGCGACTTCAACCAAGCTTGATATTGATGAATAAGGCAAACCCGTCGACATACGTAAGTATCGAGGTATAATCGATAGCTTACTGTATTTAACTTCTATTCGACCAGACATTACGTTTAGTATTTGCTTGTGTGCACGTTTTCAATCCAATCCTAAGGAATCACATCTGTGCGTAGTAAAGCGTATCTTCCGATACCTTAAAGGCACCGCTTCTGTCGGCTTGTGGTATCCCAAAATCACGTCATTTGACCTAACCGGTTATTCTGATGCTGATTTTGTCGGATGAAAAGTAGATAGAAAAAGTACCAGCGGCACATGTCATTTTCTAGGAAAAGCTCTAGTCTCTTGGTTTAGCAAAAAGCAAAATTCGGTCCCGTTATCAACAACCGAGGCTGAATATATCGTCGCAGGACGTTGTTGTGCACAAATTTTGTGGATGAAGCAAACTTTAGAAGACTATGGATTACATTTTACACACATACCCATTTTCTGTGATAACACTAGTTCTATTAATTTGACTAAGAATTCAGTATGTCACTCTCGTACTAAGCATATCGAGATTCGACATCACTTTCTTAGAGATCATCAACAAAATGGAGATATAAACCTTGTATACATAGACACACAAAATCAATTGGCTGACATACTCACAAAACCTCTAGCGGAAGATCGTTTCAATTATTTACGTCGAGAATTAGAAATTTTAGATGTCAATAATATCAATTAATTTTGTTTTATTAATTAATTTATTTAATACTCAATAAACTATTTTCGAGACAAGCCTAAAAAGAGTTTGTCTGTCACCACGACTACGGTCGAAGCGAAGCGATATTTAAGAGTTCTTCGGTGAACCTCCGTTAGCTGGGACAGTACTCCTACAGCTAATCTGAAACAGATGCTGAGTAAGGAATATTAATTTATAAAATAATATTAATTATATTTTTTAAAATTTAAAATTACTAAACTTTGAATTAAATATTTGAAATGAATTGATGAAAAAGATGTGGCCCACAATTTTTTTTTATATAGCCAGGAGAACCCTTGGCGAATTCGGCCAGAGTTCGGCTGGGTGTATATATATTTCAGTCAGAACCCGAGGCCTCCATCTTCTTCATCTCTTCCAAAACCACATCAACCGCAGCAGTCGCCCGTAAACCCTAGTTCTTCTCCACCTTCTTTCTTCCATTCTACGTAGAGATCTTCATCCAAAATTTGGATTTATGCGGAGAATCGCGTCCTCTATACCATACTTGATTCTCAGAAGGTATAATTCCTTCTCTCCTCCACTTTCAAATTTTTAGGGTTTTTAGATTTTTTGGGATAGAATGCCTAAGGGATTCAATCCTTTCAAGAGGAAGAAGAGTCATGCCTGTGAAGAGGCATTGTCTTCTGATCCGCACACGAATTCCCTTTTTTCCCCGGTCCAATCGAATGACGGTGCATCGGACGAGTTTTATTTCAAAACTCCCGACCAAGCATTACTTTGGTATGCCGACTTTATTGTGCGTACTATATGTACCGAATCTCCGATCAAGTGGACTGTATTTCCTGACCACCATCCTTACTTTAAGGCAATAGGGTTACATCACTTCGCTACATTATAATTCCTTTTAGCTACTAATGCTATTAGACTATTTTACTGTAACTTCGTATTAGACACTTTTACCGCGAGAACTCGTGTCGGCGGGATAGATATCGAGTTCAATGATAAATCGATAGCAAAAATCCTTGGTCTTCCAAACGAAGGTGTCCCGCTCGATGACATCACTGACTTCGATTTCCACGAGGGTACAACTATCGTTAGTTTCAAGAATGAGCTCTGTGCGCCCGCACGTGCTCGTCCTGGAAAGTTCAAGGCCAATAACTTGAACTTGTTTAACTACGAATTACATCGCATCATCTATTCTACTCTACTTCCAAAATCTACTTCCAAAGATGATGTCACTGTCCTAGAACTTTCTGCTTTATATCACATTTTTAAGGGATTCCTTTTTCTGTCCCTAAGACTATCATTCTGATGATGGATAGATGTCGCGGTAGAGATCGCAACCTCTCTTATGCGATGATTATCCCACGCATCTTTCAGCGATTTGATATTGACATATGCACTTGTGCGCTGGACCCTGAGCCCAAGTTCCTCAAGCTTTCTCATCGCAGCATTGCTACTGCTCCTCCACCTCCTGCACCTGCTCCTACTGCACCTGGTCCTCCTCAGTCTTACCCTATGACCTTTGAGGGTATTCATCAGCACTTATCAGATCTGCAGACATTCTTTATTGACACTTCCAGGGAACATGAGTTTCGTGACGTGACTCGGTTCCAGGCTATTGCCAACTCCTTTGCCGATCTTCGATTTGCACAGACGGGTCACTCTGCTAGATCTCTTCCTAGAGGCCCTTCTGTATTTAGCTACCGCATTGATGATGAGGCGGTCCACTCTCTGTTCCAGCCAGGGAATGCATACGATTGGTATCGTACTTCTGGTGCTACTCGACATACTTCTGGAGTTGGTCCATCTGTCACGCCCTAGAACCAGAATACAGGAGAGCGGGAGACAGACACAGCCAGCTACGTATATTGAAGTATAATCTACCTCGATATACGGTCACGGCTGTCTGGATGCATGAGACTTTATCTACAAGCCAACAGTCTCTTATGGTCATGAACAAGTCTAGTGTCTCAATCTCAAGCAAGTAAGTAAATGTTACAAGATGTTAGATCATCAGACATATAAAGTAAGACGTCCCAAACATTACATATTCAGATAATCATGAAGCTAGTCATACAAAATGTGATGACTAGCAAGAGTTTCAGTCATACATGATCAACCCTAGGATTTATCAGTCATGTTATAGCCCGTAGGCAGACAGTAAGTAAAGTTACAAACGAGCTAACACTTGCTCGGTGGCTAAACACCTCAAAAGAATATTTTTACAAGAGAGTGGGAGAGCAAAATAAGAACCCACTCGTTGCTAGTGTTGCACCTAGTGGTCACCATCTGGCAGAAAAGTTGGAGGATCCTCGAGTCCTACTCCGAAATATGGCCATACAAAACCAGCTGGGTCAGACCCCAGAAAGAGCAAGTGCCACAAGGGAGGCTTCACTTAGGAACTAAAACCAGTAAGTTAGAAAACAAGGCATAATAATAACAAGAAAACCAGAAATAGGATAGTTGGGTGATAAACGATAAGATAACTAAGAAACTATTCTGGTAGCCAAGTTACAACCCGTAAACCAAACAAGGACCGGGATTGTAACCCTTCGCCTGAATAGAACTTAGTCTCTAACCAATTATCGACAAGAGTACAGCATGAACAAGCATATGCTGAAATAATAATAGACTGGCATTTCTTAGACAAGACTAGACTGGACTACATCCATCAATCACGGCCAAGCAAAGAGTACGGCTTGATACTTTAACTAGCCAAGGTTATCACAAGTCTAGTTACTAGCAAGATGTAAAGAGATATTTCTGCAGTCACAAGCCCTGCAGCTATCCAGGTTATCCAGGCGAGGTTCATTTAAGAGTTATCAAGAATTATTAGGTGGCTTGGTGTGCAACACATGACAGTGTACATAGAACTTGTTTCATGAAGTGCCCCACATGACAGTTGGCTGGAAATGTGCCCTACTCGACGACAGGCTACAAGTCCCTCAGGTGTGGCCGGGATAACGGGATCGCCTGTAACTGGAAACATCTTCCTATATGAACTACTTGATCAATCTAGTCATTAACTTAGTCAGATTCAGCATAAATCTATGACCGTGGGAAATCAGGAATTCATGTCCTAGACATGATGCAAGACGAGACATGTAGCTTATACAGGTACAATCAAGAAAATTATCTACGGTGTTAAGACAAGAGTTACTTAGCAAGTTAGGGTAGCTGTCACAACAGCGTTCAAGATTATCATGTCATGTCAGGTTACTTGTTACTTGTCAAGATTATTTGTCAGGAGTACGGCTCGACGGGCCACTATCAAGATTGTTCATGTCCAGTTACTTGTCAAGAGTGCACCACGACGGGTCACTATCAAGAATTATCATGTCACTTTATACTTGTCAAGAGTGCGCCTTAACATGCCACTATCGTATTTTATCCTTACATTATCATGAATGAGAAAAACATGCATAAAATAACTAGTGACATATTCTTGAAGCCAAGGAAAAGATCTACAACTTTCATGTTTTGAGTTTTTCAAGATTCTAACTACAAAACAACTTAAACAGGCAAAAACAGTAAAATAGAGCAATTCCGGTGCATGGGATTCCTGCACAATCTGCGCATGGGAATTCCTGCATAATCCGCGCATAGGAATTCCTGCACATCTGCGCATGGAAATTCCTGAACATCCGTGCATGGGAATTTCTGCACAATCTGCACATGGGAATTTCTGCACATCCGTGCATGGGAATTCCTGCACATCCGCGTATGGGAATTTTTGCACAATCCGCGTATAGGAATTCCTGCACATACGCGCATAGGAATTCCTGTACAATCTGCGCATGGGAATTCTTGCACATCCGTGCATGGGAATTCCTGTACAATCCGTGCATGAGATCTGCACATCCGTGCATGGGAATTCCTGCACAATCCGTGCATGGGAATTCCTGCACATCCGCGCATGGGAATTCCTGCACATCCGCGCATGGGAATTCCTGCACAATTCGCGCATGGGAATTCCTGCACAATCCGCGCATGGGAATTCATGCACATCCGCGCATGGGAATTCCTGCACAATCTGCGCATGGGAATTCCTGCACATCCGCGCTTGGAAATTAAACTCACGTTGCGTCTTCAGTACATGCGCGTAAGGAACCTACGCGCATGACACGCTCGGAGTTAAGGGATGCGTTGTCGGGACTTCACGGCGCATGGCCTCCCGGGCACATGGGAATTCCGGCGCATGGGGTTCCCGACGCATGGGGTTCATCGTCCCCAAACAGCAAGTTCAGCCATGAAAGTCCTAAAAACTTGCTATCCATAACTTCCTCAACCGAACTCAGAATCAAGCGAAATAAAGGTCAAAACTGCATGAAATCAAATTTTCTACAACATGGAACCACTAGTTTTTGGAAATACCAAGTTTTTAGAGATCAAAACCAAGAAAACTAAACAAGAAGGAACTTAAAACTTAGATCTACAAAAATATAACCATCAAAACCGAAAACTTTCAGTTCTAAAGAGGCTTAAAATCTAGTAAGGAAGAGAATGGAACAAGAAAACTTGAGATCTCTCATGAAGCAAGTTGCACTTGCCTAGGCTTGGTAGGTGGAAGGAGTAAATGAAGAAGATGAAGAAGTAAATGCAAATAATGGAGGAGAGAGAAGAAGTTGACTTATATAGCAACCCCTCTCATCTCAACCCAAAATAAACCAAACCAAGCCAAGCCAAGCCAAGTCATGTTGAACCAAGTTGAACTAATCAAGTCAAGATTTAAACCAAGGCTAAGCTTAAGCAAGATAAGTCAAAATACGGGCCACCTGACAATTGTCAGAAATTCGTATATGTATCCTGAAAAATACGTATAACGGGAAACGGGAGTGACAACTCTACCCACCTTAAAAGAATTTTGTCCTCGAAATTTAATCAAGAGGCTAGAGATGTCGGGACAAGCTATACTAATCACAAGCAATATATGACTAAGCAATCAATCATATAATCATTCATGCAAGCAAGGAATTAAAGCATAAGGCATAAAAAAGACATTATACCTTATGAGTCAAACAGGTGTAGATATCGCGATCGGATATCATCCTCACGCTCCCACGTTGACTCACCCAAAGAGTGATGACCCTAAGCAACACGGACTAGCTTAATAGTCTTGTTCTTGAGTGTCGTCTCTCTTCGATCCAATATGGATACGGGCCTTTCCTCATACGAAAGGTTAGTACCAACAACCAATTCCGAATGATCAAGAATATGGCTCGGATCCGGGATATACCGTCGCAATTGGGATACATGAAATACGTCATGTACCTCACACAATAACGGTAGTAGAGCGAGATGATAGGACACATCGCCTACTCGCTCGAGAATATCAAACGGCCCTATATACCTAGGACTAAGCTTTTTTCGTATGCCGAATTGAATGACGCCATGGGTAGGCGAGATCCTAAGGAATACGTGGTCGTCGATAGAGAACTCAAGAGAACGCTGATAAGAATCGGTCCAATGACGCTGACGATCTTGTACAACTCGAAGATGATCTCTGACTCGTCTGACCACCTCGATAGTCTGTGAAATCATTTCTGGAAAAACATCTGCCTCTCGCCCACATTATCCCAGGCTAAAGGAGATCTGCACTTCCTGCCATATAATGCCTCGAAAGGTGCCATCTGAATACTAGCCTGGAAATTGTTGTTGTACGAGAACTCCACTAGGTGCAAGTGATCTTCCCACGAACCACCGAAGTCAAGTGTACATGATCTTAACATATCTTCGAGAGTCTGAATCGTGCGTTCCGACTGACCATCTGTCTGCAGATGATAAGCTGAACTAAACTTGAGACGAGTCCCCAAACTCTCTTGAAGGCTCCGCCAAAAGTGAGATATGAATCTCGAATCTCTATCTGATATGATACTAACTGGCACTCCATGCAATCTGACTATCTGCCTGAGGTACATCTCTGCAAGCTGATCCGTTGACTGGCCAATTCTGAAGGAAGTAAAATGAGCTACCTTCGTGAGCTGGTCAACTATAACCCAGATAGCATCTCTTCCAGCTGGAGATTTAGATAATCCAGTTACAAAATCCATGGTAATATGCTCCCATTTCTATTCTGGGATCGATAAAGGTTGAAGAAGTCCGACTGGTCTCTGATGTTCAGCTTTAACTTGCTGGCAAACTAAACAACGAGAGAGAAACCGGGTTATCTCCCTCTTCATGCCATTCCACCAGAAATGCACGGATATCACGATACATCTTCGTGCCACCGGGATGAATTGAATACTGAGAACTGTGAGCCTCTGATTATCTCTTGCCTGATATCACCACTGGGTACACAAAGACGCCTTCCATGTCGGAGGGTACCGTCTTCGTGTATACATAACTCAGTTCTTCTTTCTGCTTCACATTCCGTCCTAAGCCGCTAAAGCTTAGAATCTGTTAACTGAGCTATCTTGATCCTCTCAACTAGACTGGACTAAACTTGCATGCTGGCCATCAATGCCATATTGGTAGAAAGAACAACTTCAATACCCATCTTCTGAAGGTCTGCTAACAACTCTGGCTGTGTTGTTAGAAAATAAACTCCGGCTCTTCTACTCAACGCATCTGCAACTATGTTGGCCTTCCCAGGATGATACTGCAAGTTGATGTCATAATCCACAAGTAGCTCTAGTCATCTCCTCTGACGCATGTTAAGATCCTTCTGAGTGAACACATACTTAAGACTCTTGTGATCGGTGAAAATCTCCACCCGATCTCCATATAAGTAATGCCTCCAAAGCTTAAGTGCGAAGACCACCGCTGCTAACTCCAAGTCGTGGGTTGGATAATTCCTCTCATGATCACAAAGCTGACGTGACGCATAAGCTACTACCTTCCTATGCTGCATCAAAACACATCCGAATCCCTTGCTGGATGCGTCGCAATAAAATGAAAATCCTTCAGTCCCATCTGGAAGCGTGAGAATGGGTGTCGTCATCAATCCTTGCTTCAACTTCTTAAATGAACTCTGACACTCTGCTGTCCAAGCAAACTGTACATCCTTGCGGGTCAACTGCGTCAATGGTGCTAAAATCCGAGCAAAGTCTGATACGAACCGCCGGTAATAGTCGGCCAATCCAAGGAAACTGTGAATCTCTGCTACAGTGCTAGAAACCAGCCACGTCTCTATGGCAACTATCTTTTGGGGGTCCACTTCCACTCCACCTCTGGTGATGATGTGACCTAAGTACGAAATACGATCAAGCCAAAATTCGTATTTACTGTACTTCGCGTACAACTGGTGCTCTCTGAGAATCTGAAGAACCACACGGAGGTGCTGCTCATGCTCTGCCTTATTCTTGCTATAGACTAAGATATCGTCTATAGACACTATCACGAACTGGTCCAAATAGGGCATGAAGATACGATTTATGAGGTCCATGAATACGGCTGGCGCATTGGTCACTCCAAATGGCATAACAAGGAACTTCTAATGCCCATATCTAGATCTAAAGGCTATCTTCGGAATGTCTTGCTCTCTGACTCTGATCTGATGGTACCCCGACCGCAAGTTAATCTTCGAAAATACTGCTGCCCCACTGAGTTGATCAAACAAATCATTTATCCTTGGTAGAGGGTATCTGTTCTTTATTGTTACAGAGTTCAAGGTACGATAATCTACACATAATCTTGATGTACTATCCTTCTTTTTCACAAGAAGCATCGGGGCTCCCCACGGTGATCCACTAGCACGGATGAATCCCTTGGTTCTGAGTTCTTCAATCATCTTATATAAGATCTCCAATTCTGACGGTGCCATCCGGTAGACTCTCTCTGACACTGGTGTTGTTGCTGAACTGGAGCTGGTCCCCTAACCGATGGACTAGCTAGGGTTGATGATGAACTGGTCCTGTGCGGACAGGACCCTATCATATGATCCGATGCCCCACAAGCCAAGCACAATTCATGTGCTCTACGGTACTCTGAAACAACATATCCTGGCTTTCCACAATGAGTGCAGCCCATTGCGGAAGCCTGCTTCTGCTTCTGAGGGTACGTCGGTGTCGAATGCTGAATCGATGAAACTGTAGTCGCCCTCCTGGAGGATCCAATGGTCAAAGCCCTAGCTGTCGGGGCTGGTGTTGATGAATGGGACATTTGTCCATGGGACCTCTTCCGACCTCCGGTTCGGTCGACTATCCTCTGAGAAGTATACTCATGCCTCTTTGCTGCTAGCAAGACGGCATCAAATGTCTGGTGCTCGAACTGCTCCACTGCTAGAATGATCTCTAGGTAGAGTCCCTGCTGGAACCGCTGGGCTCGGTCCAATTCGGTCGCCACCAAGGTAGGGGCAAACCAACTAAGCCTAGAAAACTCGACCGTATATCTATCCACCGTCCTTCCCATATGCTTGAGATTGCTGAATCTGGTCTGCATATCATACCGAGCTACTGCATCAAAGTACTTGATCTGAAACATGTCACTGAATACCGCACATAAGACAGGCATCGCCAATCCAACTGCTTGCATCGCCCACCAGCTGCGGGCTAAGTCCAACAACTGTAGGCGCACAACGGCCACCTTCTCTCCCTCGGGAATCCTAGCTGCCTCTAGGATTACTTCTGTGTCCTGAAGCCATGCATCAGCAGCGATAGCATCTTCACTGTCATCAAAGAAAGGAGGGTTCAGACGCTTGAAGCTGTTGGCCGCATTGTTTCCTGGGTAACCAACTCTGCCCATGGCATCTTGTACTGTCTGGTGCAGGGCATCGCCCCGACAATTTTAAGATGCAAGCAATTCCCTGATGAGACCCACCAGGGTTCCATTATCAGGCTCTGCAGGTTGGACTGGTTGAACTGGGGGCTCTGGGTCCCCGGAATGCATGACTCGGGAGGCCGCCCCAGAGTGCTGGGATTGGTCTCCAGGTTGCTGCTGGTCCACTGGAGGTGCTCCGTCTTGCTGATCGGTAGGACCATGGACAATGCCGCTGAAAAAATGACATAGGGAACAATAAGGAAGAACCATGATAGATCGAGGTTATAAACATGTGATCAGGTCAAGATTTCGGAAAGATTAAAAGACACGAGTAGAGATCAAAAGCGAGTGATGATTGAGACATCTATCCGGTAAAACTCTCACACATTCTTGATTTACAAGACCTGCATGGGCCACCACTTAAACCGTGTCACGCCCCAGAACCAGAATACTGGAGAGCGGGAGACAGACACAGCCAGTTACGTACATTGAAGTATAATCTACTTCGATATACGGTCACGACTGTCTAGATGCATGAGGGTTTATCTATAAGCCAACAGTCTCTTATGGTCATGAACAAGCCTAGTGTCTCAATCTCAAGCAAGTAAGTAAATGTTACAAGATGTTAGATCATCATACATACAAAGTAAGGCGTCTCAAACATTACATATTCAGATGATCATGAAGCTAGTCATACAAAATGTGAAGACTAGCAAGAGTTTCAGTCATACATGATCAACCCTAGGATTTGTCAGTCATGTTACAGCCCGTAGGCAGACAGTAAGTAAAGTTACAAACGAGCTAACACTTGCTCGGCGGCTAAACACCTCAAAAGAATATTTTTACAAAAGAGTGGGAGAGCAAAATAAGAACCCACTCTTTACCAGTGTTGCGCCTATTAGTCACCATCTGGCAAGAAAGCTGGAGGATCCTCGAGTCCTACTCCGAAATCTGGCCATACAAAATCAGCTGGTTCAGACCCCAGAAAGAGCAAGTGCCACAAGGGAGGATTCACTTAGGAACTAAAACCAGCAAGTTAGAAAATAAGGCATAATAATAACAAGAAAACCAGAAATAGGATAGTAGGGTGATAAACGATAAGATAACTAAGAAACTATTCTGGTAGCCAAGTTACAACCCGTAAACCAAACAAGGACCGGGGTTGTAATCCTTCGCCTGAACAGAACTTAGTCTCTAACCAATTATCGACAAGAGTACAACATGAACAAGCATGTGCTGAAATAATCATAGACTGGCATTGCTTAGACAAGACTAGACTGGACTACATCCATCAATCACGGCCAAGCAAAGAGTACGGCTTGATACTTTAACTAGCTATGTTTATCACAAGCCTAGTTACTAGCAAGATGCAAAGAGATGTTTCCGCAGTCATAAGCCCTGCAGCTATCCAGGTTATCCAGGCGAGGTTCATTTAAGAGTTATCAAGAATTATTAGGTGGCTTGGTGTGCAACATATGACAGTGTGCATAGAACTTATTTCATGAAGTGCCCCACATGACAGTTGGCTGGAAATGTGCTCTACTTGACGGCAGGCTACAAGTCCCTCAGGTGTGGCCGGGATAACGGGATCGCCTGTAACTGGAAATATCTCCCTATATGAACTACTTGATCAATCTAGTCATTAACTTAGTCAGATTCAGCATAAATCTCTGACCGTGGGAAATCAGGAATTCATGTCCTAGACATGATGCAAGACGAGACATGTAGCTTATACAGGTACAATCAAAAAAATTACTTACGGTGTTAAGACAAGAGTTACTTAGCAAGTTAGGGTAGCTGTCGCAACAGCGTTCAAGATTATCATGTCATGTCAGGTTACTTGTTACTTGTCAAGATTACTTGTCAGGAGTGCACCTCGACGGGCCACTATCAAGATTGTTCATGTCCAGTTACTTGTCAAGAGTGCACCACGACGGGTCACTATCAAGAATTATTATGTCACTTGATACTTGTCAAGAGTGCGCCTTAACAGGCCACTATCGTGTTCTATCCTTACATTATCATGAATGAGAAAAATTTGCATAAAATAACTAGTGACATATTCTTGAAGCCAAGGAAAAGATATACAACTTTCATGTTTTAAGTTTTTCAAGATTCTAACTACAAAACAACTTAAACAGGCAAAAATAGTAAAATAGAGCAATTCCGTCGCATGGGATTCCTGTACAATCTGCGCATGAGAATTCATGCACATCCGTGCATGGGAATTCCTGCACAATCTGCGCATGGGAATTCCTGCACATCCGCGCATGGGAATTCATGCACATCCGTGCATGGGAATTCCTGCACAATCCGCGCATGGGAATTCCTGCACATCCGCGCATGGGAATTCCTGCACATCCGCGTATGGGAATTCCTGCACAATCCGTGCATGAGAATTCCTGCACATCCGCGTATGGAAATTCATGCACAATCCGTGCATGGGAATTCCTGCACATCCGCGTATGGGAATTCCTGCACAATCCGTGCATAGGAATTCCTGCACATCCGCGTATGGGAATTTCTGCACAATTTGTGCATGGGAATTCCTGCACATCCGTGCATGGGAATTCCTGCACATCCGTGCAGGGAATTCCTGCACATCCGCGTATGGAAATTCCTGCACAATCTGCGCATGAGAATTCCTGCACAATCTGCGTATGAGAATTCCTGCACAATCGGCGCATAGGAATTCCTGCACATTCGCGCATGGGAATTCCTGCACATCCACGTATGGGAATTAAACTCATGTTGCGTCTTCAGTACATGCACGTAAGGAACCTACGTGCATGACACGCTCGGAGTTAAGGGATGCATTGCCGGGACTTCACAGCGCATGGCCTCCCGGGCGCATGGGGATTCCAGCGTATGGGGTTTCCGGCGCATGGGGTTCATCGTCCCCAAACAACAAGTTCAGCCATGAAAGTCCTAAAAACTTGTTATGGCCATAACTTCCTCAACCGAACTCAGAATCAAGCGAAATAAAGGTCAAAACTGCATGAAATCAAATTTTCTACAACATGGAACCACTAGTTTTTGGAAATACCAAGTTTTTAGAGATCAAAATCAAGAAAACTAAATAAGAAGGAACTTAAAACTTAGATCTACAAAAATATAACCATCAAAACCGAAAATTTCCAGTTCTAAAGAGGCTTAAAATCTAGTAAGAAAGAGAATGGAACAAGAAAACTTGAGATCTCTCATGAAGCAAGTTGCACTTGCCTAGGCTTGGTAGGTGGAAGGAGTAAATGAAGAAGATGAAGAAGTAAATGCAAATAATGGAGGAGAGAGAAGAAGTTGACTTATATAGCAACCCCTCTTATCTCAACCTAAAATAAACCAAACCAAGCCAAGCCAAGTCACGTCATGTTGAACCAAGTTGAACCAATCAAGTCAAGATTTAAACCAAGTCTAAGCTATGCAAGATAAATCAAAATACAGGCCACCTGACAATTGTCAGAAATCCGTATACATATCCTGAAAAATACGTATAACGGGAAACGGGAGTGACACCATCTGGACATGCTGGCACTGCAGTTGCGGCCATGGTGAACGTTATATGAACGTTGGATTTTGAATGTTGGTGAACGTTATATAAACGTTATAAAGAGTTATGTCCGAATGAACGTTATATGAGCGTTGGATTTTGAACTTGGTCTTCCTTCAGTTGTGTTGGTTACAAAGAGTTCTGTCCGAATTCTGCCCGAATTCTGTCAGAGTTCTGCCTTTAAAAAACTATAAATAGAGAAGAATTCTGATCATTTCAACACACCAATTCACTTTCATCTCTTCTCTTCTAAAGCTTACATTTCTTCCAAAAAGTTCTAAAAGGCTTCCATTTTCAAATCCCAAGCCAGTTACAATTCTCTAGTCAATTTGTCGGTACGGTGCGGTCTAGAAGATTTCAGAGAAATTGTAATCAGAGGCTTGATTGAAGAAAGACTCTTCAAAACTGAAGTTGGTCGAGTTCTTCGTATCAAAGCTCGCGTCTGTAGAAGTTGCAAGGACTTCGTATGAAAACTTGCGGGATTTTTCAATAGTGGATTCAACAGGAAGCTAGAGTTCTTCCGACTGGACTAGTCCTCACAAGAGAAAAACTAGTATAAATTTATGTGTTTGCGTTTGCCTTCTGATCACTCTTTTCCTTACAGTTATTTACTTTGTGATTATTATTATTTCTGTGATCTAACTGCTAACAAGTTTTTAATTATCAATATTTTGCTGCCTACTCTATTCACCCCCTCTAGAGTATTCTGCTTTATGATTTCATTCCTATATCCTCCCTCAGATTAGACAACATCTCCTAAGGCATGATCATTGGATGAATTATCGTGTTTGGGGGATTCCACTATCTTGGAAATCCTCTCCACTAACTTCTTATAGTACTTACGATAACTCATCTCAGATGGACTCTACTGGTCAGGACAGCCCTTTACTAGATGACCAAAATACAGACATCCCGTATACATCAATGGAATCTATTTGTATTCAATCGACTGTTCTCTAGTGTCCCGTTCAATCAATCGGAGGAAGCAAAATGCCAATGGCGTTCGAACTTAGCCTCGCAATGGCTTGCTCGAAGACTCGCTCAGGTGGGGTAGTTTTGATAAACTTGCCTCGTCTTAGCCTTCACATAATAACTCGCATGTTTTCAACTTGCACAAGTTAGGCTTGATAATAAAAGAGACGCATCCACATAGCTAAGGGAATAATTCCGACGGGTCGAAATGTGTTAGAACATGGAAAACGGTCTCACGGTCTGCTTAGAAGTCTGCTCAGCATACTTTCAAAATGACACTCGATCCTTCGTCCCGTGGCTTGGGAGAAGGAAGTTGGCCTAAGTTGCTAAGTTGCCACAACGCTTAAAATAGCCTAAGTCATAGGCGTCGCCCGCGTGAATGTTTAATAAAGCATGCACGGTCCCGTCGTCCAAGGCTTGGCATAGTCTTCGCACGTGCCGTGGGTTAAGTCGTATTCCATGGCTTGTGGCTTAAGTCTAGGCACCCAAGAACTTGTTTGTTCAAGTCGAACGCGTGTACGGCACGTTCCCTCGATGCGTAGCTTGTCATAGCCTTTGCTCGTCAAGTCGTTGCGCAAATAAGTTAGGCAAAGTTATGCTGGTCAACCTAAGCCATTTCTAGCACTGTCCCGCTCTATCTGCGGTTATCAAGTCGCGTAGTCCCTCGAGAACAAGGCTCGTTATATAAAGTATGTGATTTGAACGATAGCGTCGCCTAGAGAACAAGGTCTGTCTAAGGCACGAGCCACGACCGATTTATTGAAAAGCATACCACGGACAAAGAAAGTCCACGCTACTGGTTGTCGCCGAGATTGGTCCCGCTACTTGGAAGTCTCGCTAAGTCTCGATAAGTCTCGTACACGAGATTGGTCCTGCTACTTGGGAGTCTCGCTAAGTTTCGATAAGTCTCGTTCACGAGATCGGTCCCGCTACTTGGGAGTCTCGATAAGTCTCGATATAAAAGTTCACGAGATCGATCCCGCTACTTGGGAGTCTCGATAAGAAATCACGCGAGATCGGTCCCGCTATTTGGGAGTCTCGATAGAAAGATGGAAAGCATGGTCATGATTAAGGAAGGACTGGATAGATCGAGTTGAGTCGTGCATGGTCATTGGACAACTTGTACGCAAGGGCAAAATTCCTCGAGCGATCCTGGGACGTTGGGTTCGTGTCGGCCTAGGAGGAATTGTAGATATTGTACGGCCTTCATCGACGGTACGACTCGATTGAAGTGAACCGTTACAATATAGGCTGTGGGTCATTCGGCAGGAGCTCATACCTCGCCATGCGAATGATCACCGTATACAAAAGATCCAGGATAGCTTGACATTGCTAGTGACCACTCATATAGATGTGTCGGCAATAGCGGCTATCCGCGAGTATGCCTTTGGATTGCATCGAGTACTAGCAGGTTACGAGTTGGGTTATCAAGTTATGCTTATAGCAAGCGCTAACCTTGAATCGGCACGGGTTAGGGTGTGCACAGTTGCAACACTATTCTAGAGCCTAAGAATTGGCTATAGCAAGGATACGTGTTACGGCATGAATGTGGCCTCGTCTCGAGTTAAGTCAGGAAGGGTCGTAAGGCAAGTTGTTTAAGTCGGGTTGATCCTTGGGAAGCACGGTCTTGATTCTAAGGCATGAGCAAGTGTATTGGCACGACCAACACGAGTCGTTCCCTTGACGTCGTTGGCACGAGAATGGTCTAGAGGCACATGAATCAAGTGAAGGTCTTGGCACGGTCGAGTTGCGTAAGTTTCTGCTCGGCGATGCACTGTCTTGAATATATTGAAGACACGAATAGAGTATAGCACGACCTTGTCGTTGTGTCGCCAAGTATAGGCCAAGGTGTCGTTGTCTTAAAATTGATCCTAAGGCAAGACTAGCAAGACAATCGAAAGGGATTTAAGTTGCACAAAGTAAATGAACGTGTCGGTTTTGTATGGGTGGGCGAGGAGCTCACTCCACCAGTACAGTTGAGTACTGACACCCACACAGTTTTCATATACAGGCACAGGTAGAACCTCGAGGCGCGGAGCTCGCTTGGATGCGTCGAGGCACGGAGTTCCTTGGCGATTCGAAGTGTACGGCCGCGTGAAGTCAAACTTATACGGGACATAATGTATGGACATCGCCATCCTGCAGAATCTGCACTCGTCGCCTTGAAGCATTGTATCGAGAGATGAGAGAGAGCAGAGTGACTTATAAAATGAGAGGAAAGTGAGCTTGAGAGACTTGTAATCAGGGCCTTGCGCCCCATTATAATTTTATTGTTCAATATCAATAAAGAGCACTTTTGAATAACTTGTGTGCTGCTTCTAAATTTTTGCTGCATGTTTCAATATTTTCTGCTTGGGACTTCTGTGCGACGACCCCGTCGCAGCCGCTGTAATCAACCGTTATGAAACTGCCTTGCACGAGCGCAATCTAGGCTCATGCGGCATCATGCCTTAGTGAGGACGATCGCTCCTACGGGAGCGGGACGTACATGTTCAAACACCCGTCCATCAGAAAGTCGAATCTTTATTACATCCGACGACAACTTTTGTATGGCCTTTATCTTCAGAAAAATCCTTGCGTAAGGCCAACCGCTCCTGCCTTGTCGTGGCCATGACTACAACTTTAGTCCTTTAAGGTGGATCCATGTGGGGATGACCTTCAGCAGATCCCTCTCGAAAGACGTGGAAGGATCACATTGTTTGATGACCACTAACCGACCATCGAAGAGCCAAGCCCTCCTCCCCCGTACAAGATCCAATCCAGGTTCAAGGCTTGTCCAAACCAACAGAAAAGACATCATTCTCTCGGGAGAAGACGTCCAAAGAGTCCGTCGATTTTCACAACCTTCGTACATACGTAGTGATACTGGAGTACGTGGGTCTGGAACCAACTACGTACACTATCATTGTATTATGCTATCAAGCCACATCGATCTGAAGCAACATTATTGCACACCTTCATTAGTCATGTTTGGGGCAACGAGTTGCAGTCGGACCTCCTCCATAACCGACATCGGTTACATAACATAAATATGTTCATTACCAGTGTCGAGTTACATAACATAAAGCTGTCCAAGATCTGGATTTTGATATAGCCACCACTAATGGAGTACTACTTAAAGCCTCTATTGGTCGACCCCAATTTGGTATTTCCTATGCCACATACCCCCACTCGTAGATTTGTAGAAACTCCTTGACATTTTTTGTTCCTATCGGGCCTCTGGACTTACGATCCGTTCTCGAGGCAAGTATATACATGACTTGTCTCGGCACTTGTCACCCTCACTTTTCTAAGATAGGGGTAAAATGGTAATTTTCTATTGTTTGAATATTTTAGGAATTTTATTTCATGAATATTAATATTAAATGATTATAGGAGTCGGGTTCGAAATTCATCTCATTCCGACTTAATTCGGGACTCCGGAGAATTTCGACTTGAGTTGTGTTTAACACATTAATTAGCCATGGCCCACTAAACTTAACATTTAGGTCTAGGAGTTTGGACTAGTCCCCCGTGAGTGTTTAGGCCTAATTATGATTTTTATTTAGTCTAAACTAACCCCCAAACCCAAATTAGGAAGCTAACTTAGCTTGGAAGTAAATGGAGGGGCAAACTTGTAATTAGCAAGGAGCCCCAACCCTTGCATATAGGGCCGGCCACACCCTCCCTCTTTCTTCCATTTATTTCAAATATTTCACCATCTTCTTCTTCTCCAAGCTTTCTTTCCAAGAAAAGAATAGGATTTCCTTAGAAATCATCTCCAAATAAACTTCATTTTCCAAATATTCTTCCATCCAACTCTTCCTATATCCCAAGTAGTGATTCTCCAAGCTTTTGGGAGCAAGAAGTGAAGGGGTGTGTCCTAAACAATTCATTTTGTGTCGGAGCCGTGTCGGAGGATTTTTCCATTGGGATCCATCTCCCGATAGGTACAACCTATTCTCTAATTCATTCTTTTCATCATATAAATTAGATTGGATCCCGTAGGATTGATCCCTGTAGTGCCCCGCTCCCGTTGGGGTGAAGCACTATGTAATAGGCTCGTGCCAAGTCAGACATGGTCGGGAACATAGATGGCTAGTCTGACTCGGCGACGAGTTTGGTATACAAAAACCATGGCATCAATAAAATCAATTTGGACGAGTGATATGAGTACTGTTCCAACTAATAGATCGACTACTGTTGGAATAAGTCCTAGATGAGGTAGGCGGCGTCTTGGCGAAGGAACTCTAAAGAGAGCGACGCAACCCGTCTGCCGTTGGTTTTATTAGTTTTCTTGGCTTTCTGAACGAATTGTTGCGTGGATTTGATAGTGTGCTTTCGCGTCGATTTCTGAATACGTCTTTGGGAATTTCGAAGGAATGATTGAAGGAAGGGTTCTAATTCGATGCTCATGCCATTGCAGGAGTTCGTGTAACTGACGCTTGACCGTCGCGAAGTGTCCTCCTACTCTCGGTGCAATCTCCTTAGGTGGGTGGTTCTTCGGCCCCTTCTTTTCTACTCCTTTTCGCCAACTAAATTCTTAAAGTTCAACGTTCAAATCGATGATGCTAACGGGATGTATGCTTGCCACTAAGATCAAGAGCTTGGGATAATATATCAACCTAGAGAAGTTAACTCTGAATCGATAGGTTCACACTAAGTAGAGAAAAGATAAAGTTCTAAGAAAGAGATAGAATATATTTCATGCCATGCAAAATACAACGATGAAAACCTTGGTTGCGGTACATCATGCCTCGAAGAATTTGGTACCTACGGGATGCTAAATCAGAACGTACGGTTTCGGAGAAAAGGACCCTTGTACGAGTAGGAATGATTATGTGATTTGATAATGGTTACGCTATGCAATTTACTTCATACATATTAAACTGTTCATACATTCGCATGGTCAAGGACGACTTGTGCACAAGGTGAGCTTTCCTCGAGACGGTACCCGGGGCCCTGGGACCGAATCGGCCTAGGAGGAAATTATGGAAATCGTGCTTCGGCACGAGGCATTGCGAGACCTCCAGTTAGGCTCGCTACCTGGACTGGAGGCGCGTCGCAAGGCTACGTAATCGTCCTTCATGGTGTCGATATCACCAATGACCGCATATAGGATAGATTGCATGCTCACCTATTGTCTTGTGCAAGTGGTAAGTATCATGTATATTTTATGCAGGAAAGGAGCACGGCCGTGGTAAGAATGCCTTTAAATTGGTTATGTGTTATCGTTTAAAATGTGCCTTCGATATGAACTGCAATTCATATAGTTCTAAATAAAAAGATCACTTTGTATGCTAGAATCCTTAATAAGCAGTGTCGGTTTAGACGAGTGGGTTCATCCCATCCACTAGCAAGTGTGCTAACCCCCAACTCCCCAGGTAACGAGCGTGCTGCGGGAGCTCGAGACTAGACCTGAAGCTGAAGAACGGGAGGCGGCACGAAGCTCTCCTATTTTGAAGTATTTTGAAGCCCAACTCAGATCGAAGGCTTTGTTCAAATGTATAAAGGGGCGTGAATGTATGGAACGACAAGGATTATTTCAGGGCAAGCTTGTCGAGAGTTTTTCTTGTGTTTCAAGATGTAGCCGCAACGGCATATGTAATATAAAAATGACCTTGCACATACTTTACAAGCTTATGAATGAAAAGCTAAATTTCTTCCTATGTTATAAATGTCTTCAACTCTCTGCACTGTTTAATTTCAACTCGTCGAGTCAAAAGGAATTTCCAATTGCACATCCTTGCCTTGTGCAAGTCCATTAAAGACTTGCACGACATCACGTTCCGACCCGTGGGGATCGATTTATATCGAGTCAAGGCGATGGCGACCGATTCGGCGAGTCGGGGCGTGACAATCCCCGTGTTTGTGTCCCTATTCGTGTCAAGTTTGAGTCTGTTTGGTGTGTCCGATGAGAATTTGTGATTTGTGATTGTGTCCTAGAGTTTTCCCCCAAATTTGGACACTTCTAGAATAATTAGATTTGCATCTAAGTGGTTTAGGCACTCCTAAATTTATTTGTGTTAGTGTGTGTGTGTGTCTCTCTCTCTCTCTCTCTATTTTATATATATATATATATATATATATATATATATATATATATATATATATATATATATATATATATATATATATATATATATATATATATATAATAAATATATATATATATGAGAGTGTGTCTATATATATATATATATACATATGTGTGTGTGTTTATATACATATGTGTGTGTGTTTATATATATATATATATATATATATATATATATATATATATATATATATAGAAAATATATATATATATATATATGTGTGTGTGTGTGTGTGTGTGTGTGTGTGTGTGTTCATATATATATTATGTGTGTGTATGTATTTATATATAGAGAGAGGGGAATGAATGGGAGTGATTATTAAGAGTGTTATATATATGTAGGGAGAGTTAGAAAAGAAGATTAGAGAGGAAGAGATAGAAGAGATATAGAGAGAATTAGATAGGGAAATAGAGGAGAGAATTGAGGAGGAAAGGAGAAGGGAAAGGAGAGCAACCAACAGCAGCAAGGGGGGACCAAGGGGCTGCTGCCCCCCACCCCCCACCCCCCCAACACAGCAGCAGCAGCAATAGCAAAACAGCAGCAGCAACAAGGGCAAAAACAGCAGCAGCAGCAGTAGTTTAGGCAGCAGTAGCACCCCCATTAGCCCATTAAACCCCCACCTATATACCTATATATATATATACATATATATACCCTTATATATATGCATATATACCTATATATATATATACATATATATCCCCCTAAAATTAGCCCCTAAGTTAGTCCTAAGTAAGAGTGGAAAAGTGAGTGTTTGAGAGTGTTTGTGAGTGAATTAGATTTTAGTGGAGAAGGGTGATTTTGAGATAGGAGCGTCGGAACGCGTCTAAACTTGGAGGGGACTTAGCTAATATAAAATAGAGTTTGTGGGTAGGCTCCTAGGTTGAAATCGGAACTTCGTTTGGGATTAGGAGAGTGGTATCACGCGATATCGTTGAGTATCCTACGGTACTCAAGATAACGGATAAACGAGTAACATGGACCGTAAGATGGACTGGATGTCCACTTTACCTAGAGAACTTGGTAAGTAATGATTATATAGGCTAGTATCCTACTACCCTAGGAAGCCGGGAGTGGAATTCCTAAGGGAAAGCCGTTTGGCTTCAATGTTAGAGTGGTTTAAGGGTATGTTTATATAAAGGGTAATCGGGTAAATTCAAGATACGGGGTTCGGGTATTCGGTTTGACTTGAAACTTAGGTGACTTATTAGGTACACCCTACAAATGTCATATTTGAACCAATTTTGGCTCGGTTGACCCAGAGTTGACTTTTTACCCAAAAGTCAACGATGAGTCAACCCTTTGTATAAATTTGACCAAATCCGAACTAGAGTTGACCAGTTGACCAAAAGTCAACTGTTGGTCAATATTTGACCAGTTTGACCTAGGGTTGACCTAGAGTTGACCAGAGTTGACCAGGGTTGACCAGTTGACTAAAAGTCAACTATAAGTCAACTCTTGACCCCGTTTGACTTGCTTCGACTTGTTTTGACTTGCTTTGACTGGTATGACCTAGAGTTGACTTAGTCTGACTTAGATTGACTTGATATAACTTAATTTGACCTAGATTGACTTGACAGGACTTAGTGTGACTCAGTGAGACCTAGTTTGACCTAGATTTCATATCATTTATTATAAATCATTCATAACTTTGTTAAACCTAAATTAACATGTAAATATCTCATCTTTAGGTCTCTGATTACCACACTGAGCATTGATATACCCTACAGCTTAGGATAGAATGCGAGTACATTCACTGATAGTTTTAATTGTTTTGCTATCTGCTATATCCGATTCAGTCGTAGTGTCTTACTCGATTCTCAGTCACGATAGTTCATGGACTAGTATACGTTGGATCATGACATGAGATGTTGTTCCTAGATTTATGGGTATATTGGTACACTTCCTGTCTTGTTCCCTATGCTTGTATAGACACCGATTTCTAAGGGGACTTGTGCCATGACGTGTCATGTCCAGATCCATTGTAATATTCGGGGATGGAGAATTATTAGGGGCTATGTGATCCAAGTCACCCTGTCACTATATTCTTGTGCTCGTGCCACTCTCCCCTCACGTAGGGTGTAGCGAGATCCTATTTACCTTGTGCTCGTTATCCAAGTTGGCCGGTATGACTTTCCGTTGAGGTCACCGCGGATTGTCGGGCCAAGTGGATAGCCTGTCCTGTCACTTATCCCAAGCCGATCACATAACGCTCTAATAATTCAAGGCACATTTTATATTTACTTATCTTATCATATATTCTGTTCTGTTCTACATTCAGTACTTTCTCACCATGCTATGATATTCAGTTACTCACATGTTCTACATGCCTTTATATTGTACCTTGATTGGAGACTAAGTTCTGCTCGGGAGAAGAGTTACAATCCCGGTCCTTGTTTGGTTTAAGGGTTGTAACTCAGCTTTCGAACGGTTTCCAAATCTTCATATATATTTGTCTTGTAGTTCATTATACTGTCTCTTATAGAATTTGTCAATTCACATGGAACTGCTGTTAGTACTTGTACTTGCTCATTTTCCTGACAGGATACCGTTGATATATTACAGATGATTCTGAGTCGGACTGCTCGACCTATTATGGGCTCGAGCTAGATGGAGTAGTCTAGGACCGTGGCCTGATAGTAGAGCCACTAGATTTTGTACTCCCGGAGTAGTGTATCTTAGTTGGGTTGCCTAGACTGCGAACCAGCTAGCATTATCAGACTGTAGCTTCTATTATATTTGAGACCCTGGGATGTTGTGTATATATCTGGGCTTATGTTGGATTTTGGACTTATTTCCTTTCATCTATCATATGTTTTTTTTCTATGCTATCTACCTTAATTTTATCATGTGATTGAGACTATATTGCTATGTCATCTCCATTCGGAGAGTATATACTGTACAGGTACCTTTATATTGTTAGTCGTAGTATTTTTAGACGTTATATACAGCGTTCTACTGCCGATACTGCGGCGTAGGCTGGACGTACCCACGTGCTCGTGCCCCTCATTTGGGTGCGGGTCGTGACAGCACTAGATACCCTCGACCTTGCTAATAACCCGTCGTTGGTCTTAGTCCTAGATAGTGTGTTGATCACATCTAAACTTCGATCCTAGCTTGGGATCGATGTCACCGCCACCGTCTACATCTAGGATTATATATATATATATATATATATATATATATATATATAGTAAATGACCTCTAGCCTAGTGGTTAAGAGAGATGCATTCGGCCCAAGTGGTCGGGAGTTCGAGCCTCAGTAGAGGCGAGTTCGCCACAAGTACCCATATATATATAATTTGTTCAATGCATGGTCAAGCTACACAAAAGGATACTGATACTTTTTCGTAACCTTCGTTTTCCAGTGAATTAAATAATTTTATCTAGTTAGTAGGTTGTATACTTAAATCATAATTCTATGTCATCTATATATATGTATTGTATGTTATATAAATCAATGTTGTAAAAATCGGACTGGACCGGCGGTTGGACCGGGTCCAACCGGTTTAAGCCAAAAAGTCAGTCTGGTTCGACCAAAATCGGGTCTTTGAAAGAACCTTCGATTTTTGTCAAAATCGGGTTCAACCGGTAAATCGGCCGAACCAGTTCACAATTGAACCGGCCAATTTTGGTTTTTTTTTAAATTCAAAAAAATTATCATGTGAACTTTGGACCATTTGATTCTTGGTTTGGTTTTGATCGACCTAAAATTAGACCAAACCAACATACTTATGACCAAACCAAACTAAACCAAGAAGTAAATATGGATATCTTAACTATTTGAATCAAACCAAACCAAGTATATTTGAACCTCAGTTGAACTTCGGTCCAACCTATACTAAAAAAAATTTGGTTCGATCATCGGTCTGGTTTTTTAAAACAGTGATATAAATAATATTGTGTGTGTATATATATATTGTGTGTGTGTGTATATATATATATATATATTTTTTTTTTTTTTTTTTGTGTGTGTATATATATATTTATATATATAAATAATATTGTGTGTGTGTATATATATATATATATATATATATATATATATATATATATATATATATATATATATATATATATATATATATATATATATATATATATATATATATATATATATATATATCTATATATATATTTTCTTTATATATATATATATATATATATATATATATATATATATATATATATATATATATATATAAAAAGAAAATATATAATATATATATAAATATATATATATATATATATATATATAATATATATATATATATATATATATATATATATATATTTTTATATATATATATATATTATATATATATATATATATATATATATATATATATTATATATATATATATATATATATATATATATATATATATATATATATATATATATATATATAGTATTATGTTTAAGGTTAATAATTCATAGATAATACTATGTGTGACATAGGTTTTTGACTTGGCTAGGTACATTTTAGCTAGTTTAATTTTAGCCTAATTAGGGTGGTGCTAGTGACTAGTGTAGGCCACCCAAACCTATCCAAATCAACTCCGATCAAGCCCAAACTTGGTCCACACTTGCATAAGACCTAGTAGACCCTAACCAAGCCCTTACTTGACCTATGTGGTGCACACACAAGTGTGTGGACAGCACAAAAAAGCAACCTTGCTATTTTTAGAATTTTGAGGAGACCATCACTTTTAGTTGTCAAAACCCTTGTTAGTAATTCGGCAAACGAGAAAAATTCGGGATGGCAAAAGTATGAGTATAAATCGCCTCAGTGTAGATAAAATATGTTAGAAAATTCGGTCACATATTCGAAAAAAGGAAATATTGAGATTAGAAACTTTACATCCTTAAATATGTTGTCAAATTTGGTTAATTAAACAGGTTTCCACCACGTTTTTTGTGTCAATTTTTTCAATAATTTATACGAAACACATTTAAAACTTCGCATGCTTAAAATTTACGTACTGATTCGAATCTTTCAAAAGTACGCAAGTATTATACGTTTCTGAAAGATACGAAAAAATTCGTATATAATTCGAGTTTTATTCGGGTGATTGCTAACAAGGGTCAAAACCACCTCCCCACTCCTCACACATACCTAAAATTAGGGCCACACCTTCCCCTAACTCTTGGTAGCAGCTCCATATACTCCTTTTCATCCATTTCATTAAGTTTTCACTCTCAAACAGTCCACACAAAGCAATTAATTCTGCAGCATTCAGCCATAGGTTCAGCAGTATAGGGTGACTTCAATAGCATTTTGCACCACGAAAATAGTATGTAGAAGTCTCAAGCCCTTTACAAAAAAATTTCTCTATCTCTTAGCTTTCCATTCCATATTTTTTACCATTTATCATGGTGCTTTGTTGCCCCGAATCGCTCTCTCACGGGAATGTGTCTAAAATAGGGACTGATCGGAGAAAAAGTGCAAAGAACGAGGCGTATATTCCAAACCACTAAGTAAAACTCTACGAAACATTTTTCGTTGCGAACCTCTGTTCATTTTCGTCGTTTTGATATATAATAGTCTATATGTTCTGTCCAATTTCCCTCCGTACAATTAGTTTCTGAGAAGGTGCGCGGACTGAATTTTGCGACACAAGCGGTCCACGTTCCGTACATAGGTAAGTACCTCTATTTTTTGTCGTATATTTTTATATGACATAGGTAATAACTAGATACAACATTCTCCTAGGTAGAAACCATAAATAATAGTATATAAAGGTTTGGATTCATGATAAAACTTTACCCCAAAATTATTTTTTTAAACTTATATTTTCGTCTACTTTGTGGTAGTATAATTTTTGCATAGACCATATTTTACGATTATAGAAGTTTGTATGCAATTCTGGATATTTTGTCTACAAAATTTATGTTGGAGTTATGTCCTAAATGTTTCGTTTGATTAGCACAAATTAGGCTCAAATTTGGTCTCGTAAACTCTGAATGCGAAAACTGTGATTTTCTTCCTACTTTGAACATGCATAAATTTCTGTGTAATAATTATTTTTTAGAGCCACTTGTTGAAATTTAAATTATGATATTTTGTCTATCAATCTTGTATTTAAGTCATGTCCAGAATAGTTAGTTTTACTAGTGTAAAATAAGACCAAAATAGGCATCATGAGCAGTTTTCTGCACAATTTTTTTGCACACTGAAATAAATCTGGAATTATTTTTTACCAACTTTGGACATGCGTTATTTTCTGTGTATACCGTATTCTTATATTTTAGTGCCATGTATGTTTTCTTAGTTAAATTCTGAATCATTTCATATAGGTTTCATGACTTAACTACTTATTTTGTGTTATATAAATTGAGGGCAAAGTGAGCTCCATGAATAATATTGTTATATTCATGACTGAAACTGTTTTTAGAGGTTACTTTGAGCTCAATTTTCCGAAAATCAAACCGTTGGATTTTTGTGTGATTTTTCTATAGTAACCTATAGTTAAATCTATATTAGATCCTAGGATTAGAGCACAAATAATATTGTTTCTTTACTCAAATATTTCTTCCAAAACTGAAGAAATTATAAATTTCTGCACTCAACTTATTTGTCTGAAATCTTTTTTTTGGCAACTTTGTGCTTCGATTCTGGAAAATCCAACAGTTGGATTGGTTTCGAATTTTCTTCTACTGTTAGACAAAATCTTATTCTTCTGAATCCTTAAGTTTGAACCGTTTATCGTTATTTATGACTACTCGTTCACTAGCATAAATTCAGGATAAAGTAAACTTTTGAAAACTTCTCTTTGGGTATAATATGAACTAGAAATTGTAGGAAGGTGTATTCTCTACCCATTTCAACTTGACATTAGTGTTATTTGGGTTAGATAGAATAATTTTATAGACTAGCTTGTATAGTTTGATGATGTACATTCATAATATAGGTCTTGGACACCGATACGGACTTGATTATTACTTTCAACTCAGAACCACAAGCGAGTACATTCTTCGTTAGTTTTCAGTATTTATAGTTTCTATAATCCATGCTAGTAATATTTTAATTATTTTTGACATGATTTATTACACAGATTAGTATCATGTGGATTTCTAGTCATGAGATATTGTTCCAATGTTATTATATAGACCTTGTTTATTGTGCTCATATTAGACCATGTATTGTGATTCATGTGTCAATATGTCATGACTTGAATCCATTGAATTAGTCGGGGAAAAAAGTGCTAGTTTGATATGTGAACATACCATGTTAGACCTTATGCATGGTCAATCATACACTTCACGTATGATTGTGCCATTACCTTATTTTGACCTTGTGGTAGTTTTTCAAAGCCGTTCACATATTGTAATTAGTACTTCAAATCACTTAAAATATTTTAAATTTATTTTGTTCCACTTTATATTGTACATATTTACTGTTACCATGACTACTGTTTATACTACTCACCCTGCTATAATTTTAGTTCCATGTTAGGTATCATATATTATATTCATTATGCTTATGTTTATAGTCTCTACCATATATTAGAACTGCCACTACAACAAAAAATTCTTTTAATGACGGCTAAAAAGCGTCATTAATGACAAACCATGACGTTTTTTTTTCAAAGCAACCGTTATGAAAACGGGTGTTATAAATGTTTTTTAAAAGCGTTATAAAAAAACCGTCATGAATAGTTTCTATAAAAGCGTTATGAATATTTAATATATAGTGCACAATTCAGGACTTTTGTAAAACGTTATGAATAGATAATATGTATAGGCTCAATGCAGCACATTTATAACACTTTATACTATTCAAATTAGCATATTTATAACGCTCTATACTGCACATTATATATTACATTCCAAAAACTTAACATTATATATCATCATCTTTATTACATTTCTCAAAATAGAGTACATATCAACATCTTTATTACATTCTCAAAATAGAATATCCAAATACATATATATATTTACAACTACCAAAATTGTCCACATCAAAACTTGGCCATTTATTAAAGCAAAATGACTTTCAATGCCATTTAGTTGCTCATGCTTAATTTGACAGAAGCAAAAAATAGGTCTGCTTACAACCAGTCCCTTAAGGTAACAATATGCTCACTGTACAACTGCATTTTGAGCCTACCTCTGAATTCTGTAAATTAGCCAAGGAAAAACAATACAAGTGATAAGTATAGGCTATAGAAGGGGGGAAAATAGTTGTACATATCAAGTCTCTTTAAGCTACGTACAATTATCAAAACATAAGTAGCTATATATCTATCAATATATGTATTTTTATGTTCATTCACCTTCAAGTAATTGGAATTTTAAGATACAAATTAAATACTAAGATGCACTGATACCTCCTCTTCAGTTTCCTTTAAACACCTCTTAGTTAACCAATATAATCATTCCACATAACACTCAAATTATGTTCCAAAGGGTTTGGGAGAAATTTTGAAAAAAAAAGGCTAGCTGAAACTAACCTTGTTCATCTCGTTGCTCATCATTCCTGATCCATCGCTGGCGGCAGTTGCGGCAACTCGATCCGACTGGGCGCTGCAGGCGTAGGCGATAGCCCCCACTAAAGAGGCGAAGGCGGCGGGAGGTGACTGGAACTCACCGTGCTCTGATCCTTCTGGCGGTAGTCTTCGTTTTGTTCAGAGCAGTCGAGGTTGACTCCGAAGAGACAGACCCGCTTCGGCTCTGTCGCACACACGGGCATCGAAGCCAGTATCCTCTCACACATCGGCGGACCGGCTAGTCGCCGCCTCGACCGCCGGAGCAGTCGAGATCTGCGATCGTCGGATCGAAGAGATTAAACATAGGGAAGAGGAAAAATTAACGAGGGGAGGGGAGGGGGTGGAAAATTAAGGTTAGGTGTTGGAACGGACCGAAGGAGTCGCCGAGGCCGAAGTCGTGGCGGATGATCCAGCCCTTGCTGGTGCCGAGGACGATGACGTCATTATCGGAGGCCATGGAGGTGATGGTGCTGCGCCCCCTGGCAACGTTGCACTCGAGGGGGTCGACGGAGAAGAGGGCGCCGGAGGCCCCGTCGGAGTCCATGGCGGAGGGAATCGGACGAATGGATCAGTGGAAAAACCCTAAACCAAACCCTAGGCCTGGACGCTGGACTGAACCCTAATTCTGAGCATGGGAGCGGAGGAAGAGGAAGAGGAGGAGGAGAGGGAAAATGGAAGGAGAAGAAGGTATTTCGAACGCTTAATATTAATAAGTTTGTAAAATATTACAAGTTTGCCACCGCACTAAAATATTAATAACGTTTTATTTTATAAACGTTATAAAAAGCCCAGAATTAGCCCAAACCGTCATAGAAAGAAGATATTTTGAACTTTGATAATGCTTAGGTATCAGGTGTCATCAATACGTCTTATCGAGCGTTATTAATAGGCCTTTTTGTTGTAGTGTGTGTCACGACCCGCACCCGCTATAAGGGCACGTGCACGAGACAACGCCCAGCCCTCACCGTAAAAATGGTGTGGAACGCTGTAGATTTTTTTACTCTAAATAGTTTATATATATACATCAAAACCTGTCGAGAATATGGTCAACTCCGAACGGAGGACAAGCAATGAATATATATGAGTACTCAATCACAACTCTAAGATAACAAAGTAAAGACTGAAAGATAAAGACAACAAGACGATAATAAAATAATAACCTGTCAAGTCCAACACAAGAATATATACAAGTCCAAGTCTCTAATACAATCCATAGTAATAACAGTCTCAAAAGTAGCTGGAGACAAAGTCCAGTACAAAAGACCTACTCTAACTAAGCAAGTGGTAAGGTCTCGTCAGGCGGAGCTAAGTCCTGCTGGACCAAAGTCTCCAAGTCTATGCCCACTACGTCATCCGGACCGTAGTAGGTACAATAATCTTCCTCGTCAGCATCTGTAATATTTGTCAACATATTCTGTCAGGATGGAACGAGTACAATCTACTAACAACAGTTCACAAGATATGACAAAAGCTATAAGACTGTAAATAGAGAGTATATACAAGAAAATCATAAAATGTACATGTGAGTATCATGGCAAGGTAAGCTGTAAAACTAGAGCTAGAACAAGGCAAGTAAACTGATCATGGCATGTACAAGAATCAAGAATCATATATCTAGGTGTATGAGTACTAGTTTCAACATGTGGCCGGCTTGGGTCTGCACAAGGTCTACTGGCCTGGTTAATCATACGTGGAGTGTATGATTAACACTCACAAGGTCTACAAGAATAACAAGGTGGATAATGACCACATGTCTACACTAGTGCTCCCCGTTCCCGACTAGTAGGGTGGATTCAAGCAAGACACGTTACGACACGAGATTCTACGAGAAGGGAGCAAGTCTCCTCGAGAATCGGTGTCCATATACTGCACAAGAACTACAAGGGAGCTTGCACAAGATATACCAAGATAACGAGGAATAACATCTCATGTCTGGATCCATGAATACCAATCCGTGTGACCAATGTGTCGAGAACAAGCATATCTACACTAATTACATGAATTATAACAATCATCGTAAATTGGAAAAGTGTCAGAGAATGTACTCGCCTGTAATATGGTATGATATGTCAACTGGAGCAAATACAGCGTCTCGAGGACCTATAGAGAACAAGACGTATCAATACTATATTTTAGAAAGTAAAGTCAAATCAATTTAAACCCTATTAAGTCATTCTAGGTCAAGACATGTCAAACTAGACTGTACGAGGTCAACCTAAGTCATATTAGGTCTAGCTAGGTCGTACTGGGTCAATGCAAGTCAAACGGAATTAATCTAGGTTGATTTGAGTCAACGGTTGACTTATAGTTGACTTTTGGTCAACTGGTCAACTTTGGTCAATTCTGGGTCAACCCTAGGTCAATCCTTGGTCAATGGTGACTAATAGTTGACTTTTGGTCAACTATACAAGTCTAATGGAATTTAGGACTAAATTGGGTAAAGTGTTGACCCATAGTTGACTTTTGGTCTAAAAAGTCAACCGGGGTCAACCGGAGTCAAGACTAGGTCTAGGCGACTATTTCTAACTATTACCAACCTCTACAACCCATATCCAAGTCCACCTTGGACTTTGAAACCCAAATCTTGGCCGTAGGCCAATTTCCTAATTTACATTTTCTAAGGTAAATTTCTAGCCTAGGTGGAAACCTAGTTAGCCTACCTACGCTTGATATTTTGACCCGTGCTCCCTAGGGTAGTAAGATACTAGCTTATACATATATTACCTACCAAGATACCTAGGTAAAGTGGACGTCTAGTCCATCCTACGGCCTATTGCCGGTATCTTGAATATTTTAAGATACGCAATGGTACGGCACGATACCGGCGCCCTACAACCCCGATTTCCACTCTGGAGCCTACCCACAAAATCTAATTCACGTATTCTAACTCCACGCCAAGTTTCGTCGCGATCCGATACTCGGAGCTCAAATTCACTCTCTAGCTCGATTTTCCCTAAATTGATTTCTTATACTTCTCATTCCTCATTCTTCCTATTCTTCTAATTCTTTTCTTCTAACTCTTCCTCTCATTCCTTTCCTTATTCTTCTCATTCAAATTCTTCTTCTTAATCTTCTTCTTTTAATTCCTTCTCATTCTTCCCTTTCTAATTTTCCTATTCTTCTTTATCTTTTTTTCTATTTCTAATTCTCTTCTTCTTCTAGTCTTCTTCTATTTCCAATTCTCTTCTTCTAAACCATCTAGTTATCTATCTATATACATATATATACACATATATATATGTATCTATATATATCTATATATGTATATATATGTATATAGGGGGTTATATGGGGGGCTAAGTGGGGGCTTAAATGCTGCTGCTGCTGCCCTATATGCTGCTGCTGCTGCTGGCAATTCTGCTGCTGCTGCTGTCGGTTTGTGGGGGGGGCAGCAGCTCCCTTCACCCCCCCTACAGCAGTTGCCACTGCTGCTCCTATATGCTCCCTTCACTCCCTCCCTCTATATATATATATATATATATATATATATATATATATATATATATATATATATATATATATATATATATATATATATATATATATATATATATATATATATATATATATATATATAGCCCTCTACTATCCATCTATATATATATATACACACACACACAAACGCTCACACACTCACAAACCACTACCACCATCACTCTCACACCACTCTCTACACACACTCACACAAATACATATATATATACTACATACACATATATATATACATATATACATCCCACTCTAATTAGAAAACCCCTAATTAATCCTCTAACCTAGATTTTTTAGGAAACCTACAATTTCTTGGGGCAAAGTGTAGAGAATCCTCTTCTCTACACTTATTGTGAAAGCTATTAATGAAAAAGGAGAATTAATGGGGAATTGAATGCATACCTAGAAGGTTTCTTTGGAGAGAGAGAGAGAGCTTGGAAAGAAAGAAAGAATTTGAGAGAGAGAGAGAGAGAGTTTGCTTAATGAGGAAGAAAGGGGGGGCTCCTACTCATGGCCGGCCATGGCTTAATGGGTTTGGGTTGGGGATCCACTAAGCCCCCAACCCATTAGACTTGGTTTAGGTTCAAATTGAATTCGGTTTGGTTCGGTTTGTTTCTAATTAACCAATTAAGCTCTAAAATGACTAATTAAGCCATGGAAGTTGGGTTTATGATTTCTAACCTAATTATGATGGTATGTGGGCCAAGTCCAACTAGTATGTGGGTCCCACTAGTGTCCAGGCTACCCGGATCTCCAACTTGAGTCCGAATTGGATAAAATCCAAACCAAACCAAATAAATCCCAAAAAATCACATAAAATAAATAAAAATTCCTAAAAATTATAAAACTTGAAAAATGACGAAAATACCCCTAATTCGAAAACTGGGGGTGACAGTGTGCTTCCATTGATTGTATTTTGTTCCAATTCTGACTGAATATTAATATTTTAGGAGATGACATTGAGAAATGGTGTCCTACGTATTATGATTCACAAGAGGGTTGTCTAGCTGAATCTGGTCCTGCTCCTCGGAAAGATCAGATAGAACTTATATCAGGAGTTCCAAATGCAACTATCTAGTTGTATAGATAGTTTAGACTTGATTTATCGAATTTGTCTCCGATATGTTATATTCTGGCATGTATATATTTCTATCTTGTTTTAGACATATGTCCTAGACTTATGACTCTATGTCCTTGTGGAACATTACTTGTTTATTTTTATTATCTATCTTTAGTGTTTGTGTTTGTGATTGAGTATTTTATTGTTACATTTAACCTCTCATTTATATTGTTGAGTTGTTGGATGTTAGTCTAGACAGAAATCTACCGTCGACTTTGCGGCGTAGGCTGGATGTACCCACGACTCATGTCCAAATCTTCCGGGTGCGGGTCGTGACACATTTTTATAGTGGCTCATGCAGGTCTATTCTTCGCAATTAGTGCAAAGTCGTACGTGGTAGTGCTCAGGGTTAGAGTATTATTACGTGCCTGTAATATGATATAGGAATATTAGAAAAGAGAGAGTACTCAATCATATTTAGGAATTTCAATCCGACTTGAATTTACTGACTTTTGTTCAAATTTGAAAATTTTGACATATTTTCATTTGTTCTCCTTCTTTGAATCCTTTCTTATCTTGTACTATATCTTTGACTTCTTGTTGTTTTCCAATCGTTTAGAATGGCATCTAAGACTAGGGTATCGTATAGTTTTTATATATGTACCTTTTTATGCTTAAACATAGTCTAGTATCAGAACCCTTGGGTGGGAGTTGCAAATATCACTGACTATGATAAAATTTTGTGTCTGATGTTTGTCGGAGTATTTCCTTAGGAGGCCGACTTTTGAGTGTTATCCTACTTGTAATGTCATCCCGAGTACAATGTTGCAGGACAAAGGATGGATTGGTTAAGTAAGCATTTCGCTAGCATAGATTGTCCTGGGGGTCGAGTGTTGTTTCGTCCTCCAGAAGAGCCGGAGTTTGAGTTTGTTAGAGCAGCTGCAGACCGGAAGGAAGGGATCATCTGTGGAGCTATGGTAGAAGAGAAGGAATTATCTCATCCTCCCATAGAAAAAAAATTGGATGTATTTCCTGAGGAGTTGTCAGGGTTGCTGCTGGACATAGATGTAGAATTCTCTATAGACTTGGTGCCTAGAACAGAACCAGTGTCAAAGCATGTCTACATGATCAACAACAATGAATTGACGGAGTGAAGAACCAGGTGGATGAGTTGCAGGACAAAGGATTCATCAGGTTGAGTTCATCACCGTGGGGAGCTCCGATATTATTTGTACCAAAAAAGGATGGATCGATGCGGATGTGCATCGATTACCGAGCTTTGAACAACGTCGCAATCAAGAACAAATATCAATTGCCGAGAGTTGATGATCTCTTTGATTAGTTGAGCGGCGCGAAGGTATATTCGAAGATGTAAACTTAAACGTAAACGTAAATTTCAAATATTATACGAGATCCTAAAACAAAATAGCCCTTTTTATTTATATACATGATAAATGTTATGTAAAACGTTGAATTGCAACTAATTAATACCCTAAACTATTTCAATTCTTGAACTTAGTATCCTAAACTTTCATATGCATCAATTTAATATCCTAAAAAATAAAAATACCTAAACTACCCCCCCCCCTTTGGCCAGCAGTCCCCTCCTCCCGCAGATGCTACTGCCACTGTGAGGCTAATGCCGATGGGGGGAGGGGGGATGGGTTGGGGGGGTTGTGGTGGAAGAAAGAGAGGAGGCGAAGGTGGGAGGCAGTTGCGAGACTGTTGCTGGCGGGAGAGGGAGAAGATGGGAGGGAGGAGGGGGACATGAATAGTTTAAGTATTTTTTTAATTTTTGGGTAAATGACAAAAAAAAAATCCTCCTTGGATTGGCCATTTTCGCGAAAAAAGATTCCATGCTTTTAAATTTCCCACTAGTTATTTTTTGTTACAAAAAATCCCCAAATGACAATTTTACCCCTTCTCCCTCCTTCCTAGGCCGTTGGGGGAGGGGCTGGGTGGCCGGCGATGCCACGGGGAGGGCCGGCGAGTGCGGGGGAGGGCCGTGCGGGGCCGGCGAGGTCGGGGGGAGGCTCGCGGGGGACGGGCGGGGCTGGGGTCTCGTCGTCGGTGGGAGGGCCGGCGGGGGGAGGGCAGAGGGGGCGAGGTCGGGGGGGAGGCTCGTGGGGGACGGGCGGGGGGAGGACGGGGGGATGGGACTGGGCCAGCGGGGGGAGGGCGGGGGGGTCGGGCGAGGCTGGGGGTCGCCGCCGCCACCGGGGGGAGAGAGGGGCAGCGACATTTTCGGGAGTACAAATTTTAATTTTGATTGGAGGGACCTTATTGAGCGAATTTGTAATCTAAGGAGGGACGAATTGCTAAAAACGACTAATGTCTTAATTTGTAAAAATCGGATATCTAACGAGATTTTTTTGTCATTTACCCTTAATTTTTCGAATATTAAGTTGATGTATATGAACTTCCGGATATTAAGTTCAAAAAGTAAAATAATTAGAGTCATCAAATTACAATTCAGCCTAGGTAAAATAATAAACATTCATATAAATCCATAATAAAAATGGACTCCTTTTGGGCATTAGGAAACAGTCTTGTGCTGTTGGAACACACAACAATAATTTCTTAGTAATAAATGGGGGATGGCGTGTGCTAGCTCGAGGGAAGGCATTGGCAATGCTCGTCCCTGCTTGAAACTTGTGGCACGGAGGAGAAGAGCAGCAGCAGCCACTCGTTACTAACAGGCAGCATTCGTGGCCCGGATGCTTGCTTTCCCAATTCAAGCAACAACCAAAGCTTCTTCGCTCGACTCTTTTATTTCTTCTGCTGCAAATGGCTAATTTGGACAGCAACGGCTATCGGTTTGAGAGAGACGTTTCAGAGAGGGCTTCATAGTACGGGGTACAACTCGGATGGGTTGGGTCGGATTTGAGATCAACCTGAATCCAATCCGATAAATCATAAGCCTAATTCGAGTCCAACCCGGCACGACCTCGTTTTCAACATATGAATCCCAAGATCAAACCCGAAGGATCGGATTTAGCTCTGGTTGAACTCGGATTGGATCGGGTACATCGGATTTATTGGGTTCTAATATAATATTTAAAATAATTTTAAACAAAAATAATGTTAAACACACAATTAAATAGCAAACAAGTCTTGATCATTATAAAATACAAATTGAAATAAGAAATAGGATAAGGAGTTGAAGAAATATATATGTGTGTGTGTGTGCGTGCGCGCGCGCGTGTGTGTGTCGGTGTCGGGTTTTAGGTTCTTCGGATGATCCGACACATGAACTCGAGTCCAACCCAATTATTGACCAAGTTCAAATATTTTAACCCAATTTGAATCCGAATCGAAGTATCTTCAATCCTAAACCTAACCGATTAACGGATTTATCGGATCGAAATCGGATCTAGTCCACCTGAGTTACACCCATACTTTATAGAGGTCCAAGAACATGGTTTCTACAAAATATGGAAAAAGTTTGGTGGCCATAATTAAAGTGCAAATTTCACATGGGATGTAGTGTGATTGTGTGTGCGCGCGCATGATGATGGACCGACTGGCTCTCTATTATTCGATTTAGTTATTAAGAGAGAATTGTTTGATTTATGAGGACCACTTAAATTGGAGTGTTGTTATTTAGCGCCAGAGTATGAATTCTTAGCATATGAGTTCGGGTAGGCTTATACTCAATTGGATCATATAAACAGGCCAATCCACCTAACCCCAGTAACAAAATGGACGGAAGAATTTAATTATTTAAATTAAAAAAATTATTTTAAAGGAAATTATACTTTAGGACTAATTAGGTTTTAGATCCCGAATTTTATACCAGCTTAAAATTTAACTCCTGACATGTTCAATTAAAAAATTTAGATCCTAGATTTTTATTATTTATTCAATTTTTTTCCTTATATCCTCCATATTCTATATATGAATGTTTATGAGAAAGGGGTATGTATAATGGTACCAATGAAACAAATAATTAAAATTTAGTGTCTAAAATTTTTAATTGGACAAGTCACAACTTAAATTCTAAGTTGGTATAAAATTCCGAGTCTAAAACTCTAATTAGCCCTATATTTTGTGTACCTAGTTTTTTTTTTTGAAAACCCACTCACACACACAACTGGGAGGCTCGAACCTTGCCGGCCCCTCCGGATGTCCGCTCTAATACCATTAGGCTAAAGAGCTCGGACAAGTTGGTAGTCTAAAATTTCACCAACAGTCGTAAATAACTGTCAATTGCCGATGGGACCTTGTTGTGTGGCCAGTTAAGCAAGTTTTTGTATTGTTCCATGCTGTAAGTACTTGAGCAACGGGAGGTTGGTTAGACTTAGGTGTCAAAACAATGTTGGGAAGCCAAGCCAAAGACGATGTAATAATTAGGGACGACAATTTCTTTCAAATTCGACCGGACTCGGAATTTTATACCAGCTTAGAAACTGTAAAAAAAAAAAAAAAAAAAAAAAAAAAAAAAAAAAAACACAATGTAGGTGTATCTAAAGTAAGATTATAACACTTCAAAGCATTCATTCACACTGTAGATGCTCTAAAAGCATTCACACTGTAGATGCTACAAATTTCTTTCAAAAACAATGTAGGTGTATTAAATGTAGATGCATCTACAAATGATTTACGATTCTGGTGCTTTGTGCACGCCCTGCATTCTCTATTCTCTGCCAAGAAGGGGGCTAGAGATTAAGGACAACATACTAAACCTGCAGCCCATCTCCGAGGTGGGCTAGAGATTAGGTTAACTTTCCTCTAGAGATTAGGTTACTTTTAGCACATCACTCAAGGCTTAGGTTAGTTTTTTTTTTTTCCTTTGTAAGGATTTGTATTGCATAAACTTACAACATCAACAAAGAACGTCTTTATAACAAAATTTGGAGACCTGTTTGGCCACAAGATAGTAAAGGCAGGGGATGAGCTCCTGCTTTTCTTCAGTCAAAAAAAATACAATAGCTACCCCATTTCCCAAATCAATTGAAGATGAGCAATATAAAGAACAGGCAGCAGAAGTGGGAGCCATCAAACATTGTATGCAAGGTCTTAGTTTCACTGAAACAGGAATAAAGTCTCACAAGAAAGAACACAAAACGACCAAAAGAAAGTTGGCTGGCCAAGTTCGATAAAATAGGGGACATTTCATCACAGATTCGAGAAACACGGGAAAGTCTAATAAACTAAGAGGTAGCAGAAGAAGCTAGTAAACCTACAGCTCGAGCTAGTCTTCTTCAGTTGCATCAGCATCTGCTTTCTCACCTCCTTGAACCGTGGCCATGGCTATGGCCTCTCCAGGAGGGGGGTGATCGTATCTGCACGCAACACTATACTTGCAAGTTCCTGTCTTCATGTAAAACGGGCATGCAACCGTACCCTGTAAAAGAAAAAGATTAAAACTGAATGTCAAAAAACCACATATATTCAAGTGGGCATTCAAATGTTAATGGGTTTCCTGCATGATTGTTGCTTTTCATGCCATTCCTACAATAGTTTTATACACGAATACGAACATGGATAAAGGAACATGGATAAAGAGAGTACGAGTACAGGATATGGTCATGGATACGGATAAAGACACCATTTTCCATTTTCCAGTCCCTGGCTCTGTGCAACATAGATCTTATATGAATACGTATATTTCATAGCTTCAATCAGAATATTTTATTCCCCACTTAATCATATAGCACAAGTCTCTATTTGATTGATAAAGAGTGAAAAAGAAAAAAAATATGGTGTACAAGGGTGCAGAAAGGTGAGAATGAGCAATCCAATCTGCACACATGTGAAATTCAATGTCTGGATTCGCCGCACAAGCATACCTCTATATACAATTTGTCAACTTCAAACGTTCTCAGTTAGAAAGCAAAAGCTTCCAATGGACTCGAGAATATACAAGCAAAGATTTTGCAAAGCAGCATATACTGCATAATCCAATTATGTTTTGTTTTCCATTTCACCTTTATGAGTTGAATTTTTGTCATCTTCTTCAACAATAATTTATGCATATCTATCTCAAAACATTAACAAGTATAAGAATAGCACCACCAACAAAAAGATGCAGTCCATAAGTTTTGTTCGTACAAATAGTCGAAAGATTTAAATTGTATGATAATCATATAGAATATGCTTAAAAAGAGTTTGGATACAGGTTAACCTTTAAGAAAAACAACTTTAACCTAAATAAATCTAGTCGTGTAAACATTTACATGGAACGAATAATTGATCAAAAGACAAACAAGACCGAAGGTATGTAGTGTAATGATGATAACTTCGTACCTCTCTTCTTGGGAGCCCAGCAAGGGTGAGCTTAATATTTGGTTGAGCTTGGGTTGCTACTGATCCAGTTGGTGCAAACCGATCTGTCGGGTGGTGGAACTTGCAGTTGGCACCAAACTTGCACTGTCCATTCTTCATGTAGAACTGCATTTCAAATGCTCAGAAAATTAAGAAGTCTTGCTGCCAAATAAAAATTAGGAAAAGCTGACTGCATAAAGAAAGATGGATACGTAAACAGTTTTCCTGAACGAGGTAAATACTAAAAATATTAGATATGAGGTTTTCATTTCCAACTTCAACCTGACTGTGGCTGCACAATTCACGCACACGTCCAATTGGGTACAGGTTCAAAACCTTGTATCAAACAAACCGGATATAAAAGTCGAAGTGATCGTGATTTCAATAATGCAAATTAGCATTTTTTTTTTTTGCCATGTCTTTGTTTAGAATATAATTCCATAATTAGCTAATAAATTATTAAGTCTAGCAAGTGAAACAGAGGGAATTTTTTGTTAAAATATGAATATTCTTGTCATAGTTTACAAAAGGATGAAACCGATAAAATGTGCGGGCTTTGTGCAAGGTTTGGGAAAAGCTAAAGGTTGGAGACAATCTCAAGTGATCAAAAAGTTTGTAGAAAGTTTCTGATATTGATATAGATTAAACGTGACCCAAGATATATACAAGGGAGTTTGTTGGAAATTTCTATTACATAAGGTGCTTCCCTAATGCTTACCTCTTCTCGCCCCTCCAGCCAAAGTTTCAGTCTCAAAAAAGATTAAATATGCAAAATCTGATTTCTTTTGCTCACGATCGGTTACTCATCCCGCACCACCTTCACCACTTTATACTACCAAATTTGGATTTCTTCCCATATTTCAGCTTTCCTTCAACAACGATCCTCAAACTCTCCCTTCTGCTTTTCTTGCTCCACGTACTCTTGCAAGATTAAGTTGGATTCACAATCTCAAGTGATAAAAAAATCAATTAGATCATAAGTTCAAGCCACTTCCAGTGAATGCAAATGTCTTGACCAGACAGTTCAGATGTAACTATTTCAAAGCCATATATCACATGAGAGAGATTCAGGTAGCATTCCAAGTGATCATGTCTTGGAAGACAGAGAAAATCAGGACAACCAAGTCAAAGTTTTGAATCCCCACTGACAATATTATGCTCTTAAATATAAAAAGGGGATGAATTGAGATATCGAAGTTGTAATGCCCCGCTCCGCACGGTGCATTATGCTGAGTCGTTAACTCGAAGAGTCGCGTTGACCCGATTAAATATCGATGTGAATCGATACAAGAGTTACATTGTCCCGAGAAACGCATCGAGTCAGATCGATGCAAAGAGTTAAGTTAACCCAAGGAACGCATCGAGAAAGATTGATGCAAGTGTTAAGTTGGATGCAAGTGTTAAGTTGGTCCAAGAGAAAGCATCGAGTCGGCTCGAAGATTCTAAAAAATCGAATCGACGCAAGGCATTAGTCCGATTCGGACAAGTATTGATTTTAGTTGGTTTCATGTGCATGCTATACGTTTACGCTGAAATATAAGATGTCGACATTTTGCCTTATTTGCAATAAGTGTCCGCAAAACCAAATCGTCGCCTTGCTACGGACTGAAGTATAGACACGGTAGGCCAAATCGCTTGGATAATTCAACGTAGCGCAAAGTGTTCGAATGGACAAGTCAGAAGAGTTGACCGTGCAACAAAGATATGAAATCGAGCCACATCGGCTCGACAAAACGACAAGACGATAGGCTTAAGTTGGGGGACTTTGACTTCTCTTTCCTACTCCTTCATGCCCAAGTAAAATATATCGTTGTATGCTAAGTTAACCTATCGAGACCATGGACGTGGCTCGATCGAGAGATGAACATAGTGCGTGTCGAACACTAGATAGAACAATTGAAATAAAACGTACATCAAATGTACGAGTCGTTATGGAACATTGAATATCGCAAAGACGAGCGCCTCGGTACGCAAGCCATAAGAACATGGAATAACTGTATTGACAAGTGCCTCAACGCACGAGTCATTCTGTGCCCCCGCGCACGAGTTAGTATGCTAGAACATTGAAAGACTATATCGACGCGAGTGCCTCAGTGCACGAGCTATAGAACATTAAATACCCTATCGAGACGTGGCTCAGTTGCACAAGTCGGAGGGAAGGAACATACATTGAACACTAAGGCATAGAACATGGAATTACGGTTTTGAGACGTGCATCGCATGCACGACTCGAAGAATAGTGAACAATAGTGTCAAGACGTGCGTACGTGCACGAGATTCATAAAAGATGGCTTCGTTGCGAAGAGAACAGTTGTGGCATGAATGTGACGGAACTGTCAGATATGACATGATGCCTCAAAAATGTTTGGGACCTTTGGATCGTTCGGTTGACGAACATTGAGTTGGGACATGATGCCATTGAACATTGAAACGAAAAATGAAGTGAGAATAAATTGAAAGAATAGAGAAATGCGAGACGACGTAAAATCTGAGTTTCGGACTCAAGACTATGTTTGGTTGTATGAGTTTGATGCGCGCGTTGCATGGTCGAATGGACTTGAGATATTGCCTGTGCACGGGTGTGGTAATTTCCTTCGAACGGGTTGTGCCTGGGCGCCGGGACCGTTCGGCCTAGGAGGGATGAATAATCAATGTTGGTGCACATCTTTTGGGTATGACTTGCGATCTGCTACTGATGTAATAAGCCACAATTGATGGTAAGTTCGGCGTCCTTCGGAAACTGGGCCAGCAGACCCGTACGGGGAGGACGTCGGGTTATCCGTTTGAGAAAAGAAAAGAAAAGATAAACAAATTAGTTCATTCCGACGCGGATACACCAATGACCTTCATATAGTTAAGGAACGGTGGACCGAAAGTGCATGAACACAGAGCTCCTGCACAGAGCACTTATAACATGACAGGAAAGAAATGAGGTGCATTCACCTTGCGTCGGTGCAAGGACGAGTGCGTCAGCGTTACTAAGAAGTCACGAAACAACACAAGATTGCTATTGGTTGCTTGTTTGCTTATGCGAATCGAAATAACATTCTTGCCATGATAACATGCTTACTACTTTCGAATATGCCATGAAACTGATCCTAAGGAGAACATAGAAAGATAACTAAATTGTATGTTGTATGAATCAATTCATTACTAAATGTTGGTTTAGTTAAGTGGGTCTTTGATTAGTACAGCGAGGACGAAAATACTAATCCCTCACTAGTTTGCTAGCAGGTTCAGGGAATGGTCTGCTCACGGCAGAGCTTCGCTTGATCACGCTGAGGCATGGAATGTCGTAGCGTATTGAGGCGTGCGATCGCATTGACGCTCGGACTTGCAACAGGATTGATGCGGCTGAGATATAGAAGGCATGATGTATGGAACGGTGAAATCCTGTGGGCAAGAGAGAACTCGTGTGTTGTAGCCAATCTGGCAAATTCAGTTGGGCTATTGAAAGCCTTTGTAACCTCAGTTCATTTATTGAATAAAAAGAATTGTTTCGTATACTCTGTTTTTTTCTGTTGCTAATATCAAATCAAAGATAACCATTTGAGAACTTGTCATCTTACCTTGTACGAGTGCAACTCCAGACTCGTACGACATCACGTCCCAGCGAGGACGATGATTCGGATAAATCGATGCGAGGACGAACGATTTTCCGGGTCGGAACGTGACAGAAGTGGCGGTTAAGTGAGAGTTGTACTTGAACGAGCAATATACATTCCAAGTGTCTTAACCACGTACTCTTGCAAGATTTAAGTTGGATTCACAATCTCAAGTGATAAAAAAAATCAATTAGATCATAAGTTCAAGCCACTTCCAGCGAATGCAAATGTCTTGACCAGACAGTTCAGATGTAACTATTTCAAAGCCATATATCACATGAGAGAGATTCAGGTAGCATTCCAAGTGATCATGTCTTGGAAGACAGAAAATCAGGACAACCAAGTCAAAGGTTTGAATCCCACTGGCAATATTATGCGCTTAAATATAAAAAGGGGATGAATTGAGATATCGAAGTAGCGGTTAGGTGAGAGTTGTACTTGAACGAGCAATATACATGACAATCAGCCTGGATAGAGCGATCAGTGGAAATCGACCAATGTTGATCAAGAAAAAGGACGCATCAGCCGCAAGAAAAATCCAGGATCAACCAAGGTAGTCAAAGGCGCAAGGCGCACTCGTGGAACAAAGTGTCCATATCGCACGAGTAGTAAAGTTAACAAAACTAACAAGAATTTGAATTCTCCCTACTACGTTTTTATTAAATTTTAGTTTTTCTATTTCAATTGTAACCAACTTTGGCAATCGTGGAAAGGGCCATCTCCCTCTCATTTGTACGAGGTAAATGTTATTTTTGTGCCTCATAGTTTTTTGTATATATATTTAAAAAAATATAGGGCACACCTTTTCTTGGTTGCGCCTTGCTAAAAGGTGCACCATGCGTGCGCCTGAAGAAAGGCGCCTCGCCTAGTGAGGTGCGAGGCACAGCTGCGCCTTTCTGTGAGGCGCACCTTTGACTACAGTGGAATCAACATGGAGAGAAACCAGATGGGAGCCAGGCATGGGTGTTTCTTATACAAACACACACACATACACAGAGAGACAAACAATGGTGAGTCTGTGAGACTTATTGTTCAAAACCGTTTCATACATATGTTCAAAACCTGAAAAAATTACACATTTAGGGCTGTTTGGTTGGCTGTAAATGCAACTAGTGCAACATTTGTTGCAGCATTTACACCAATTCCAGTGTTTGTTTCACTGTAAATGGTGTCCCATATGCAACAAAAGGTGCAATGTTACCCCAATTCCAGCAGCGATGCAGTCAAAATAGTTGTCGCACCACTTACAACAGCTTTTGTTGCAAGGGAATTCTATTTAGTGGAAACCAAACAGCCCCTTGAAGTGTATGGAGAAAAGTTTGAAGCACTACTTCAGGAGTTTCTCGTTCTTCATAGTTACAATGTAAAACATACATGTATCATGTATTTGAGGTTTAGACTTCCCCTTAACTGTACTCAAGCTTCTGTGTAAAGTTCATGAAGACTTTTTTCACTCCTATTCTAATGGAAACAGAACTATTAGCTACCATTATCACTCAAATTCTGCAGATTTTTGGATGAACATATAAAAGGATTAGGTTAGAAAATGCATATTTACTAGGTCTGGATTTGGTTTTGCAAGCATCTACTCAAACCTGACCTGTTGACAGTCTAGTGCACATCATAAGAAAATCAAAGAAAATTGGCTTCATGTTTATTATAACTGGTTATTGCATTTACGAAAGAGATGAATGCAATTCTCAATAGTAAATTGTGTCATCTACCTCTTCGTCAAGATCTTTTAGTCTAGGAAAACTTCTAGGGTGCTCCTTGGTTGCATAATCTTAAACTGCAATCCAAAAGGTAAGTCTACTTACCAACCAACTAGCCATCTAGATTTTATGGCATGGCCCTCTTATGCATATAGGTATCTTGGCTAGGAATTTGTCACCAACATAAGAGAGTTGACGTCAGGTCGACGGTAGGTCATAGAACTTGTCAAATCTTGTATGAAGCTTTCTTATGCTCCATAACCGACTCCATTCTGATGGAAAAAGACTTGGATGATGATGATGGTTCTTACATTTACCATCTACGACTTTTCAAGCAAATATGAGAGAAATCTCAAAGGAAGCTGAACAAAAATAATTATCACTCTTTTCAAGTAGATGTTGCCTTGATGTCAATACTCTAAAGATGTTTGGTTGCCAAGTGGGGAAAATGAAAGTGTTTCATGTAGAAATGGATCCAAGTTTACACAGGGTCAAGTTTCCTTCTCCTTTCCTTTCCCTCACTTTCCACCAAACCAAACACAGCCTAAGAGATGTTGCCGAAGGATAAGATGGGTAACAGAGGGCCTGTGGCATGAAACCTAGAAGACCAGGTAGTTGGTAGGTGGCCTACATGTGTTAGGCAGGATCTAGGAGCAGTCTTCCAAAATCTCTCAAATTGGACTGGACAAACAAGAATCAAGATAGATGAAGTTGAATAATTTACACAAAACAGAAGGGGCATAGTAGTTCCCACCATGGCAAACATGTAATATTTTTCAACTTCTAATCAAAATGTTATTGAGAAAATATTATTGTCTGGAAAACAGCCAAAAGTTCCAATGCATGTAAGAAATCAGTTAAGGGACAATTTTTACCAGTCCTGGACATCAACTTAAATGTGTTAAATTGGAAATTTAGCATTTGATTATTGATGACTTACATCACACTCGAGTTGTCCAGGCCTTTGAGGATACACAGTCGGGCTGACTCCAAACTGCATCTCACCAAAAAGGAATTACTAAACCATGTATACATATTAAAAGACAAATGTCAAAAATTTCCAATTATTCTTCAGTCAAACGGTATCAAAATTTATATATAAGAGTAGTTGTTAAGATGCCTTCTTAAAACTTACTGATGCCTGGGCCAAAAGCGGATCCAAACCCGGGATTAGGTTAGCAATAGGATTAATAAGTCCAATTGGCAGACTTGTGGTCGAAGAAGGCATCACTGTGTTGCCAAAGTTAGCTTGAAACGATGGATTAATTGCTGCATATGACAACCATTATATCATCTCTATGGTATATTAAAAAATTACCAAATATACATAATTCATAATCCATGTATGTTATAGGGGAGCATAAAAGTCATACCAGTTCTCTCAGGATGATTGTATCGGCAAGTGGCACCATATTTGCAACTGGGGAGAGGAAAAAAAAAAAAAAAAGCTGATCATGATATTTACCGAAAATAGAATATGTTCAAGAAGTATTTATGATCATAAAGATAAATAGCAGATATTACCTGCCAGTCTTAAGGTAAAATGGGCAATCTGTCTCACCCTACGAAATATACAAATAAAGTTGTAAGAATAACTTCATGTGTATAGTGTATTATCTTAATTTCCATTTCATAAGTCTTACTATCTTCAAGAAAAGATTTTATTATTATCAGGAACTTTCTTACATACCAGACGTACTGGCAGGCCCTTAGAGTTGTGCAGTAAAGCGGGGGTGAATGGAATAAACGATTTCGATGGCATCGAATCTCCCACTGCCCCATTGTTTTGCACTGCTGATTTTGTCTGTTCCAAGCAATCAGTATCCTGTCCACCTGATTGTATTTGAAGATCCTTAGGATGGTGAAACTTACAATTTGCACCATACTTGCATTTTCCGGTCTTTGCATAGAACTGTCAAGAAAATTGAAGAGCATAAAAGCACAGACAAGGTTAGATGTATGACATGAGTGAAAACAAGTTGCTCTACTGAATGATTAGATGACAAACAATCTCACCGAGCATATTGGTTCTGATGGACGTTCTGGTAACACAGAAGAATCAGGAAATTCCATGCCTTGTTTTAATTGGTCCTTTGGATGATTAAATTTGCATCCAAAGCCAAATTTGCATTTTTGAGTCTTCAGAAAGTACTGATACGTGCAAAATAGAAAGGAACCTCAATATAATAGAGAAATTGACGCCATAGAAGTAAGGTATTTATTATATTGAATTTTAAGAGAGAGGGAGAAAGAGAGATTCAACTTACAGGACAGTCTGGTTCTCCCGGTCTCTCGGGAAGAGATTCACTGGTAACAGCTAGTGAGACCTGCAAAAACAAAATCCATGTCATAGCAGAACCAAGGAGTTGGAAGGGGGCAGGCATGATTACTATTTACTAAAGTCTTATATACAGAAATCTACTAAAGTAGAAGAGGATTCAAACAACCGACCCTAAAAATTTGGGATAGAGGCTTTGTTGTTGTTGTTGTAGAATAAGCAGAATTGCAGAAACGTAGTCATGTAAATTAAGATCAAGTATACCCAAATTCACAATAGCATGCCAAGCCCATATTACGTCAAGTGGAATGTTTCATATTGATATGTTTCTTCTCTTGTTTAAAGTTTATCCGGGAGTCGAAGACTCAGGTGGTAGTCAAGGCATAAGTAGGTCCAATAAGTCCAGATTATTTCTTTGGAAGAAAACAGTTTTTTTTTTCTCTCTATAAATGAGGTTACTGTGGTGTCACAAGATGTATATGACTTGTAATCCAGAAAGAATAGGAATGATTTGGAAAGAATCAGGAAGAAAAAGAACAAAGAATGAAGATTGTATCTTCATTATCCGTAATAGAACTCTTCTAGACACTACCCGCAACCTCATATATACACCTTTTGATATCGTTCATCATAAACTTTTGCCAATCAAATCATGGTAATAATTATTTGGTAGAAGCAATGGATCTTAACCATACAGGAAAACAATACAACAATAAAGGAAGCTAAAGTCATATTTTACAATATATGTAGCCATCAGTGACTCTCATTTGAGATCTGATCAGGAGCCCTCCTGTGGAATCCAGCAAATAATGATGAAACTAAATTACACACTCAATGCTTTAGCAAGTGAAACAGCTCGTCTTCTCTGCCAGAAGAAAAAATGTCTTGTGAAAAATGCTTACCAGGAGAATAGATGTTTGGGAAGGTAGTAGACCTTCAATGCTGTGCAGTACCCAAGAAGGGCACAGAATTGAAGTGGAAAAACCTCCACATTAGTCAGTTCACTTTACACAGTGTATATCATGGGTTATTAGTAAAATATATTACAAACATATAATTACACATAAAGAAGTACATGTTTTCCTTACTTTACAAATTAAGACTACAAATTAAGTGGAAAAGGAAGTCAAAATGATAATTACACAAAATATATAAGCCTCCAAATATGTTTGCATGAGTTGTGCTAATCTGACGGATGAATTAACTTAATTAAGATGAAAAACAAAGGCATACCCCCCATTTAAAGTTCCACAAGTAAATTGTAGTGAACTAAATATGTTACTTAAGTACAAATAATGCATACATTTTCCTTTACAAATTTCAAGGAAAATCTACAAGCTATTGGCATAGCCTTGCGGTATAGGGTCCAACATTTTGAGGTATAAGGTGGTTATTGGTAACATTAAGTGCATATATGACACTGGTGCCTTTGTATTCCTTTATTTACTTGTATTGGAATCAAGTGCCTTACCCATAGTTACCTGGAATGCAGTAGATCATGGGCCGTGGTAAGGTTAGAGAGAACATAGTACACTATTTGTCTTGGTACAGAGGAAAGGTGAGTTGGTTCGTCCTACGCTTCAAAATACTGATTCCCATGCTAGTTACTTAGTTCAAAAATTAGACTCAATAACTGTTTCAACTGACTCTATAAAAACACTTATATAAACCTTAAGAAATTCAAAAACCAATAATATAACTTGACTTTTCCTAATGTAGTGAACCAAAACATGCAGTAAAACTATACAAAATACCAAAAAACTCATAAACTTCATGAAAAAAAAAAGTAAAAGAATCATAAAACTTGAGAAGCTCATTCTCTTCCTATGAACTTGCAAAACAGAATTGCAACTCATGAGTTAAGACTCGCGAGGAAATGAAGAAATACTTACGGACCAAGTAAAGTTCATTAAAAATCTGCAGCTAAGAAAATGACAAGAAATGTTAATTTTTTGAACTTTCTTTGCGTTGAACGAATCTTCTGCATAATCAAGTTTACAGTGAACGACTCAAATCACCAAATTTAGAAATCCTATAGAATAACATAACTATCCGAATCAGAAGTGTACCATAAAATGGGATGCTCGTATCGGAAGACCCTGGAGGTTTAGGTGGTACCAGGTAACTATGGCATTACATTATGCATGTCATATCCATGTCCCGTGTCCTTATCCATGCTTAATAGTGGAAGACAAAACATGGACACTAACATGACACCATGATAATAATTTGTTTTGAATAAGTTTCTCATTCAGCTCCATTAAGGGCCAAGTCAAGTTCTCAATAAAACTAACAATAACAATTTTCTCCTTTAAAACTTTAATCCATGTTCGTTTAGGCCTACCTTTAGTCCTACTGGCTCCTTAAAGTGGTAGACTACCACTTAAATCCTTAAGCATCTAGAGTCAAATATATGCTGCTATACATTGAGCACTAGCTGCTGCTTCTTTGAGAATAAACGGTGGGAAATAACCTCCCCCCCCCCCCCCATGTTTAATGATCAATTTACGAAACAAAGACCCAATACAAATCCCCTGATAAACACAAGATAAAAATTCATATCAAGGCACAACGAAATGATCTGCTGGTCTGTCTTGAACATGCTGCAGCTAGAAACAATTGTTTCCGATGATACGAGTATGAGACAAAAAGTTTACATCTTGAATTTGAACTTATCTTGATGCATCCCTCCAACTTGACTCACCCTATTGTCATAGCCCCAAATTGTCGGCTTTCTTACCAAAGTGACACTCCCCAACTCCCCCTACACAATGTGTGATCTTGCGTGTTTTTTTCTCATTCCGCTCCTAATATGTTTTGGTGATTCCTTATCCTTGATCCCCTCTCTCAGTGTGTCTGGGTCCCTTGCCGAATTGACACACCCCTCCATGACTCCCCTTGCCAATATGTTTAGGTATGCCCATCTTGATTATCCTTCTCTTGGTTTCATGACCAACAAGGTCATGTAATTGTTGGAGGGTAATTCCTTTCAAATACTCATCAAAACCCCATGTGACAGGACCCACAAGATCACGTTGAGTTGAACTGTAGTTTCCTCAAATATTTATCTCCATCCTGTGTGACAGATGATCGCAATCTCAAAGAATCATCCGAAAGGGTGTCTCGGTCATTTTTTATGTTGGGTTGGTCATCATGCTCTTGAAAGTCGAAATTGATCCCTTGTTTTCAACTCCAAGGTTGGCTTTCCCTTAGAATATCTTTTGGGATATTTTAGCAAATGCCCCGTTTTAAATGTATAAACTAGCATATACCCCCACTTTTAAAAAAAACTAGCAAATGCACCTATTTCTTTGCATGGAACAATAAAAAATTTAAGATATACCCCCACTATTTTAACTAAAATGTTTACTGTTTTACAAAGAATGGGAGCATTTGCTAGTTTTTAAAAAAATGGGAGCATATGTTAGTTTCTACATTTAAAATGGGAGTATTTGCTAAAATATCTCATATCTTTTTTACTCCCCATTTCTTCTTTGTTGCACTAGCCGACTTGACCAATTTGTTATCACGAATTGACTTGCTTCCCTCCTCCCCTCTCACTTGATCTCGTGTTCACACTATGCATGTTTACTTCATGGTCCATCTTTACCCTATTGGGGGGATTGCTTGTCCTATGCATTGAGCAGTAGCATTAAACATCAAACATTCGCTAAGCCCATTTAACAATTTAAATAGACACTTATACTAGCAACTTAAGTTAGTTCAAATTTAACATCAATCCCTTCAAGGTGTAATTTTGTGGTTAAGTTGATTTGTTGATGTGACTAGCTTACAATGCATTCGCTCCAGCAGTGTACATAGGATGTCAACATGTCATGTGCAGCCATTTGATCTTCTTCTTCTTCGTGTATTTATTTCCTTCCAAGAGTCTTGCACAACTATGACATGGTAGGCAGAGAAGAAATACATTTTTTTCCGAGTTAAGCTTATTATTTTATTTATTTAAACATCACTGAATTTGTAGCACTACAGAAATGCAAATAAGTTTTAGACATTATAGAATTATGCAAGGTGCATGGTTCATTATATAATGCTGGCACTATGGCATAGTATCAAAGAATTTTGATATGTCACATAGCAATCAACAAGGTCTTGTAATACCTTACAGTTAACACCATGTGGTTTTATAATACCTTTGAGATACATGTACTCACTGTTACAGAAACCCAAGTGCAGAATAGAACTTATTTACTTCTTGTTCAACTAATTTTGATAAAATTCGTTTATCTAAAAAGAATGACAACATCTTTCTACTAAAGCACGTATCAATATTATATCCACACCCAATTCTAGTTACAACCCTGCCTACAACCAATATATGGTGTTAGTGAGAGTTCCCAGGTAAAACTTGTACAGCTCAAAGCTTTAAGTTGAGAATGTGCATGCCTTGTATGGACAATTCATATCCAGCCATGCATGATGCATCCATGAAAATAGACATGTTTGACATGAAATTTAGTAATTAACTTGTGTTAAGTTTATCCTTGTGAAACTGAAGTGCCAAACATTTATCTTCATTAACACTGGGGTCACAGAGGAAAGCTGCATAGGAGGTTACTAGAAGCATTTATTTGATTCATTCAATACACAACAAGATTTAACTTTGTTGTAACAGTTGACACTATAAAAGATAGCAAGTACAATGCGCTGATTCTAAGGGTCTCTCTTTCCTACATTCACTGGATCACGATTAAGGTATAATAGAAGTCTCTTAACTTACCAAACAAAGCTAATGCTTTCAAGAATTAAAGGTGGCATACCGTAATAAAATCAAAATACATACGAAACATCATCGTATCATGAACTATATAGAGCTGAAACTCGGAATATACTACAATCTAAGCAATAGATCGAGTATGTGCAATAAACACTTATATTCTGACACACATGAAATAAAAAATAGACTAAACTATAATTTAGAAACTATTACGTACTATTAAATAAATTTAGTAATTAAAAACCAGCTTACAGAAACAACATTGACTAGTCACCTCTTTCCAGTCTGGGATTCCACCTTCAGGAACCCAAATAGGATGGTCAAACTTGCAGGCTTCCCCAAACATACAGTTTCTTGTCAACATATAGTGAGCACAATCCTTCTCTCCTGGTCGCTGTGGATATATAGGCAGATTGCTTGCGGTTTCGAATCTAGGGTGTTTGAACATAGAATTTGTAGAAAATAAACCCTCACTTTGTCCAATAGTGTTATGACTTCCCAGAATAGTCGGATTGTAGAGAGCTATATGTAGATAATAGAGAAAATATTATAAGAAAACAGCTATAACTATATAAATAATTTACCATTATTAAATAAAAATATTAAATCTAATCATGATATAACTATCTGATAGATAGATCCCATACCATCATTTAGTAGGGGTAGCAGGCATACCATGAAAGTGAGGGTCAGCATATACATAAATTTTGTATAATTGACAACAGTGTTAGTTCATACAGATTATCAGATGCTAAGCTTGTAGATATTTAAGTCATAGACAGATAAAAGTTATAGATATTTTGACAGAGTGAATAAAGCAGAAAAGAACTGTATATAGTTGAATAACCAACTGTATTTTGAGTGCATATATAGTATTAGACTATCACTGACAAATAACTATTATGGATTTCTAGTCCTATTTCATCTTCGGCTGGCTAAATTCAAGGAAAACCCTGTTTCATACTAGTCTATTTTATTCCTTTTTCCTTGGTATTTAATGGCACGTACATCTCTCTTTTCAAAACATTTATCATCTCCAGCACAACCCTGATGATATGGATAATCAGGAGTTCTCAAAAATCCAAAGGAAGATGTCTCTCTCTGTGTGTTAATATTCATCAACGTCAGTCATGCCATTTGGTTGGCTCATTCTACATAAATCTACGTTCTGCTTTGCAGCATTTCAAGTGTGCATGTGTCCATATTCGGTAATCTGCACATCTTGTCATCAACAATTTGTGAATCATTACTTTACATGCAAACTTTCAGCTTCTAAATTCTGGAAGATACATATCAGAGGAAATCCAAATCAACTACAATTAATAGATTACTTTATTCTACATAAGAGAACATATAGAACTTAACTCAAGGTTCACAATATTGCACAAAACATTCCCTCAATCTGCATATCTTTCCATCAAGAAGTTGCAGACCATCACGACTGTAGATAAAGCATTCAGCATCTTAAATTCAAGTAATATTTGAGGACTTAAAATCAAGTACAGCTAGTATGTTGCTTCAGCCTACTTATGAGAATATGTCGATAGATGACATTAGATGATGTTCTAATTTCAGGAGGAAATTCCTTTTTTCGGGGAAAAAAAACCTTCTGATGATCTAATAATTATTTGATACATTGTCTAAAAAAATTATTTGATTCATAAAGAGCTAGAGTTCCACAACTTTATATTAAGGCAATCAAACTCCTTCACTAAGCGTATCTTGAGTAGTAAGCAACTCATTTTTTTGTCAACTTATCGTCACCAGGCAAAGGTGGACCCACCGTAGACCGAGGAGGTGCGGCATCTCCAACGAGTTCTCCCCCTGAGTTTATAGTTTCCATATATATAGTTTATTTGTCCTCTTATTATTTAATGCACTTTCCCTATATACATAGAAAACCAAATGGTTGCCCAATTGGTAAATTGTTAGATTTATACTCGAGAGCTCTTGAGTGCAAAACTTACTATAACATAATGATTATTTTTACTACAAATTCCTGTAAACTCTATATATCCAGTTCTAACTTCGTATATTTTTGCTCCCCCCAGAAGGAATTTATGTGCCCGCGGCCAGCCAATGACACCAGGTACATGCACATATAGGAAATGACAACCAAACTTGCTATAACACAACTTTTGTCGTTGGCAGTTGGGTAGGCGGCCAGCAGAGGTTTGGCGGTGTAGGCGGAGGTGAGACCGCCTAGACGGAGCAATACGTGACTAGATGTTTTGAAAAAAACAGTTTTGCAAACATTATGGACCTATAGTTCACTTTTACAAGACTGAAAGTTCATAAATCTTTGTTCAACAACTTCATCATGAATAAAACACCATTAAAACATGCATATTATGCAAAAAGAACAGTGAAAAAATAGTAAAAATGTCCAAAATGTATCAAATGTCTAGACGGCCTAGGCAGTAAGCGGACCCTCTCCGCCGCGCACCCACCTACCACCGTTTAGAACCTTGGCCATACGAGGCACTTGATTTGTCTTTAGACCATGACTGTGTGTGAAATGAAGCCAATTAGTATTGTTTATGGCACCTACTTATTCAACCACCAATACAAAATTACAAACAAATTGTTCATTAAACACAATTATTTGAAATTTTCAATAAAGGGAAAACCTTAAATATATAATATCCAATATGCCAATGCATGATCTGCGGTGGTGAAAATTTATTTATTTATCTGCCAACCAATATGGAAATATTAGGAGTATCTTACCTATTAGGAAAAGCAAAGTTGAAAATAGTGAAAAGCATGATACTGATGCTATTCTTCCAATAGTTCCCAATTAATAAATTATTTTCCCACACGACATCAAGTTTTTGGTTTGAAGTAGTTGCAAATGCACGCAGCTCGTGTTCGGCTATTACCGGAATGAACTCTAGGAAAATTATGAAGACAGATTCTTTGAAGAAAACCCAATAAAGTTGTCCAAGATATCATAGAATATCAAAATAAAAAAATAAAATCTAGAGGCAGGTTCTCAATTTCGTAGACTGGAGTTCTAAAGAGGAACTAGATTACTATCTCTGGATGATCGTCACTTCCTCACCATATTTTGCTCTTTCTTTAATCATTTTATATTGCAACTCATTGTAAATTATTATGCTAGGGCTTAATAACTACTCGCCACAAGAGCAACAAGTTCATTGAGCTCGGTTTAAACACACCCTTTTGTTCTACATAGAACACAATTATCATAACAAAGATAATAGCCAGAACAACGAGAGAAAGGCGGCCTAGAGAACACAGATACACCGCAAATCTGTGACGTGCCCTTGTCGTATCGGACACGTGTCGAGCACGAAATAGACACTCCATAAATACAAGGGCACGCTAAAAACAACGTTGTGCCCATGCCGCCTTATACGTATCATGATGTGTCATGTTCGTGTCCGTATAACATAGGCAGCAAAAGTGGCAGTCAACTAAATTTTAAACCATCAACTCCCACCGACAAATCAACGCATCCCTTATATAATTTCTGACCAAAGTGGCAGTGAACTAAATTTTAAACCATCAACTCCCACCGACAAATCAACGCATCCCTTATATAATTTCTGACCAAAGTGGCAGTGAACTAAATTTTAAACCATCAACTCCCACCGACAAATCAACGCATCCCTTATATAATTTCTGACCTAAAACTTAAATATCAATAAAGCTTCAACTTCTCGGCCAAAATTCACTACATAGGTACGCAACCATTGATTTCGAGTAAAGCTTCAGGAATCAACATAAACAACAGATAAAAAGATCAGCTTTGGATAATTAAGAAACTGGAACCCTAACTTACCATCAGACGACCTCTTCATCCCGGTGAGCGATCCCGCCCCGTCTATGCCGCCCCACGAAGGATGGGAGTACATCGACGGCTTCTCCACCGCCGATCCCATGCCACCGGAGTAGAGCGAAGAACCGAGCGCGCCGGAGGAATACTTGGTAATCTCCGCCACAGAGGAGAAGTAGGAGTCACCGGCGGCTGCCCGCGAGGAGTATGTTCTGCCAGGGCCCCCGGCGTAGGTCGAGCTGCCGTAGCCGTACATGTTCGACATTGACTCTAGGGTTAGGGTTTTGAGAAAGAGAGTTTTTTTTTGGGAGGGGAAATTAAATAGAAGGGAGGGGGTGATTGAGAAATAGAGAGGAATAGATCTGGGCCGTAGGTGCAAATCACTATGGGTGTGGTGAGGTTTATACTTTATAGGTGACCGCTAGATCCGGATTTACTTCCGTAATAATACACAAATATTTGAAATATTTCTAGTGCTATTTTTTTTTTTCAACCCCGCTATTTGGCCCGCGGGCAGGTCAGTCCGTCCGCCACGTGGCACTCCCCTATTGGCAGGTCGTCGACGTAAATCCCACTAAGAGATGTTCTCACTATTTTAAAATTTTAAGAAATACACCCCTTCTCAACATCTCCAATGAACATCGAACTAAAATAGTGGGGGCATTTGTTAAATTTTTTAACAGAAAAGCTGAATATAGGCATTTTTAAAAAAAAATTAAAATAGTGAAGGTATCTCTTAGTTTTCATATAGAAAATTTATGAGAAAATTTGAGTGCACCCCACTTTTGTTACGTTTATTTAAGGTGCACCCCGCATGTTTACATGAATGTATAATACCCCCCACTTCAGACGTTTTTCGTCCAAGACTAACAGTTGACCGATTTTGGGTGTAAATTGTGACCAAAATAACCCTCACGTGCTCAGAGCACTAAACTTAAAGTGAAAAAACCCTAAACTACCCTCTCTTCTTTGAACGACCCTCTCTCTTCCCCCCCCCCCCCCCCCCCCTCCCCTCTTCCCAACAGAAACTCAATTCCAAACCCACCTCTCTCTCTTCCACTCCCTCTTCTCTCTCGTCGAAACACCCCCCATCACCGTACTCCGTTGTCCTAGCAAACACCCAGGTATGAAACCGACCTCGCTCTTCTCTTTCTTCTCTATCTTTCGCATAACCACGCTGAAGTACCGATCTTTTCCCTTTCTTTCAGATTTCTGTCAGTCGAAGCATCCACGAGATTCCATGGCGAACCAAACACCCGGGTACAATTTTTTTGTTTTCCATGTTTTTCCTATAATGTATGAAATTATTCGTAATTATGTTTCGTTTTCAGGATTTTCCATAAATTGTACACTGAAAATTGTTTAATGTATGAAAGTAATCTTTTTTAGGTTTTGTAATTAGGATTTTTCCTAAAATTGTACACTGTAATCGTTTTTAGGTTACGAATTAAGGTCTTCCCTAAAATTGTACAATATATGAAAGTAATCTTTAATGTATGAATTTAATCATTTTTAGGTTACGTTTTTAGGATTTTTCCTTAATTTGTACACTGGAATCATTTTGTTCAAACAGTGGCATGAAATTATGGTTCCAATCTATGAAATTAGGGCACGAACAATGTTCTGAAATTAGGATTCAGATAGTGGCATGAAATTAGGGTTCATACTGGACTATTTTATGAGTATTTGTATGCTATTAAATTAGGGTTGAATCTATGAAATTAGGGCAAGAGGAAACTTGTTGTGAAATTAGGGTTCAGATAGTATGTTATTAAATTAGGGTTGAATCTATGAAAGGAAGATTACTTCTAGAGCATGGGGTGAGCATGACTTAACTCCAAGGACTATAAAGATCATTCAGCAGAGGTCAAAGCAAGTCAACAAGTATCATGTCAATGGTGCTGATGATGGGCTGTTTTGTGTCACTAGTGTCTTCTCCATTGAGAACAGATTGACTGTTGATGTCAATGAAATAAAATATGACTGTTGTGTTTGTGTCACGACCCGATCCCAATAATCTGGGTCTAGTCGGATCATGCACAGCCTGCACCGTTGTTGAGACGGCGACAGTAAGCTGTTCAGTAGCAGGTAACCATACAACAACACTATATTTGTCACAACTCAACTTCGAAAATAAACTTTATTGAACTGAAATTTAAATACAAATGAAACTGTTCTGAAAGGAAATACAGAATTTTAAAATAAAAGAACAATGCAGAAATAAAATCTATCTAGCAGCCGGGTCATCGGCCTCAGTCCCATCGTCCTCCTGTGGGGACTCTGGCAGCACAACCGGGTACAACACAGGGTCGTAGTAGCTGTTGTAAAACCGATCTGTATCCTCAATATCCCCTAAAAATATATCTCCAGTCAGGAGGGAGCAAAGTACAATTCATGCTAATTTTAAACAGTTAAATAAGTAATTGAATCATGCAGTTCTAAACAGTTTTAAACATGAACAGTTTGTTACAGTAAAAACAGTGATTTGAACAGGCAATGAAATATGACCGGCTTAGGTTTGTTACAGGAAGGATAAGGGATTTTTGTTACAGTAGTGGTCATAATCATTACGCTATTCCCCAGTCCCCAGTAGTTACAGTACAGTACTCTCGGAGAGAGTTTCGTGTTTGCGTCGTGGTTTAGACATGCAGTAAAGCGATTAAATAAATAACTGTAAACTAACATAAACTATACTTGCCTCAATGAAAATGACTGGAGAGGTAGTCGACTTCGAGACGGGGAGTTAGAGTTGTCCTCGAATTCCTACATTCGAGAGATTGACTCAGCATTAGGTTTACCAACTTAGCTATGCTAGTTGTAATCTCTATTTGCGACCTAGTCCAATTTTAGTTCTTAAATTAACCAAACACAGAAAACACGATTTATTGTGCGTTGATTTAATACGAGGGAAAAATGATCATTTTAGCTTGAATTCGGGAAAACACCGTCGCTGCCAGATTAATAGGAAAACTTGGTAATTTTTATAAATATAATTATAAAACTACTTTTTCTTATTTTAGTGAGAAATACGTGATTTTTGATTATTAATAAACTCGTCAATTTTTACGTGAGAAAATATTAATTAATTTTTATACAAAATACTTTTTAATCATTTTAATCGTTAATAGCAAAAACTCGAAAAACCAGAAAATGACAGGAAAATTCTAAGCTATTACAGTTACAGACCACAGCCAGCTGGGCTTATGCTCATTACAATTTATTTACATAAATTGAAATAAGATAAGACTGACGTTAGTTCTAAACTGAAAATATTAAATAATATTTAAACAGAAATAAATATAAAAATAAAGTAAATCATAAGTCTCAGATATGGTCCGATCCTCATTTTGGCTAATTGCCTCAACGTCCGGGCGGGGCCGGTTTCGTTTGCACTTAGCCGGGTCCATTAATCGATACGGTCATCACCCAAAATCAAATATCGAATAAAAATTCCGAAAATCATTTTAAATTCATTTTAAAAATAATTCAGGATTTACGAAAAAATCGGGCAGCATCTCCTCTGTTTTTCGTCAACCCAAAAACTGGGAATTGGCGCCGATAATTTTCTGCAAATCCCAAACCAGGGAAAAAACCCGAATTTATATATAAAATATCCACAACCAATCCACAGCATAATCGGGACGACCCGAAATAATTTCGGAAGTCCGATTCCAATTCCACAAATCACAGAACGTTCCCGAAAAAATCCGGAAAGCCAACACATACTAAAAATCCATTCCCGAAATATTCCGGGAATCCAAAATAATTCACAGGACCTTTCCGAAAGTCCCGAAAAATTACGACGTCGCTAAAATCGAATTCCCAAAGGGAATCAGGGACCATTTCATCATCGACAAAGATAATAAAAAATAGCGGGACAGGGGGTTATACCTCGGATTGCTCGGCTAGAGCTCTCAGATGAAAATAGAAAGAAAATAAGCTCCAAATCAGCGACGTATTCCCGAAAACAATGCTGAAATCTGCAGCGACGTCGAAGAACGCCGAAAATTCAGAAGCTAGGCACGGCCAGGGAACAGCAAGGGAAAGCTCACCAAAAGGGACTGACCAGGGCGCTGGCCAAAGAACAGCGGCTAGGGCACGCTGGGCGGTTGCCGAGGGAAGCTCGGCGGGGAACACCGCGCAAGGGGGCGCGACGCTGCGGGGGAAACGCGGCCAGGGATGGTCGGCCCGGGAGTCGCCAGAGGGCGCGCTGGCGGGAGGAGGCGCCGAAGGGCGGTCGGCCAGAGAGCTAGGGCTCGGGGAGAGTGAGGGTTTGGGGGAAGTGAGTGGCGTTGGTGGAGTAGATTTGGGGAGATGAAGTGAAGGTGTAGCACCCAGTTTCCCAAATGAGGGTAATTTTGAAATTTCATGTTTATAATTATTTTAATAATAATATTTAATTCATGATATAATTTTTGGTGATTTTAAATCATTTTAAAATTGTTTAAATTAATGACTTGTGGTTTTGACGTTTTGCTAGTTGTAGCCTCCCTTCCCGGAAATTTTCAAAATTATTTTTATTATTTATTTGATTTAAAATGGTGTTTTTCTTTATTTCTATAAATAATTATTAATTATTACAGTAGATGACTTAGAGATACCAACGGTTCAATCTACTCTTGAAGACCAACATCATTTGGAAACCTTGTTGCAACAATATGTTCCTGCTTAGATATTGGAATTAGAGGCGAACGTATCAAACAAGAGGGCTCTACCTTGCAATTGATTCTTGTACTTTAATTACTACAAGTATCTTTTAATATGAGTGTCTTGTAGTGATTTTTTCAATACTAATGAAATTTGTAACTTTTCATTTATCTACTAGATTGTATAGCAATATATTTTGCATCTTAATATTATAGATATATAAATATATAAATATATAAATATTACTTCTTGCAATATATATTACATGTATATGTATTACTTCTTCCAATTGTTTGTTTTATTTCCCCATTATCTTATTTTAGTGGCCGGGTTCAATTTTGTGGGAAATGTTGCACCAACCGAGATTCCAAAGGATGATAAGTATGACAGTGTAATGAGGTGCATTTCCATTTTTCCACCAACTGCCTACTGATTGGCAGAGCATTTTCCTCCTGAGAAATAAATGGGTTCACCTCACCATAAGTCACTTTTGTTGGCTCTTGTTTGCTCATAAAAGCAGCTTCAGTAACATAAACAATAACAACCACCACCTTTCCCCATATCTTGGGTTGGCAACATGATTTTTCTTCATATTGCATTCTTTGGTGTTCTACGTTACCCTCCCTTGTACTAAGTGAAGTTGGTTTCATGACACCGAATAAAGTAATCAACTTTACGACATGGATCAAGTTTGAAAGTGTGGGGGGTTGATATTGCCACCCGGGCCAAGTCCAGGCTCGAACTCCCCAGCACCGGATCCCCAACCCAAGCCCCATTAAGCAGCTGAAATTCTATATCCAAACGCAGGCACAGGCCCAACACAGGCCGAGGGACCCCAAGCCTTCTCAGACCCGAAGTTCTCCACACCCGAACTCACATAAACTCGACCACGCGACTGTGTATAAGAGGGCGAGAAAGAGTTTATCGCGGAAACCCTAAGCAAAACCTGCCGCCACCATTGCGTTCCGCCTCCTGCGCACGCTGCGCCGACCCAGGCGGTGCGAGACATCCGTGCCAGTTGTGGCAGCGGTGGGGCGTCACGACGTCGCACGCCGGAGACGCTCCTTCCCGTGGCCGAGTGCGCCTCCTAGCCGCAGCAAAACGTACGTCACCACAGACGAGCGTCCCTCCGCGCGTCTGTCCCCATCCCCTCCTAGTGGCACGCTGGCCGCGATGATCCCAAACCTGCCGTCGCTCGTCCGCCCTGACGAGTGGACAGAGAACCGTCGTCGAGGGTCGTCGGACCGTGTGCCGAGTTCCCTATCCACGCTGACCCCATGGTGAGTCCCTTCCCTCTCTCATACTCTCAATTGCTCATTTTTCTTTGTTGAAACTTTCGTTGTCTCTCTAAGTCATGCTCCCTTTTAATGAGAGCAGCATTAAATATGATGAAGCCATCAGAAGAGTATGGTACCTCTTCTCTTTATTGTTTATTATAGAAGAGTAGGATGTCCTTTCTCTTTGTTGTTTACTTTTCTTTCTAACTCATTATGTCTTGTCATTTTCTGGGCCAATGAGTATTAGGATTTCAATTATCTTTAATACTTATTAAATTTATTATTAATTAGTTTGGGCTATGGGCTTAATGTTTTCTCTTGGGATTTTATATAAACTACAATGTCTATATAAGTTTGACACAAAATATTTATGTTTTCCGAAACAATTTTGGGTATATATCTAAGTAGCAAATATTCTAAAAGGGTTTTTCAAGGTTTAGATGATATCTTCTTAAAGGCATTTTATATATATTTTTATAGCATTTTCGAATAGTTTATAAACAAGTAGTTTCTCTTAAAGGTATATTAGGGTAAAGAGGATAGTTATATATATATATATATATATATATATATATATATATATATATATATATATATATATATATATATATATCAAATGCCTTTTCATATCAATTCTTACCGAGACTAATTGTATTCCTATTCTCTTACCAAAACGGACCACCTTATGTCGTAAGTAGCTAACTGGGCTATACGGGACTCGACAGAGATAACGGTTTCACCAGCTAAGGACCACAGGCAAGTGCACTTTCTGATTGCTTTTCGATTCATAGTAGTCTTTTTATTTCATGTCTATACATATATCTTGCTGCTTGTTGACACGCTCGTCACACGGAGTTGTCGGGAGGAGAAATATCTTAGTAGGCTGGCTTGGACACGTCTCGTATCCGAAAAGCGGGTGCGGGTCGTGACAAGTTTTTGTGGTGGCCCATGCAGGTCAGTTTTCGCAAACTATTGCGAACTCGTGATGGTACGTTAGTCGTACTATTGCGAGCCTGCGACCAGAAAATGCTCATTCACAAATAGGATTAAAATGATTTAAGAGAATGACTAGGACTAGGAGTCCCTTGTTTAAATTGACCGTTGGGTAGTTAAGGTTGTTAGATAGGTCATACAATTTAGAATTATTCAATTTAGATAACTTGCTAGATCCCTATAGGTACACTATTACCCTTGATATGACGACATGATCCAACGTGGGTATACTACTCACTTGGCTAGTTAGGCTTTCCCTAGAATTAAGGCTATAATCTTGATAACCTGTTCAGTTTTCTTTTGCTCTTTGTAGATATAATTTTTATAATCAGTTAGAATTGCCTGTTTTAAATTCTATTTTGCTGTAAGTAACTGGTTTCTAATTTTTGATTCTGTTTTTCATATACAAATCTCGATGTAGGATTGGTTCAAAGTTTTTCCCTCAACCATTTGAAATATTTATGAAATCAAGATTAGGATACTATAGAGAATAGAAAAATGCCCTGTGTGTACCGTAAGATCCAAAGCCAAAACTAGTGAAGGCCTTGTAAGTTGGATAGCCTGTCTCTCAATCTAGTATTATGTGGTCCTTGTGATCTAAGGACGAGGTAATTTACTGAAGCTAATAAGTTACCTAGAACGTAGAATTCAGAATACCATAACCTATTAGTCGGCCAATGCCTTAAAGACAAGAAGATAGTAGGATGCTTATATAAATAAGAACATCAGGTAAGGGTTTGACTTTCTTAAAACTCGAACTATTGTGCCTCCTTTCCAAAAATTTTGCCTACTTATATTTTGACTATCTTGACTAATGTGCTATTACAGCCTAGTTTTTGCAAGCTCACTCTTTTATCGAGCTTGATTCAAGACATATGTTATTGGGGACGCCCGCTAACATATTGCCTAATCAGAATCATTGTATTACGGTCTGATCAACCATGATGCATTTGGTTCACTTTTTATCTAATTATCCTACGTGGACTGAGATGTCTCCAGGATCTCATCCGCAATTGTTTGACAATTCTTCTTGAATTAAACATTCGCCTTTGAATCACGTAATTGTGTTCAGTGACATCTCTCTCGAACTCTTTATTATTTTTGTCTTTCACTGATTTGAAAGACGAAAGCTCATAATTGATAGATAGATACCTAGTATTCCCATGACCGTGATGGTTGTATACGCAAGTGTAGCTACCATCGGCCAGCCCTGTGACTAGAACCTTGCCTTAAGTTACTCGTCCTCTCTGCAACCCTAAACCTACTATCATGATCTTCTGGTCCTTGGAGTCCGAGAACGATTAGGATCTTTTCCTTGACCAAATGCCAACCTAGGAGACTACCTATTCGCCAGAGACCAAATATTGTGAGCCTCTAATTAATTGATTGAAGCTTGCCTTAACCAGAACCCTTGTGACAAATAGTCTGGCAGGTTTGACACAAATAGAAATTCACGACCCAGTTGTTGGAAACCTTTTGCCTTAGAGTTGGTTACCCCGTCCATAACTCTTGTATACTATGGATGTGTACGTTCCTCTATTTTATTGACCCGGTGTCATTAAACACACTCACTTTTCATTCATTGAGGAACGACCCTTGACATGACTTATATCTATGGTATCCTGAAACGCCGTGCCTTATTCTCTATTAACAAAAGTCGAGGTACAGTATCCGGACTTTGGAATCCTTCTAAACCTCACCATTCCTAAAACCATGTCCTAGCTTCTAAGGTGGGTAGAAGCCCTCCAGTATTCGGAAATTACGAAATGGCCAGAGAAGGCTATAAAATATTTATGGAGAAATTAAATTTGAAGAGATCAAGGTAATAGTCGATTGTGATTTTTAAGGAATAGTTATGAAATTGAATTTCGAGGACGAAATTATTTTTAAGGTGGGTAGATTTGTAGCCTCCCTTCCCGGAAATTTTCAAAATTATTTTTATTATTTATTTGATTTAAAATGGTATTTTTTTTATTTCTATAAATAATTATTAATTATTACAGTAGATGACTTAGAGATACCAACGGTTCAATCTACTCTTGAAGACCAACATCATTTGGAAACCTTGTTGCAACAATATGTTCCTGCTTAGATATTGGAATTAGAGGCGAACGTATCAAACAAGAGGGCTCTACTTTGCAATTGATTCTTGTACTTTAATTACTACAAGTATCTTTTAATATGAGTGTCTTGTAGTGATTTTTTCAATACTAATGAAATTTGTAACTTTTCATTTATCTACTAGATTGTAGAGCAATATATTTTGCATCTTAATATTATAGATATATAAATATATAAATATTACTTCTTGCAATATATATTACATGTATATGTATTACTTCTTCCAATTGTTTGTTTTATTTTCCCATTATCTTATTTTAGTGGCCGGGTTCAATTTTGTGGGAAATGTTGCACCAACCGAGATTCCAAAGGATGATAAGTATGACAGTGTAATGAGGTGCATTTCCATTTTTCCACCAACTGCCTACTGATTGGCAGAGCATTTTCCTCCTGAGAAATAAATGGGTTCACCTCACCATAAGTCACTTTTCTTGGCTCTTGTTTGCTCATAAAAGCAGCTTCAGTAACATAAACAATAACAACCACCACCTTTCCCCATATCTTGGGTTGGCAACATGATTTTTCTTCATATTGCATTCTTTGGTGTTCTACGTTACCCTCCCTTGTACTAAGTGAAGTTGGTTTCATGACACCGAATAAAGTAATCAACTTTACGACATGGATCAAGTTTGAAAGTGTGGGGGGTTGATATTGCCACCCGGGCCAAGTCCAGGCTCGAACTCCCCAGCACCGGATCCCCAACCCAAGCCCCATTAAGCAGCTGAAATTCTATATCCAAACGCAGGCACAGGCCCAACACAGGCCGAGGGACCCCAAGCCTTCTCAGACCCGAAGTTCTCCACACCCGAACTCACATAAACTCGACCACGCGACTGTGTATAAGAGGGCGAGAAAGAGTTTATCGCGGAAACCCTAAGCAAAACCTGCCGCCACCATTGCGTTCCGCCTCCTGCGCACGCTGCGCCGACCCAGGCGGTGCGAGACATCCGTGCCAGTTGTGGCAGCGGTGGGGCGTCACGACGTCGCACGCCGGAGACGCTCCTTCCCGTGGCCGAGTGCGCCTCCTAGCCGCAGCAAAACGTACGTCACCACAGACGAGCGTCCCTCCGCGCGTCTGTCCCCATCCCCTCCTAGTGGCACGCTGGCCGCGATGATCCCAAACTTGCCGTCGCTCGTCCGCCCTGACGAGTGGACAGAGAACCGTCGTCGAGGGTCGTCGGACCGTGTGCCGAGTTCCCTATCCACGCTGACCCCATGGTGAGTCCCTTCCCTCTCTCATACTCTCAATTGCTCATTTTTCTTTGTTGAAACTTTCGTTGTCTCTCTAAGTCATGCTCCCTTTTAATGAGAGCAGCATTAAATATGATGAAGCCATCAGAAGAGTATGGTACCTCTTCTCTTTATTGTTTATTATAGAAGAGTAGGATGTCCTTTCTCTTTGTTGTTTACTTTTCTTTCTAACTCATTATGTCTTGTCATTTTCTGGGCCAATGAGTATTAGGATTTCAATTATCTTTAATACTTATTAAATTTATTATTAATTAGTTTGGGCTATGGGCTTAATGTTTTCTCTTGGGATTTTATATAAACTACAATGTCTATATAAGTTTGACACAAAATATTTATGTTTTCCGAAACAATTTTGGGTATATATCTAAGTAGCAAATATTCTAAAAGGGTTTTTCAAGGTTTAGATGATATCTTCTTAAAGGCATTTTATATATATTTTTATAGCATTTTCGAATAGTTTATAAACAAGTAGTTTCTCTTAAAGGTATATTAGGGTAAAGAGGATAGTTATATATATATATATATATATATATATATATATATATATATATATATATATATATATATCAAATGCCTTTTCATATCAATTCTTACCGAGACTAATTGTATTCCTATTCTCTTACCAAAACGGACCACCTTATGTCGTAAGTAGCTAACTGGGCTATACGGGACTCGACAGAGATAACGGTTTCATCAGCTAAGGACCACAGGCAAGTGCACTTTCTGATTGCTTTTCGATTCATAGTAGTCTTTTCATTTCATGTCTATACATATATCTTGCTGCTTGTTGACACGCTCGTCACACGGAGTTGTCGGGAGGAGAAATATCTTAGTAGGCTGGCTTGGACACGTCTCGTATCCGAAAAGCGGGTGCGGGTCGTGACACTAGTGAAACCCTAGAGACTGCTTGTTGTTATGTATGAATGAATTATTACATGTTTAATCTCATATTTTTGTATTGGAGATGTGTTCTATAGTGTCTCATATATATATATTAGTGTAGAGAGTGAGTTCTTGATATATTATGTTATATACTTGTGTTCTTTTGTCTCAAACTACCCAAATCCGTCATGATTTTTATCCACGTTTTTAATTTCAGCCTTAACTTAGAAATGTCATAATTTCTAGCTCAAAGCTCAGTTTAATTTCCCATTTTTTTTAAAAGAAGCGTATTGAAGTTAGCTTTCCAAAAACATGTATTAATAGGCCTAATTCTTTCTGTAACTTTCTGGAGAATTATTTGAGTGTCAGTTGTACGAAAGACAAACGCGTTCTCGGTGTTTTCGCGATTCCGGGAGTTTCCGGAAACCAAAACGCGATTCGTTTGAAGTTTCGGAAAGCTAACACATAGATCTATAACACACTTTAATCCTAGATTTTAATTCATGCTGAGATGGTACAGTATTGATTATTAGTAGGAGTTACTATTCGGCATATGCATTTTGTGCACCCTTGTGTGTAATATAATGTTCTATTTGATTTTAACCCATGTTAATGTATATACATTATGTAATTAAATAGAGAATGCAAGCATGAGTAAATGGTTAAATAAATGATGTATGAGTTGTAAGTATCCTATCTAATGTAAGCATGTATAAGTATGGCTTGTAATGAATATGTAGGTTCCATAGTATGTAATGTATGGTGCATATAGTGGTGCAAGAGAATAAATGAATGATGAATGAATGCAAGTATGAATGTAATGTAATAATAGATGTAATGTATGCAATATACAAGTTAATGAGATGTAATGTTCTATGTTAACACAAATCCTATATTACCTCATGTACCCCCTTATACTATGTTGACACTATCACACTTGACACATTGTTCACTTACATTTTGACACTCTTTGATATGTATACACTATGTATGCCCATTTAACCCTCACTTGCCCCTTTGCCATGTTCACATACACACACATAGCCTCTTAAATAAGTATTTATAAATATAGTTAACTTAGCTATGTATGTATATTATATATATGTTAGCATATTGTGTTGTAATATATAAGTTTATATAACCATTTGAAATGCCATGATTATAGACCTAATGTTGAATACCAATATATGCATGTGTATATATGTGTAGACATATATAGCTTAAAGTAATAGATTACCTAGTGTATATCCAATATGAATTCTTGCCTATTTGAGTATTGAATAATTGCATGCTATATAGAGTTGGGTGTATATTGGCTTGTATAGCCTTGTATTGATGTGTGCTTGCTAGGATAGTCTTGGTTAGGCCTAGTAAGACTTGCTGGGTTAGGACATGACCTAGTTTGACCTAGTTTGACTAGTGCAGTTGACCAGAGTTAACCAAGGGTTGACTTTGGCCTAGTTTGACCTAGATTCATGTAGAATGCATTGTAGTACTTTATATTACCCTTCTGGACATGTTGTGACTTGTGCTGTTCTAATTAGGAGCCAGACACCATGTAACCTGTGTTGCTTTAAATAGGACTCTGTGGCTTCAGTTGGACCCCCTATACTTATCAGCTGTTCAGGTTATCGAGGCGAGTACATTCTCTGATTATTTCATATCCTGCTTAGAATTATTTTCTGCAGTAGATTACTTTACTTGTACTGTCACGATGGTCACACGGATTGGTACTATATGGATCCTTTCTTGAGATGTTATCCTTAGGGAGCATCGGGTACTACGTGTTCTGTGCGTTTCACTTACATGGCGTATCACTATGCTTCTTGGTTCACTTGATTACTTGTGACATGTACCCTCATGATCACAGAGTCTCTTGAATCTTACACAGTTGGGTAACCTCCAGACTCCCCATTTATGGGACATCCATGTATCACCCTTCGGGGGCCGTGCATGGAATCATATAACATAACCTGGCTGGATCCTTGTGTATTAATTGGGGGTACGGGGGAGTAGAAGTGGACATGTGAATAATACACCAGTAGTATCTTCATTGAATCATTCCGTAGTGTCTTCATTGAATCATCCCAGGCCATTTACATGTTCATATTGTACTCTGACTCACTAGCCACATGTTAGCTCTCTATTTATAGTAGATATTTTTATTACAGTTCTCTCTCTATTTTTATACTGCACTTCTTTTAGTACTTGTATCTTACTTTATTGCATGTCTATATTTTCTAACCTGCTATGAATTGTTGAGATGTACTGTGCTCGCTCCAGTCCTGACTGGACATGTTGATAAATTTTACAGATAGCTTGGGGATTGCCTGCTAGCCTAGAGGAGACACAGTAGATATTGTTTAGGTAGTTATTTTATTTTGTTTGGAGTTGTATTTACTTTGTGGATTACTGTATATGAGTTTGAGGTATATTTTCTGGGTTTTTGTATCTTAGACACTTAGACTTCTATCTCCTGTATCTCTTTTGGATTTTATGTTTTATCTATCCTTATTATGCTCTACCTTAGATGTGATTGAGTCTGTATCTGCTATGTCACCCCCATTCGGAGAGTATAAACTGTTTAGTCTTATACTGTTAGATGCATTGAGACCTAGGACAGCGTTCTACCGCCGACACTGCGGCATAGGCTGGGCGTTGTTACGTTCTCGTGCCCTAACTCTAGGGTGCGGGTCGTGACACGTTTTTAGTGGTGGCCCATACAGGTCGAGTTTGTGTAGTGGTATTCGAACTAGAGTACCACTACAGCCTGCAGTAGGATTAGGATGTATTTTTGAAGTTACTCAATCACAATTAGGATCCCTTGAGAGATTCTGGGACGACCCTTGAGAATCTTGTTTAACTCCGATTTGAAAACTCTTTTCTTTTTCCTTGATTTGATTTATCTTTACTTTCTGCTATTGAATTTGATTTTCATAGATTATTATTGAATTTGAGTTTGTAATTATTGATTTTGATGGATGATTGTCGAATTTAAATTTTGATGATAGCTATTGCATCCGAGTTTGTATTTTGATGGATTTTTGTTCATTTTTGAGTTTGATATTCGTTGATAAATTTGATTTGATTTTTGGGTATTCATTGTTGATTTAATTTAATTTTTGGCAAGATGAAATTATATGGGCTAGGTCATCTAAGTTATGGAAATCTGGTCTTCTATAGTCACATTAGCCAGCATGGTGAGGACATATAGTCTGACTCTGGATATATTTCTCGGGTGTGGGAATTTAAGATTTTCGCAGCCAAGCTAGCGGCATCGCGAAAATGTTAAATACCATGATTCTAGAGGTATGTGCATAAGTCAAGGACTCTGTGATTATCGTAGCCTTGCTCACTAGTATGACGAGGATTTAGAGTACCATGATTTTGGATAGACGCATATGATTATCAGATTGTATCTTAAATATTTTCGAACATGTTTTGCGACTTTTGTTTCAGTCATTCAAAAAAGAAGAAGAAGGAATTATTGTTTTGTTTTGTTTTGTTTCTCATTGTTTACTTAGGATGTAGCTTTAGCTATTTTTATAAACCTTGTGTAACTTCTTACAAAAATTTATTTCTTCTTAATACAATAAACTAATGATTTTGCTAGGCCTTATTTTGGATTTCGTATTATAATTTTTGTTTCAAAAAAAATGGGTCCCTCTTTTAAATAGATAAGCAGAACAGATTCTATTATCATTCTTTTCCTGCCAATATTTTTACTACCATCATTCCTTGTCTTATATACCTGTCCTGATTATATCAATTCCCTATCTCATATATAATTCTGTCAGCTATACCTTGAAAACTCTTGAATCTTTATATCATTTTTATTTGAGAAATATTGAGGAAGTGACGTAAATCATCTAGTTTGAAAATGATGTAATTGGTTATCATATGATAATTTTGTAGGAATCAGAGTGTTGGATGTCAAATATGAAAATTTTGAAATGGAGATGTGGTAAAGGTTTAAAATGAAATCGAGGGATAAATGTTATCAATTTAGAAACAATCACAGAAAGTGGGTTATGAATAATTCATGGATGTATTTCAAAACTAATGAGGATGTTTAAGGTCAACCTAGTTTTGAGAACTTAAAAATCTTTGTTATTGATTCTTGGAAACTATTACAAGGTTATGTAGAAATTTAGAGATGGAAAGGAGAATTTAATCGAATAAAATGATTATGCAAAATTGAACTAGATATTGTAAGAGGGTGACTAGAGACAGAGAGAACACAAGGATTTTACGTTATAAAAATTATTTTAGATGATTGAAAGAAAATTGTAGAATTCAAAAAAAAATATTTGAAGGTGAACGTTGAAGAAAATATGAAGGTTGATTTAAAAAAAAAGAATAAATTTTGTGTGACATAGTGGTATTGGAGTTTAGTGAATACGAGACTCGATTTGAAGTCCAAGGATTCCATAAACTGGATTTAGAGGTTTCGGATCTAATTTAAAACGAGGTGAAGGAATTTGAAATTTTGATTAAATGAATAAGTGTTGACTCCTAAAAAGAGGGGTATGTTTCGTGGAAAATGTTTTGGAAGTTAAAGATTTTGTCTATGGTGATTGTGGTAAAGGTTTAGATGACTGAAGGTTATAAAATTTCGATGATAGTTATATAGAGGTTGATTTTCATATTGGGACTTGTGAGAAAAAAAGAATATGGTTTGGCAAATGATAAACTTATAGTATTAGAAGGGATGATTTGCTGACTTCGTATGAAATCTTTTCCTGTTTTCTCTAAAAGGGATTTTTTAATATCATTGAATCCTAGTTTCCTTAATCCGACCAAATCGACTTCGATTATCTTTTCTTATCATATTTATATCTTGGGTTGTACTTAATTGAATTAAATTTGATTGTGACCTGAATCTCTATCCTTGTATGCTCGATCTTAGACTTTGTTGAACCTGTCCTCCATATTGCCTAAATCTTGATTTCCCCAATTTGATCAACTTAGATCGTATCAAGACTAAATATTCTTAATACGTATTGTGATTGGAAATTTTCCATGGAATTGGCTTTCATTCCTTAACTTCGATTTTGATTTTCTTTTTTTTTCTGAACCCTTTAAAGATAATGGGTAGTTATTGTTCTTTATTTTTATGATAAGTATCAGTTTTCATATAGGATGGTAGACCGCCTTACAGTTTTGATGGTTTGTTGTTTCTGTAACTTCTCTAGTTTAGCACCCTAGATTGCTTGTATGTTTTGATACCCTATGACCGTTTCGGTTAGCATGACTAGTATACCTAGATGAGACTTTCACTACCACCGTATGCCATAACCCTGTATGTCGTCCTTTTGATCACATGATTTGTTTTAATCTGGGACTTTGATTGTGGGGGTTTGACCTAGAGGGAGTATGGATATTTTAATTTCGAGGAAGAAATTTTTCTAAGGTGGGTAGAGTTGTAGCACCCAGTTTCCCAAATGAAGGTAATTTTAAAATTTCATGTTTATAATTATTTTAATAATAATATTTAATTTATGATATGATTTTTGGTGATTTTAAATCATTTTAAAATTGTTTAAATTAATGACTTGTGGTTTTGACGTTTTGCTAGTGAAACCCTAGAGACTGTTTGACCTAGAGCCTAACCATGTGATTATGATATTTTAATGTCATTTTTGGCCTAAGAATATTTTTGCATTTAACCTCTTTGAATTATTTTGATATTATTTTATTATTTATGATATTGTTTTGGGGTTATTTGAGTCGGGTTCGAATTTCAACTCAATCCGACTTGAAACGGGGACCCGGGGGTAGTTTGACTCTAGTGGGACCCACACACTAGTTAGGCATGGCCCACATGATATTAATTTTAGTCCACATGATAGAAATATTTTAGTTAGAGGTTAGACTAATTATTATGGATAAGGTTAGTGTGATTAGAGACTTTAGAATGACTAATTTAGTCCCAACCAATTAGCCCTTTCCTAATACTCATAGAATAAGTTAGTAGGGGCTTTTGGACTTTTCCTAATAGGACAAAACCACCTTTATGGCCAGCCACAATAAGGATAGGGTTGAGCCTCCCATTTGTCATTATCCATCTATTTTTCTTTCTCTTGTTCTTCCCCAAATTTCTAGAGAGCAATCCCTAGCAATTTCTCCACCAAATTATTTCATTTCACCACCAAATCTTCTTCTTTCCTTCTCCATTCTAGCCAAGGAGGAAGCTACCCAATTTTGGGAGGATTCGGAGCTCGTTCGTGTCCTTTTGGAATCTCTACGTGTCGGTGTCGCTCCGGGAAGGCTTTTCTTCGATTCGATCTACCGGAAGGTATAAATCCCTTCTCCTTTTCATTTCTCATGCATATAGGTCTATTTTGAACCCATAGGAATGACCCCATGGTTGTATCTCCATTTCGTGTCCATTTGGAGGTCATAGGAGTGTCCTTTGTGTTGTGGTTGTGTCCATGTGGGAAAATCTCAAATTTGGGCACACTATGTGTTGTTGTTATGTATGAATGAATTATTACATGTTTAATCTCATATTTTTGTATTGGAGATGTGTTCTATAGTGTCTCATATATATATATATTAGTGTAGAGAGTGAGTTCTTGATATATTATGTTATATACTTGTGTTCTTTTGTCTCAAACTACCCAAATCCGTCATGATTTTTATCCACGTTTTTAATTTCAGCCTTAACTTAGAAATGTCATAATTTCTAGCTCAAAGCTCAGTTTAATCTCCCATTTTTTTTAAAAGAAGCGTATTGAAGTTAGCTTTCCAAAAACATGTATTAATAGGCCTAATTCTTTCTGTAACTTTCTGGAGAATTATTTGAGTGTCAGTTGTACGAAAGACAAACGCGTTCTCGGTGTTTTCGCGATTCCGGGAGTTTCCGGAAACCAAAACGCGATTCGTTTGAAGTTTCGGAAAGCTAACACATAGATCTATAACACACTTTAATCCTAGATTTTAATTCATGCTGAGATGGTACAGTATTGATTATTAGTAGGAGTTACTATTCGGCATATGCATTTTGTGCACCCTTGTGTGTAATATAATGTTCTATTTGATTTTAACCCATGTTAATGTATATACATTATGTAATTAAATAGAGAATACAAGCATGAGTAAATGGTTAAATAAATGATGTATGAGTTGTAAGTATCATATCTAATGTAAGCATGTATAAGTATGGCTTGTAATGAATATGTAGGTTCCATAGTATGTAATGTATGGTGCATATAGTGGTGCAAGAGAATAAATGAATGCAAGTATGAATGTAATGTAATAATAGATGTAATGTATGCAATATACAAGTTAATGAGATGTAATGTTCTATGTTAACACAAATCCTATATTACCTCATGTACCCCCTTACACTATGTTGACACTATCACACTTGACACATTGTTCACTTACATTTTGACACTCTTTGATATGTATACACTATGTATGTCCATTTAACCCTCACTTGCCCCTTTGCCATGTTCACATACACACACATAGCCTCTTAAATAAGTATTTATAAATATAGTTAACTTAGCTATGTATGTATATTATATATATGTTAGCATATTGTGTTGTAATATATAAGTTTATATAACCATTTGAAATGCCATGATTATAGACCTAATGTTGAATACCAATATATGCATGTGTATATATGTGTAGACATATATAGCTTAAAGTAATAGATTACCTAGTGTATATCCAATATGAATTCTTGCCTATTTGAGTATTGAATAATTGCATGCTATATAGAGTTGGGTGTATATTGGCTTGTATAGCCTTGTATTGATGTGTGCTTGCTAGGATAGTCTTGGTTAGGCCTAGTAAGACTTGCTGGGTTAGGACATGACCTAGTTTGACCTAGTTTGACTAGTGCAGTTGACCAGAGTTAACCAAGGGTTGACTTTGGCCTAGTTTGACCTAGATTCATGTAGAATGCATTGTAGTACTTTATATTACCCTTCTGGACATGTTGTGACTTGTGCTGTTCTAATTAGGAGCCAGACACCATGTAACCTGTGTTGCTTTAAATAGGACTCTGTGGCTTCAGTTGGACCCCCTATACTTATCAGCTGTTCAGGTTATCGAGGCGAGTACATTCTCTGATTATTTCATATCCTGCTTAGAATTATTTTCTGCAGTAGATTACTTTACTTGTACTGTCACGATGGTCACACGGATTGGTACTATATGGATCCTTTCTTGAGATGTTATCCTTAGGGAGCATCGGGTACTACGTGTTCTGTGCGTTTCACTTACATGGCGTATCACTATGCTTCTTGGTTCACTTGATTACTTGTGACATGTACCCTCATGATCACAGAGTCTCTTGAATCTTACACAGTTGGGTAACCTCCAGACTCCCCATTTATGGGACATCCATGTATCACCCTTCGGGGGCCGTGCATGGAATCATATAACATAACCTGGCTGGATCCTTGTGTATTAATTGGGGGTACGGGGGAGTAGAAGTGGACATGTGAATAATACACCAGTAGTATCTTCATTGAATCATTCCGTAGTGTCTTCATTGAATCATCCCAGGCCATTTACATGTTCATATTGTACTCTGACTCACTAGCCACATGTTAGCTCTCTATTTATAGTAGATATTTTTATTACAGTTCTCTCTCTATTTTTATACTGCACTTCTTTTAGTACTTGTATCTTACTTTATTGCATGTCTATATTTTCTAACCTGCTATGAATTGTTGAGATGTACTGTGCTCGCTCCAGTCCTGACTGGACATGTTGATAAATTTTACAGATAGCTTGGGGATTGCCTGCTAGCCTAGAGGAGACACAGTAGATATTGTTTAGGTAGTTATTTTATTTTGTTTGGAGTTGTATTTACTTTGTGGATTACTGTATATGAGTTTGAGGTGTATTTTCTGGGTTTTTGTATCTTAGACACTTAGACTTCTATCTCCTGTATCTCTTTTGGATTTTATGTTTTATCTATCCTTATTATGCTCTACCTTAGATGTGATTGAGTCTGTATCTGCTATGTCACCCCCATTCGGAGAGTATAAACTGTTTAGTCTTATACTGTTAGATGCATTGAGACCTAGGACAGCGTTCTACCGCCGACACTGCGGCATAGGCTGGGCGTTGTTACGTTCTCGTGCCCTAACTCTAGGGTGCGGGTCGTGACACGTTTTTAGTGGTGGCCCATACAGGTCGAGTTTGTGTAGTGGTATTCGAACTAGAGTACCACTACAGCCTGCAGTAGGATTAGGATGTATTTTTGAAGTTACTCAATCACAATTAGGATCCCTTGAGAGATTCTGGGACGACCCTTGAGAATCTTGTTTAACTCCGATTTGAAAACTCTTTTCTTTTTCCTTGATTTGATTTATCTTTACTTTCTGCTATTGAATTTGATTTTCATAGATTATTATTGAATTTGAGTTTGTAATTATTGATTTTGATGGATGATTGTCGAATTTAAATTTTGATGATAGCTATTGCATCCGAGTTTGTATTTTGATGGATTTTTGTTCATTTTTGAGTTTGATATTCGTTGATAAATTTGATTTGATTTTTGGGTATTCATTGTTGATTTAATTTAATTTTTGGCAAGATGAAATTATATGGGCTAGGTCATCTAAGTTATGGAAATCTTGTCTTCTATAGTCACATTAGCCAGCATGGTGAGGACATATAGTCTGACTCTGGATATATTTCTCGGGTGTGGGAATTTAAGATTTTCGCAGCCAAGCTAGCGGCATCGCGAAAATGTTAAATACCATGATTCTAGAGGTATGTGCATAAGTCAAGGACTCTGTGATTATCGTAGCCTTGCTCACTAGTATGACGAGGATTTAGAGTACCATGATTTTGGATAGACGCATATGATTATCAGATTGTATCTTAAATATTTTCGAATATGTTTTGCGACTTTTGTTTCAGTCATTCAAAAAAGAAGAAGAAGGAATTATTGTTTTGTTTTGTTTTGTTTCTCATTGTTTACTTAGGATGTAGCTTTAGCTATTTTTATAAACCTTGTGTAACTTCTTACAAAAATTTATTTCTTCTTAATACAATAAACTAATGATTTTGCTAGGCCTTATTTTGGATTTCGTATTATAATTTTTGTTTCAAAAAAAATGGGTCCCTCTTTTAAATAGATAAGCAGAACAGATTCTATTATCATTCTTTTCCTGCCAATATTTTTACTACCATCATTCCTTGTCTTATATACCTGTCCTGATTATATCAATTCCCTATCTCATATATAATTCTGTCAGCTATACCTTGAAAACTCTTGAATCTTTATATCATTTTTATTTGAGAAATATTGAGGAAGTGACGTAAATCATCTAGTTTGAAAATGATGTAATTGGTTATCATATGATAATTTTGTAGGAATCAGAGTGTTGGATGTCAAATATGAAAATTTTGAAATGGAGATGTGGTAAAGGTTTAAAATGAAATCGAGGGATAAATGTTATCAATTTAGAAACAATCACAGAAAGTGGGTTATGAATAATTCATGGATGTATTTCAAAACTAATGAGGATGTTTAAGGTCAACCTAGTTTTGAGAACTTAAAAATCTTTGTTATTGATTCTTGGAAACTATTACAAGGTTATGTAGAAATTTAGAGATGGAAAGGAGAATTTAATCGAATAAAATGATTATGCAAAATTGAACTAGATATTGTAAGAGGGTGACTAGAGACAGAGAGAACACAAGGATTTTACGTTATAAAAATTATTTTAGATGATTGAAAGAAAATTGTAGAATTCAAAAAAAAAATATTTGAAGGTGAACGTTGAAGAAAATATGAAGGTTGATTTAAAAAAAAAGAATAAATTTTGTGTGACATAGTGGTATTGGAGTTTAGTGAATACGAGACTCGATTTGAAGTCCAAGGATTCCATAAACTGGATTTAGAGGTTTCGGATCTAATTTAAAACGAGGTGAAGGAATTTGAAATTTTGATTAAATGAATAAGTGTTGACTCCTAAAAAGAGGGGTATGTTTCGTGGAAAATGTTTTGGAAGTTAAAGATTTTGTCTATGGTGATTGTGGTAAAGGTTTAGATGACTGAAGGTTATAAAATTTCGATGATAGTTATATAGAGGTTGATTTTCATATTGGGACTTGTGAGAAAAAAAAGAATATGGTTTGGCAAATGATAAACTTATAGTATTAGAAGGGATGATTTGCTGACTTCGTATGAAATCTTTTCCTGTTTTCTCTAAAAGGGATTTTTTAATATCATTGAATCCTAGTTTCCTTAATCCGACCAAATCGACTTCGATTATCTTTTCTTATCATATTTATATCTTGGGTTGTACTTAATTGAATTAAATTTGATTGTGACCTGAATCTCTATCCTTGTATGCTCGATCTTAGACTTTGTTGAACCTGTCCTCCATATTGCCTAAATCTTGATTTCCCCAATTTGATCAACTTAGATCGTATCAAGACTAAATATTCTTAATACGTATTGTGATTGGAAATTTTCCATGGAATTGGCTTTCATTCCTTAACTTCGATTTTGATTTTCTTTTTTTTTCTGAACCCTTTAAAGATAATGGGTAGTTATTGTTCTTTATTTTTATGATAAGTATCAGTTTTCATATAGGATGGTAGACCGCCTTACAGTTTTGATGGTTTGTTGTTTCTGTAACTTCTCTAGTTTAGCACCCTAGATTGCTTGTATGTTTTGATACCCTATGACCGTTTCGGTTAGCATGACTAGTATACCTAGATGAGACTTTCACTACCACCGTATGCCATAACCCTGTATGTCGTCCTTTTGATCATATGATTTGTTTTAATCTGGGACTTTGATTGTGGGGGTTTGACCTAGAGGGAGTATGGATATTTTAATTTCGAGGAAGAAATTTTTCTAAGGTGGGTAGAGTTGTAGCACCCAGTTTCCCAAATGAAGGTAATTTTAAAATTTCATGTTTATAATTATTTTAATAATAATATTTAATTTATGATATGATTTTTGGTGATTTTAAATCATTTTAAAATTGTTTAAATTAATGACTTGTGGTTTTGACGTTTTGCTAGTGAAACCCTATAGACTGTTTGACCTAGAGCCTAACCATGTGATTATGATATTTTAATGTCATTTTTGGCCTAAGAATATTTTTGCATTTAACCTCTTTGAATTATTTTGATATTATTTTATTATTTATGATATTGTTTTGGGGTTATTTGAGTCGGGTTCGAATTTCAACTCAATCCGACTTGAAACGGGGACCCGGGGGTAGTTTGACTCTAGTGGGACCCACACACTAGTTAGGCATGGCCCACATGATATTAATTTTAGTCCACATGATAGAAATATTTTAGTTAGAGGTTAGACTAATTATTATGGATAAGGTTAGTGTGATTAGAGACTTTAGAATGACTAATTTAGTCCCAACCAATTAGCCCTTTCCTAATACTCATAGAATAAGTTAGTAGGTGCTTTTGGACTTTTCCTAATAGGACAAAACAACCTTTATGGCCAGCCACAATAAGGATAGGGTTGAGCCTCCCATTTGTCATTATCCATCTATTTTTCTTTCTCTTGTTCTTCCCCAAATTTCTAGAGAGCAATCCCTAGCAATTTCTCCACCAAATTATTTCATTTCACCACCAAATCTTCTTCTTTCCTTCTCCATTCTAGCCAAGGAGGAAGCTACCCAATTTTGGGAGGATTCGGAGCTCGTTCGTGTCCTTTTGGAATCTCTACGTGTCGGTGTCGCTCCGGGAAGGCTTTTCTTCGATTCGATCTACCGGGAGGTATAAATCCCTTCTCCTTTTCATTTCCTCATGCATATAGGTCTATTTTGAACCCATAGGAATGACCCCATGGTTGTATCTCCATTTGTGTCCATTTGTAGGTCATAGGAGTGTCCTTTGTGTTGTGGTTGTGTCCATGTGGGAAAATTCCAAATTTGGGCACACTATGTGTTGTTGTTATGTATGAATGAATTATTACATGTTTAATCTCATATTTTTGTATTGGAGATGTGTTCTATAGTGTCTCATATATATATATATATTAGTGTAGAGAGTGAGTTCTTGATATATTATGTTATATACTTGTGTTCTTTTGTCTCAAACTACCCAAATCCGTCATGATTTTTATCCACGTTTTTAATTTCAGCCTTAACTTAGAAATGTCATAACTTCTAGCTCAAAGCTCGGTTTAATCTCCCGCTTTTTTTAAAAGAAGCGTATTGAAGTTAGCTTTCCAAAAACATGTATTAATAGTCCTAATTCTTTCTGTAACTTTTTGGAGAATTATTTGAGTGTCAGTTGTACGAAAGACAAACGCGTTCTCGGTGTTTTTGCGATTCCGGGAGTTTTCGGAAACCAAAACGCAATTCGTTTGAAGTTTCGGAAAGCTAACACATAGATCTATAACACACTTTATTCCTAGATTTTAATTCATGCTGAGATGGTACAATATTGATTATTAGTAGGAGTTACTATTCGGCATATGCATTTTGTGCACCCTTGTGTGTAATATAATGTTCTATTTAATTTTAACCCATGTTAATGTATATACATTATGTAATTAAATAGAGAATGCAAGCATGAGTAAATGGTTAAATAAATGATGTATGAGTTGTAAGTATCCTATCTAATGTAAGCATGTATAAGTATGGCTTGTAATGAATATGTAGGTTCCATAGTATGTAATGTATGGTGCATATAGTGGTGCAAAAGAATAAATGAATGATGAATGAATGCAAGCATGATTGTAATATAATAATAGATGTTATGTATACAATATACAAGTTAATGAGATGTAATGTTCTATGTTAACACAAATCCTATATTACCTCATGTACCCCCTTACACTATGTTGACACTATCATACTTGACACATTGTTCACTTACACTTTGACACTCTTTGATATGTATAAACTATGTATGCCCATTTAACCCTCACTTGTCCCTTTGCCATGTTCACATACACACACATAGCCTCTTAAATAAGTATTTATGAATATAGTTAACTTAGCTATGTATGTATATTATATATATGTTAGCATATTATGTTGTAATATATAAGTTTATATAACCATTTGAAATGCCATGATTATAGACCTAATGTTGAATACCAATATATGCATGTGTATATATGTGTAGACATATATAGCTTAAAGTAATAGATTGCCTAGTGTATATCCAATGTGAATTCTTGCCTATTTGAGTATTGAATAATTGCATGCTATATAGAGTTGGGTGTATATTGGCTTGTATAGCCTTGTATTGATGTGTGCTTGCTAGGATAGTCTTGGTTAGGCCTAGTAAGACTTGCTGGATTAGGACATGACCTAGTTTGACTAGTGCAGTTGACCAGAGTTGACCAAGGGTTGACTTTGGCCTAGTTTGACCTAGATTCATGTAGAATGCATTGTAGTACTTTATATTACCCTTCTGGACATGTTGTGACTTGTGCTATTCTAATTAGAAGCCAGACACCTTATAACATGTGTTGCTTTAAATAGGACTCTGTGGCTTCAGTTGGACCCCCTATACTTATCAGCTGTTCAGGTTATCGAGGCGAGTACATTCTCTGATCATTTCATATCCTGCTTAGAATTATTTCCTGCAGTAGATTACTTTACTTGTACTGTCACGATGGTCACACGGATTGGTACTATATGGATCCTTTCTTGAGATGTTATCCTTAGGGAGCATCTGGTACTACGTGTTCTGTGCGTTTCACTTACATAGCGTATCACTATGCTTCTTGGTTCACTTGATTACTTGTGACATGTACCCTCATGATCACAGAGTCTCTTGAATCTTACACAGTTGGGTAACCCCCAGACTCCCCATTTATGGGACATCCATGTATCATCCTTCGGGGGCCGTGCATGGAATCATATAACATAACCTGGCTGGTTCCTTGTGTATTGATTGGGGGTACGGGGGAGTAGAAGTGGATATGTGAATAATACACCAGTAGTATCTTCATTGAATCATTCCGTAGTGTCTTCATTGAATAATCCCAGGCCATTTACATGTTCATATTGTACTCTGACTCACTAGCCACATGTTAGCTCTCTATTTATAGTAGATATTTTTATTACAGTTCTCTCTCTGTTTTTATACTGTACTTCTTTCAGTACTTGTATCTTACTTTATTGCATGTCTATATTTTCTAACCTGCTATAAATTGTTGAGATGTACTGTGCTCGCTCCAGTCCTGACTGGACCTGTTGATAAATTTTACAGATAGCTTGGGGATTGCCTGCTAGCCTAGAGGAGGAGACACAGTAGAGGTTGTTTAGGTAGTTATTTTATTTTGTTTGGAGTTGTATTTACTTTGTGGATTACTGTATATGAGTTTGAGGTGTATTTTCTGGGTTTTTGTATCTTAGACACTTAGACTTCTATCTCCTGTATCTCTTTTGGATTTCATGTTTTATCTATCCTTATCATGCTCTACCTTAGATGTGATTGAGTCTGTATCTGCTATGTCACCCCCATTCGGGGAGTATAAACTGTTTAGTCTTATACTGTTAGATGCATTGAGACCTACGACAGCGTTCTATCGCCGACACTGCGGCGTAGGCTGGGCGTTGTTACGTTCTCGTGCCCTAACTCTAGGGTGCGGGTCGTGACAGAAGGGGTTTTGAGAGAGTTCTCTCTGTAGTAGAGTTAGAGAAAGAGAAGAGAGGAGGAGAGTTGAGTGTTCTGTGGGGATTTCGTGAAGAGGTGGGAAGAGAGGGGAGTTGTTATAGGAAGTGGAGTGAAGTTTTGTGTGGTAAGGAGAGAAAATGGGGAGTTGGCCAATTCATGGGTGAGCTGCTGGTCCTACGGGACCAGCTAGTGATTATTTTTTTTATTCTTTTTAATTACTTAACCAAGTCAAAACCAGATTTTAAATAGAGGGAAAAAGATTGGGTTCGGGCTCAGGCCTGGGTCTGGGTTCGGACTCGAGTCTGGGTCTAAACTCAAAAAAAAGCCATGTTATTATTATTATTATTTTTCGAAATCTTTTGCACTCAAACATATTTAATAATAATAATAATAATAATTTTAGAAATACTAATATTTAATACCAAACACTAATATTAATAAATTACAAGACATGGGTTTCACAGTTTGGGATTTAACTGGGATCCCCTGTGTGCATGCTATTGCTGCTCTGCTACCTAGCAGGCCTACATGGTCAATATAAGTATCATATTTCAGAGTTTGTCTTACTTATATCATATTTTAGAGTTTGTCTTACTTATATCATATTTCAGAATTTGTCTTACTTATATCATATTTCAGAGTTTGTCTTACTTATACACTAATCAGAGTTTGTCTTGATGAAGGTTCACAAGTCCCTACTATCATGCCAAAACCTACAAGAAGGCTTATGCTAGAAAGATTGTTCCTTTGCCTGAACAAAGCCTATGGGATTCTGTAAGTTTCTCTTTATTTTTATGTCCCTTTATTGTGTTTCTTTATACTTTCATGTTCTATAGGCTTCTGTAGGCTTCTCCCTATGGCTTCTCTTTACTTTCACTATTCTGCATGTTGCAGCCACCATATGAGGTTGGTCCACCTGGTAGACATAGGCAACCTGGGAGACCAAAGGGTGTTAGAAGGAAGGAGGCAGATGAGGCACAAAGACCTGCCAAGAAGCAAAGGATTTGTGGGAGGTACAAGCTACCAGCTCATCATAATGCTAGAGGGTGCCAAGGAGGACCAGTTGGGAAAAACATTTAAAAACCAAGGGCACCATATCCACCAAGACCACAAAAAGAACCAAGACCTGCAAAGCTACCAAGGAGTACCAACCATGTTTACAAGAGACCAAAGGTTTCAAGGGGAAGGAGGAAGGCACCACAGCAATCAAGTGATTCCAATGCAACACCACAAGGAGTTCCACTGGAAGATTTGATACAACATAATTTAGCTAATGTACCTGGAAGGGCTAATGACATTATAGGATGTCTACCACCAAGGGGCTCAAACAATTCAGATTTCAGACCTCCATGGAGAGTCAATAGCAGCAGCAGTAATATGCAGCAATAGCACATTAATGTGAAGTGAACATTTTGTGCAGTGAACATTTTGTTAGAAGTGAACAATGGGTTAAAGTAAGAGTTAATGTGAAGTGAACAATGGGTTGTGCAGTGAACATTTTGTGAAGTTTGTAATCTGCAGTAGAAATATGCAGTTAATTTGAAGTTATATTGAACATTTTGTGATCTGCAGTTGAAATATACTGTTAGTGAGCTGCAGTGAACATTTTGTCATCTTTTGTAATCTGCAGTAGAAATATACTGTTAGTGATGTAATCTGCAGTTAATTTGAACATTTTGTGAAGTACAATGAAGTAAAAATGCAATTTTTTCATCTTGTTAGATATCTGCAGTTGAAATATCCTCTTAGTGATGATCATTTCCTCTTATGCACTGAAATATCCTCTTATGCAGTTGATGAAGTTGTATTGTACTGAAATATCCTCTTATGCACTGAAATATCCTCTTATGCAGTAGATGTATTATAATCTGAAGTTGTGTATTGTAATATTTTGTAATATTTTTTCTCTTATGCACTGAAATATCCTCGTATGAATTTGTGTATTGTAATCTTGTGTACTGAAATATCCTCTTATGAAGTTGTGTATTGTAATCTTGTGTACTGAAATATCCTCTTATGCAGTTGATGACCATTTTGTAGATGTATTGTAATCTTTTGTAATCTGTTCAATACAACAGATTGTAATCTTGCTGCAGTTGTAATCTTTCAACATACAAGAATTTCAGATTTAAATACAAGCAACATTTTTTCAGAGTTACTTTCAACAAACAATACATAGCAACATTTTTCCAGAATTTCAGATTTACATAGCAACATTACATAGCAATATTTTTCCCAAATTTTCTACACAACTCTTCTAAAGTTGTGTTCAATACAATTTGGACAGGAATTTCAGAGTTACTATCACTAGTTGTAGCCTCGTTCAACCATTGGAATGCATTGTTACACTTCATGCATTGCAAGAATCTTTTTCCCTTGCTGTGACTCCTCTTTGACATTAAGATGACCCTCTGTCACGATCCGCTACCCAAATTATTGGGCCGGGCCGAGTCATGTCCAGCCTACACTTGAGATAAAGTATAGTAAGTTGTTCTAAAGAATAATAAGACAAGACCAAAGTGTGCTAACAGTTATATATGTAATGAAGAGTCAGAAATGTTCCAAACACAAAAGTCATCTCGTATATAAGTAAGTTCCAAGTACAAGTCCAAAATGTAAAACTGGATACAGGTCCAGTTACAAAATACGTAGTCTAATACATGACTACTGTCACTCCCCGTTCCCAGAATACGTATTTTTATACATGTACAACTCAGGTGTATTTATTTAGTATTTATCATGTATTATTTAATATTTATCATGTATTATCCTGTATTTAAATTCCTTTAAATTTTATGTTAATCAATTAATCTGCTCTTTAAATTTTCATGTTAATTTATTTCCTGCAATTATATTTCTGCAATTTTATTTCTGCACTTTATTTCCTGCTCTTATTCCCTGCCTTAGTCTTGCTTATTTAGGTTCGGGTTGGCTTTGGTTGGATCCCCGACAACCCGACCCATTGGACCCATTGGACCCGGCCCAACTCCCACCTACCACCCCTTTTCTATTTAAAGCTTACATCTCTTTCTCTCTCCTCATAAACTCACATTCTCACCATTACTCTTCTTCTTCCTTTCATTACTCTCTCCACCTACCAAACCGTAGGCAAGTACAACTTGCTCCACATAAGAACCCATGTTTTTATAGTTCATTTATCTTCCTCTCGTGATCCTAAGAGAGTTTAGAACTTGGCATTTCTCATTTCGAAGTCTTAATTTTTGTAGATCTAAAAATAAGTTATTTTTGGATTTTGGTGGTCTTGATCTATCAAACTTCTTTGTTTTCAAGTTTTGATGGTTCTATGTTGTAGAGAGTTTTATTCTACCCAATTTTAACCTTTGGAAAGTTGGATTTGGACTTGTTTTGACCAAGTTATGGACTTTTGAAGCTTTGGGGTGCAACCATGGAGTTCTTGCTGTTTGGAGAAGACAGTGAGCAGTGTACGCTAGCTTTTTAGCTTGCGTCAACTGAGCTGTGTGCGCTCTTTAGCGCAGCACAGTATGGAGTCCATACGCTGCCTTTTTAGGAAGCGTGTGTCTTGCATACGCTACCTTTTGGAAGCGTATGTCGTATGGAGTCCATACGCTGCCTTTTTGGAGCGTATGACTTGCATACGCTGACTTGGATGGTCAGGAGTCGTATGGAGTTCATACGCTACCTTTTGGGAGCGTATGACTTGCATACACTGACTTGGATGGTCAGGAGTCGTATGGAGTTCATGCGCTACCTTTTGGGAGCGTATGACTTGCATACGCTGACTTGGATGGTCAGGAGTCGTATGGAGTTCATACGCTACCTTTTGGGAGCGTATGACTTGCGTACGCTCACGTGGATAGTAAGGAGTCGTATGGAGTCCATACGCTGCCTTGAAGAGGAGTCGTATGGAGTCCATACGCTAGCATGACCTGAGCGTAGGCTGACATGAGAGTAGCCTGCTTACCCTGGATCTTCTATAGCCCTGTATATTGATATCTTATTAGATATTTAACGTCCATTTTATATCCTTACGCCTTTTTGCATAAACTTGATATAATCATGATATGTTGATATTTCTGTTAAAAATAGATTGTTACGTGGGATGTACCATGTGTCATGAATTGAGTTATAGATACCCCGATTGACTGGAATTAAACCCTGAGAGTTGTAGGCTCGACCCCACTGAATATTAGTTGACTTTCATGCCTTGTCACCATTGATAATGATGGTTATCTTGACTAAATTGATCATGCGTTCCTAGTTGGAACTAAGAGACTGGCTAGTCGTCTTATTGAATTAAATGAATGAGACACGTTCATGTTATGAACTATTGTAATCGACTGGCTGATCCCGAATATTGACATACATGCACATGCAGGCTTCAATCTATTTATTTATTTATTTACTTATTTATTTTCTATAAAAGAAGCATGTGTACTTTATGGTCAAGGCATGATTACCGTGGTTAGATTTGGTTGTTGCATTACGCTATGTAAGACCTGCAACCTAACCGCACTGGTATCGTTGTAGAGTTGTGCATATCGTACCTCGTACGAAGGTACTCATTTGAATGACCATGATCCACGGCATGGGATTTCACTCAACATAGGGACTATTAAGTTAAATAAAATAATGATTGCATGGAGAGAATGGATTCTCGAGTTCTTACATGGCAGCTCCCTTGGGACGAGTAGTACCCGACGGGCCGGCTGGTTCTGTCACGACCCGCACCCTAGAGTTAGGGCACGAGAACGTAACAACGCCCAGCCTACGCCGCAGTGTCGGCAGTAGAACGCTGTCCTAGGTCTTATGCATCTAACAGTATAAGGCTAAGCAGTTTATACTCCCCGAATGGGGGTGACATAGCAGAATGTAAACTCAATCACATCTAAGGTAGAGCATAATGGAAGATAGATAAAACATGAAATCCAAAAGAGATACAGGAGATAGAAGTCTAAGTGTCTAAGATACATAAATCCAGAAGTACATCTCAAAACTCAAATACAGTAATCCACAAAGTAAATACAACTCCCGACAAAATGAAATAACTATCTAAACAACCTCTACTGTGTCTCCTCTAGGCTAGCAGGCAATCACAGGCTATCTGTAAAATTTATCAACAGGTCCAGTCAGGACAGAAGCGAGCACAATACATCTCATGCAGTTCATATCATGTCAGAAAATATAAAGCAGGCAATAGAATAAGATACATGAAACGCTGTAAGAAGATGTACATGAAAACAGGAGAGATATTTGATAACTGGAAATATATACATGATAAGTAAGAACTGTAAGTGACTAGTAATTTAGAGTACGAGATGGCATGTAATTGGCTTAGGTTGAACATGATGTACATGAGTGAACATGTAGGACATCAGCCAATAAGGCTGTGTTGTACATGATAAAACATGAAAGTAACAGAGTGAACATGATGGGTAAATCACATGACCATTTATACTCACCCCTACCCACAATCAATACACAAGGATCTATTCAAGTTACGTTACGGACATGATGTTTTAGTTATACAAGAAACACATGAGGAAACATGAGCATACATGAAAGAACATGAGAGTACATGAACGTACATGTAAGAACATGAGAGAACATGAGTGTACATGAATAACGCAGAAGCAAGGAATACATGATGTACATGAAACACATGTCATAAAGTATCTGATGCGCCCGCTAAGGGGGTAACATCCCAAGAAGAGATCCGTATAGTACCAATCCGTGATGATAACGTGACAGCATCAAGTAAAAGTAATCTAGAGCGAGAATATAATTCGTGACAAGTATGAAACGATCAGAGAATGTACTCGCCTGATATCTGAATGTCCAAGGTAAAGATACTGTCCGAGGAGAGGTGTCTGGCTCCTAATTAGAACAGCACAAGTCACAACATGTCCAGAAGGGTAATATAAAGCACTACAATGCATTCTACATGAATCTAGGTCAAACTAGGCCAAAGTCAACCCTTGGTCAACTCTGGTCAACTGTACTAGTCAAACTAGGTCAAACTAGGTCATGTCCTAATCCAGCAAGTCTTACTAGGCCTAACCAAGACTATCCTAGCAAGCACACATCAATACAAGGCTATACAAGCCAACATACACCCAACTCTATATAGCATGCAATTATTCAATACTCAAATAGGCAAGAATTCATATTGGATATATACTAGGTAATCTATTACTTTAAGCTATATATGTCTACACATATATACACATGCATATATTGGTATTCAACATTAGGTCTATAATCATGGCATTTCAAATGGTTATATAAACTTATATATTACAACACAATATGCTAACATATATATAATATACATACATAGCTAAGTTAACTATATTCATAAATACTTATTTAAGAGGCTATGTGTGTATGTGAACATGGCAAAGGGGTAAGTGAGGGTTAAATGGGCATACATAGTGTATACATATCAAAGAATGTCAAAGTGTAAGTGAACAATGTGTCAAGTGTGATAGTGTCAACATAGTGTAAGGGGGTACATAAGGTAATATAGGATTTGTGTTAACATAGAACATTACATCTCATTAACTTGTATATTGCATACATTACATCTATTATTACATTACATTCATGCTTGCATTCATTCATCATTCATTATTCTCTTGCACCACTATATGCACCATACATTACATATTATGGAACCTACATATTCATTACAAGCCATACTTATACATGCTTACATTAGATAGAATACTTACACTTCGTACATCATTTATTTAACCATTTACTCATGCTTGTATTCTCTATTTAGTTACATAATGTATATACATTAACATGAGTTAAAATCAAATAGAACATTATATTACACACAAGGGTGCACAAAATGCATATGCCGAATAGTAACTCCTACTAATAATCAATACTGTACCATCTCAGCATGAATTAAAATTTAGGATTAGTATGTTATAGATCTATGTGTTAGCTTTCCGAAACTTTAAACGGATCGCGTTTTCGTTTCCGGAAACTCCCGAAATCGCGAAAACACCGAGAACGCGTTTGTCTTTCGTACAGCTGACACTCAAATAATTCTCCAAAAAGTTACAGAAATAATTAGGCCTAGTAATACATGTTTTTGGAAATCTAACTTCAATACGCTTCTTTTAAAAAAAACGGAAGATTAAACCGAGCTTTGAGCTAGAAGTTATGACATTTCTAAGTTAGGGCTGAAATTAAAAACGTGGATAAAAATCATGACGGATTTAGATAGTTTGAGCTAAAAAATACACAATATATATCCTAATTATCCACAACAATAATAGCAATAATAATATGAGGAACCACACTCACAAACTTGATTATATAATCATCATGAACCATTTATTACATATATAAATATAGATACACTCTCATTACAATATATAAATATAAATCTATATATGTAACATGAACACATCCACAACACAAAGGACACTCCTATGACCTCCAAATGGACACAAAATGGACACAAATGGAGGGGTCATTCCTATGGGTTCAAAATAGACCTATATGCATGAGGAAATGAAAAGGAGAAGAGATTTATACCTCCCGGTAGATCGAATCGAAGAAAAACCTTCCCGGAGCGACACCGACACGTAGAGATTCCAAAAGGACACGAACGAGCTCCGAATCCTCCCAAACTTGGGTAGCTTCCTCCTTGGCTAGAATGGAGAAGGAAAGAAGAAGATTTGGTGGTGAAATGGAAGGATTTGGTGGAGAAATTGCTAGGGATTGCTCTCTAGGAATTTGGGGAAGAACAAAAGAGAGAAAAATAGATGGATAATGACAAATGGGAGGCTCAACCCTATCCTTATTGTGGCTGGCCATAAAGGTGGTTTTGTCCTATTAGGAAAAGTCCAAAAGCCCCTACTAACCTATTCTATGAGTATTAGGAAAGGGCTAATTGGTTGGGGCTAAATTAGTCATTCTAAAGTCTCTAATCACACTAACCTTATCCATAATAATTAGTCTAACCTGTAACTAAAATATTTCTATCATGTGGACTAAAATTAATATCATGTGGGCCATGCCTAACTAGTGTGTGGGTCCCACTAGAGTCAAACTACCCTCGGGTCCCCGTTTCAAGTCGGATTGAGTTGAAATTCGAACCCGACTCAAATAACCCCAAAACAATATCATAAATAATAAAATAATATCAAAATAATTCAAAGAGGTCAAATACAAAAATATCCTTAGGCCAAAAATGACATTAAAAATATCATAATCACATGGTTAGGCTCTAGGTCAAACAGTCTCTAGGGTTTCACTAGCAAAACGTCAAAACCACAAGTCATTGATTTAAATAATTTTAAAATGATTTAAAATCAACAAAAATCATATCATGAATTAAATATCATTATTAAAATAATTATAAACACAAAATTTCAAAATTACCCTCATTTGGGAAACTGGGTGCTACAGGTTCCCACAGATACTGTAAACCTGCCACACGGGCAGGGAACAGTATCTGCTTATATTATTATTGTATATTGTATATTGATGACGGGCGTCCTGCTAGGACTCGTCTAATTCATGCATGGCACACATGATTAACTGGATAGACTAGCCTTGCTCGCACATAGTAAGAACTGAGGAATCCCTAATTGCATAATTCCAGGATAACTTGGGACTCACAATAGCAAGCCATAGGAGTTGATTGGCCGTTCAAGATGATTTGTTTGTGTACTGTACTACTCTGTTACCTAACTGGGATGATCAGAATGTCAGGACATGACGGGCCAACTTCTGTCCTTGTTTGGTTGGGAGGTTGGTTCGAAGTGTCGTGATGTGATGTGAATCCTAGTGGAAAGCAGAGATCTATTATTATATTCTCTTACTTACTGGTTTTAGTTCTCATGTCGTGCTTCCTTGTGGTACTTGCTATTAGAGACCTAACCTCTCTGGTTTTGCATGGCCAGATTTAGAGCCGGTCCCCGAGGATCCAGCTTACTTCTACCTCCAAGATGGTCAACACTAGAAGGATGATCGCAGGAGGACTCGAGTGGGTTTCTTACTTCACCGCTCGTTTTGTCACTTACTTTATACTTAGCCGTTTGGCACCGACATGTTAGTCGGATTGTCTTGTACTTACTTTTTACATAATTGTAACTAAAGTCAGGCTGCAGCTGATAACAATTGTGTATACTTTTGCTACATCCATCTGGCTATGTTTTGTAAAGCCAGATATCAAGAACATTTTGACAGAGCGTTTGGGACGCCTTACTGCTTTATCTCACATGTTCTCTATTTCTGTTTCTTATTTGAATGATTGAGACAATAGATGTGTAATGACCATAGTAAGACTTTTATGTAGTATGCACCCCCTCGTCTGGTTAGACAGCATTGATCGTATTATACGGTATTCATCTACCCGTAATACGTAGCTGGCTGAGTCATTCCCCCGCTCTCCAGTATTCTGGTTCTGGGGCGTGACAAGGTTTTAGTGGTGGCCCATGCAGGTCTAATTTCAGACTTGTGGGGTGTTTTGTTTAATAGGATGTCTCAATCACACATGTTTCCCCTTGATCTCATGATTCGTCGATTCTCAACTCTAGCTTGACATTCCAGTATCCTTTGACTTCATTGATCCTTCATGTCCGGTCGTTTGATTGTTCTCTTGTCCCTTTTCTTAGGGGCACTCCGTCCGCACCTGTCAGAGCTGGACAGCAACAACATGGACAGCAGCATGGACAACCTGACCAGGTTGGTCAGCAACAAGGGTCAGAACCACTTCATGAGGCTATTCAAGAAGAAGTGATAGTGGAAGCAGCAGTTGGATCGCAGTATCCAGATGTTCCACCACTACCAACAGTTCCACCTACCCCTACGGAGATGGACACACCAGCCCTTCTGGAGATCATGAGAGGGATGATGGCTACTCAGCAACACCAGATGTTAGCCCAGCAGCGCATGCACGCTCAGTTGCAAGAGCAGAATGTACTACTCAACCAAGGATTACAGACGGCATTGGAAAGAGGGGCGAGGCCAGATTCTGGAGCGTCAACCAGGTTTTGCAAGTACAACCCCCGTCGTTTCGAGGGCACGGAGGATGCTATCTCAGCAGATGCATGGCTTAAGGACATTGAGGCTATTCTGACAGCCGCTAAGGTACCGGCAGAAGAACGTGTGGATCTAGTGAAGTTGTTACTTCAGGATCTCGCACGTGATTGGTGGGAATCAGAGGAAGTGGGCATCAGGCGTCCTGTGGCTTGGGACGATTTTACAGCAAGGTTCAAGACGAAGTACTATGGAGTTGTGGCACAATTTGAGCTACAACAGAAGTTTATCAACCTCAAGCAGGCCGGCAAGACTGTAGATGCTTATGCAGCGGAGTTCTGCAGATTGAGTAGGTTTGCCCCAGAGATGGTAGCAACGGAGCGCCAGAGGGCGATGAGGTTCCAGCAAGGGTTTCATCTTGAGCTCTTGCAATTGATAGAGGGGCACAATTACCAGACTTTTGATGAGATATTGACGGCAACCCGAAGGCATGAGATCACCATTCAGAGGCTTGCGGCAAGGACTGGGGGTCAGAAGAGATCCCACAGTCAGATTGAAGGGGGAGGGGGAGCAGCGCCCCGAACAACAGCACCATCCCCTGGCATTCGTATCCACGATGTGACGATACGGGGGCCAGTACCACCACCCAGGCAGCAGCAACAGCAACAGAGGAAGAACCAGCAACCCCCGGTGGGCTGCGCTTATTGTGGGAAGATGGGGCACACTAGAGATGTGTATCGGACATTGAACGGACTGTGTTTGATATGTGGAAATCCAGATCATCGGGTTACCACATGTTCCATGAATTCGAGGGCAGGAGGACCAATGCAGCAGTTTCCTGCTCTGCCAGCACCAGGAGCAGGACAGTATCGAGGACCAGCGGTAGCAGTGAGACCGTTGGCACATCGCCCGTTAATGTCGCAGGCTCAGATGTTTCGGCAGCAGGAACCGCCGATGCAGCAACACCAGTATAGACCACCCCAGCATCATCAAGGCAGGGGCCAGCAGCAGCACCAGGCTAGGCCACAGCATGGGAACCAGCAAGGAGGTCGAGGGCAGGCATTCACACTGTTCTTGGAGGAGGCATTAGCATCGGGAGATGTTGTGGCAGGTAACATTCTCGTCGCCTCATATCCCGCAGTAGCATTGTTTGATTCGGGAGCATCACACTCATTTATATCTGCACAATTTGCGACACGGCTAGGAATGGAGTTCGAGGCATTGCCAGGGAGGTTGAATATACTCACTGGCAATGGGCTCGTAGGAGTTAGTAGAGTTATTCTAGCGTGTAGTGTTGTAGTTTGCGGGCATTCCTTACCCGCCCAGTTGATAGAATTTCCTGTTGGAAATTTCGACGTTATCTTAGGCATGGACTGGCTGAAAGACAGTCATACGACAATAGATTGTCGTAGCGGGAGTGTATCTTTTGATATTCCAGGCATGAAGAAATTCACCTTAGTCAGATCAGAGGCAACTCAGCAAGAGCAGAGAGTAATAACAGCAATGGAAGAAGTTCAGGTTCCGAAGGTAGTTGAAGAATTTCTAGACGTATTTCCCGAAGAACTTCCAGGTCTACCACCGGTTAGAGATATTGAGTTCAGTATAGAATTGGCACCTGGGACTAAACCGATATCAGATCGGGTTTACAGAATGGCGGATTCGGAGCAGGCCAAGGTGTATCAGCACATAGAGGAATTGAAGGAAAAGAAGTTTATCCAAGCTAGCATATCACCATGGGCAGCACCAGTGGTACTTGTGGAGAAGAAGGATGGATCATCCATATTGTGTATCGACTACAGAAAGCTTAACGCGGCAACAGTAAAGAACAAGTACCCACTACCCAGGATCGACGATTTATTTGATCAGTTGAGCAGGGCCAGAGTCTTCTCCAAGATAGATCTTCGTTCAGGATACCATCAAGTGAGGGTTCGAAAGGAAGACATTCCCAAGACAGCATTCAGGTCGAAGTATGGACATTATGAATTCTTGGTAATGCCATTTGGTTTGACCAATGCTCCAGCTATATTCATGGATTTGATGAACCGTATCTTTATGCCGTACTTAGATCAGTTTGTCGTGGTGTTTCTCGACGACATTCTTGTGTACTCTGCTAGTGAAGAGAAGCATGAAGACCACCTCAGGAAAGTGTTGCAGGTTTTGAGGGAGAACCAGTTATATGCCAAGCTCAGCAAGTGTGAGTTCTGGACGGATCCTATTTCATTCTTGGGTCATATCGTGTCAGGAGCTGGAGTAGCAGTAGATCCCAAGAAGGTAGAAGCAGTAGAGAGTTGGCCAGTACCCAAGACCGTAGCTGATGTACGGAGTTTCTTAGGATTGGCAGGATATTACAGAAGATTTGTGTCAGATTTTGCAAGACTTTCAGCACCCATGACCCGCTTGACACGGAAGGATGTGCCATTCGTTTGGTCGGCAGAATGCCAGTCATCGTTTGAGAATTTGAAGCAAAAGTTGATATCAGTGCCTATTCTTACATTGCCAGTTGGACCCGGAGGTTTTACTGTATATTGTGATGCGTCAGGTAAAGGACTTGGATGTGTCCTCATGCAGCACGGGAAGGTGATAGCATATGCATCTAGGCAGCTTCGAGACCACGAGAAGAATTACCCAACTCATGATTTGGAGTTAGCGGCAGTAGTATTTGCTTTGAAGCTATGGAGACATTACTTATATGGTGACCGAGTAGACATGTACACAGACCATAAAAGTCTGAAGTACATCTTTACCCAGAAGGAACTGAACATGAGGCAGAGAAGATGGCTAAAGTTGATCAAGGATTATGACGTGGAGCTTCAGTATCATCCAGGCAAGGCTAATGTGGTAGCAGACGCTCTTAGCAGAAGAGGCGGCGCATTTATGTTAACAACGCAGAAGCACATCTTAGAAGACCTTCAGGAGATGGGCATCGAAGTTATACTTCCTAATGATATAGAAATTCTGGCGAGTCTACAAGTTTAATCCGACTTGGTAGGCAGGATCAAGGCAGCTCAGGCACAGGACCCAAGGATTCAGAAGCTTAGGGCAGAATGTGAGTCAGGGCTCAGGAAAGAGATGCAAATTCATGAAGACGGTACACTTAGGTTTGGATCACGTCTATGTGTGCCTAGTGGAGATATCAGACAGGAAGTTATGGCAGAAGCTCACAGTTCCCAGTATTCTATACATCCTGGAGGGACCAAGATGTACCAAGATATCAAGCAGCACTTCTGGTGGAATGGAATGAAGAGGGAGATAGCTAGATTTGTTTCCCGTTGCTTGATATGTCAGCAGGTAAAGGCAGAACAGCAGAGGCCAGCTGGATTATTGCAACCGCTTCCTATCCCGGAATGGAAGTGGGAACACATCACAATGGACTTTGTGACCAGTTTACCGAGATCATCAAGGGGTAAAGATGCTATTTGGGTGATAGCTAGTGGATCGGCTTACAAAGGTAGCACACTTTCTTCCTTTCAGAGTAGGGCAATCTACAGAAAAGTTGGCAGAGTTGTATATACAACAGATAGTCAGGCAGCATGGAGTCCCTGCCAGTATTGTGTCAGACAGAGATACCCGCTTTACATCACATTTCTGGAAGAGCTTACATCATAGTCTGGGTACCAAGTTAAGATTTAGCACGGCTTACCATCCGCAGACGGATGGGCAATCAGAAAGGACAATTCAGACCTTGGAAGATATGTTGCGAGCTTGCACTCTGGATTTTGGAGGATCTTGGGAAAGCCACCTGCACTTAGTTGAGTTTTCATACAACAACAGTTATCAAGCCAGTATCCAGATGGCGCCATTTGAAGCACTATATGGTAAGAAGTGTAGATCGCCACTAGCATGGGATAATATCGGAGAAAGGAAGATGCTAGGCCCAGAAATGATTATCCAGACGGTTGAAGTGATTAAGGGAATTAGAGAGCGACTTCGTGTTGCACAGGATCGGCATCGTCATTGGACGGACCAGCATCGTAGGCCACTAGAGTTTTCTGTTGGGGACCACGTGTTCTTGCGGATCTCACCTACCCGTGGGGTCATTAGATTTGGCGTTCATGGGAAGTTGAGTCCGCGATACGTGGGCCCATTTGTTATTCTTGATAGGGTAGGCGATGTTGCTTATCGTTTGTCCCTTCCACCTTCGTTACGAGAGGTGTATGACGTGTTTCATGTATCTCAATTGCGAAGGTATGTATCGGACCCCAGCCATATCCTCGATCATTCAGAACTGGTTGTTGGTACCAACCTGTCTTACGAGGAGCAGCCTGTGTCCATCTTGGACCGAAGAGAGAAGATACTCAAGAACCGAACAATTAACCTTGTCCGGGTTGCTTGGGATCATCACTCTTTGGAAGAGTCAACGTGGGAACGTGAGGATGATATTCGATCACGGTATCCACACCTGTTTGACTCACAAGGTATATCTTTTTCTGTGTACCTTGATTGTCTTGATTCCTCATGTTTATCACCTTTTGGGTAGAATTGCTTGATATCGTAGATTGTTAAGTATAGATATGTTACTTGCTATGGACATTGTAAAATGATTGCTTGATTAAATTGCTTGTACTTAGATTAGTTTAGCCCCGATGTTTCTATCCTGCTTGGATTTGAAATTCCGAGGACAGAATTTTTCTAAGGAGGGTAGAGATGTCACTCCCCGTTCCCAGAATGCGTATTTTTATACATGTACAACTCAGGTGTATTTATTTAGTATTTATCATGTATTTATTTAATATTTATCATGTATTATCCTGTATTTAAATTCTTTTAAATTTTATGTTAATCAATTAATCTGCTCTTTAAATTTTTATGTTAATTTATTTCCTGCAATTATATTTCTGCAATTTTATTTCTGTACTTTATTTCCTGCTCTTATTCCCTGTCTTAGTCTTGCTTATTTAGGTTCGGGTTGGCTTTGGTTGGATCCCCGACAACCCGACCCATTGGACCCATTGGACCCGGCCCAACTCCCACCTACCACCCCTTTTCTATTTAAAGCTTACATCTCTTTCTCTCTCCTCATAAACTCACATTCTCACCATTACTCTTCTTCTTCCTTTCATTACTCTCTCCACCTACCAAACCGTAGGCAAGTACAACTTGCTCCACATGAGAACCCATGTTTTTATAGTTCATTTATCTTCCTCTCGTGATCCTAAGAGAGTTTAGAACTTGGCATTTCTCATTTCGAAGTCTTAATTTTTGTAGATCTAGAAATAAGTTATTTTCGGATTTTGGTGGTCTTGATCTATCAAACTTCTTTGTTTTCAAGTTTTGATGGTTCTATGTTGTAGAGAGTTTTATTCTACCCAATTTTGACCTTTGGAAAGTTGGATTTGGACTTGTTTTGACCAAGTTATGGACTTTTGAAGCTTTGGGGTGCAACCATGGAGTTCTTGCTATTTGGAGAAGACAGTGAGCAGTGTACGCTAGCTTTTTAGCTTACGTCAACTGAGCTGTGCGCGCTCTTTAGCGCAGCACAGTATGGAGTCCATACGCTGCCTTTTTAGGAAGCGTGTGTCTTGCATACGCTACCTTTTGGAAGCGTATGTCGTATGGAGTCCATATGCTGCCTTTTTGGAGCGTATGACTTGCATACGCTGACTTGGATGGTCAGGAGTCGTATGGAGTTCATACGCTACCTTTTGGGAGCGTATGACTTGCATACGCTGACTTGGATGGTCAGGAGTCGTATGGAGTTCATACGCTACCTTTTGGGAGCGTATGACTTGCGTACGCTCACGTGGATAGTAAGGAGTCGTATGGAGTCCATACGCTGCCTTGAAGAGGAGTCGTATGGAGTCCATACGCTAGCATGACCTGAGCGTAGGCTGACATGAGAGTAGCCTGCTTACCCTGGATCTTCTATAGCCCTGTATATTGATATCTTATTAGATTTTTAACGTCCATTTTATATCCTTACGCCTTTTTGCATAAACTTGATATAATCATGATATGTTGATATTTCTGTTAAAAATAGATTGTTACGTGGGATGTACCATGTGTCATGAATTGAGTTATAGATACCCCGATTGACTGGAATTAAACCCTGAGAGTTGTAGGCTCGACCCCACTGAATATTAGTTGACTTTCATGCCTTGTCACCATTGATAATGATGGTTATCTTGACTAAATTGATCATGCGTTCCTAGTTGGAACTAAGAGACTGGCTAGTCGTCTTATTGAATTAAATGAATGAGACACGTTCATGTTATGAACTATTGTAATCGACTGGCTGATCCCGAATATTGACATACATGCACATGCAGGCTTCAATCTATTTATTTATTTATTTACTTATTTATTTTCTATAAAAGAAGCATGTGTACTTTATGGTCAAGGCATGATTACCGTGGTTAGATTTGGTTGTTGCATTACGCTATGTAAGACCTGCAACCTAACCGCACTGGTATCGTTGTAGAGTTGTGCATATCGTACCTCGTACGAAGGTACTCATTTGAATGACCATGATCCACGGCATGGGATTTCACTCAACATAGGGACTATTAAGTTAAATAAAATAATGATTGCATGGAGAGAATGGATTCCCGAGTTCTTACATGGCAGCTCCCTTGGGACGAGTAGTACCCGACGGGCCGGCTGGTTCCCACAGATACTGTAAACCTGCCACACGGGCAGGGAACAGTATCTGCTTATATTATTATTGTATATTGTATATTGATGACGGGCGTCCTGCTAGGACTCGTCTAATTCATGCATGGCGCACATGATTAACTGGATAGACTAGCCTTGCTCGCACATAGTAAGAACTGAGGAATCCCTAATTACATAATTCCAGGATAACTTGGGACTCACAATAGCAAGCCATAGGAGTTGATTGGCCGTTCAAGATGATTTGTTTGTGTACTGTACTACTCTGTTACCTAACTGGGATGATCAGAATGTCAGGACATGACGGGCCAACTTCTGTCCTTGTTTGGTTGGGAGGTTGGTTCGAAGTGTCGTGATGTGATGTGAATCCTAGTGGAAAGCAGAGATCTATTATTATATTCTCTTACTTACTGGTTTTAGTTCTCATGTCGTGCTTTCTTGTGGTACTTGCTATTAGAGGCCTAACCTCTCTGGTTTTGCATGGCCAGATTTAGAGCCGGTCCCCGAGGATCCAGCTTACTTCTACCTCCAAGATGGTCAACACTAGAAGGATGATCGCAGGAGGACTCGAGTGGGTTTCTTACTTCACCGCTCGTTTTGTCACTTACTTTATACTTAGCCGTTTGGCACCGACATGTTAGTCGGATTGTCTTGTACTTACTTTTTACATAATTGTAACTAAAGTCAGGCTGCAGCTGATAACAATTGTGTATACTTTTGCTACATCCATCTGGCTATGTTTTGTAAAGCCAGATATCAAGAACATTTTGACAGAGCGTTTGGGACGCCTTACTGCTTTATCTCACATGTTCTCTATTTCTGTTTCTTATTTGAATGATTGAGACAATAGATGTGTAATGACCATAGTAAGACTTTTATGTAGTATGCACCCCCTCGTCTGGTTAGACAGCATTGATCGTATTATACGGTATTCATCTACCCGTAATACGTAGCTGGCTGAGTCATTCTCCCACTCTCCAGTATTCTGGTTCTGGGGCGTGACAACTACTCTCAAATATCTCGAGCAACTACACAACTAGACGAGTTTCCCCGCAGGTACATTCTCGTAAGATAAAGTCTGGTCCTCGACAACAACTCCATAATCGGAATCACAAAGCAACTCCTCCTCAGTAAGTATACCTACAACGTTATCCTGTCAGGACGGGAGCAAGTACTGATTCTAACAAACTAAATATACCAAACATAAAATGAACATAAGTGTAATAAACTGGAATCATGGCATATCATGGTTTAATTGGTTCTTTTAGAAATGGCAATATTTGTTTGTTTTAAAAGTTTAAAACCGTAGCATGTACGTGATCGGTCAATAGGTAAATAGGATGTACAGTGGTACATATCAAGTTTTTTCTGGAATGCACATACGTGCACTAACGGCATTGGTGTATATCCATACACAAATGCGGGATCAGAGCATACGACAAAGTTACATATAGAATGTTACCGTGCGCGGTAAATACATACGGAGAATGGGGGCATGATTACGTACGCTATTAACAGTTTCCCCTTAACCCGTTGTTAAACATGTGAGAGATGTAAAAATTGTCCTAAGCATGGTAGGGACTGAAAATAATATAACATGTGAAGATTTAACTTGCTACCCCAAGGATCAGCATTTAACATGGTTGAAAATCATAGTTTATTGTTATAGCAGTATATAAAGTTTGTAGAGGTACTTGTCTTTAGCAAAGCAAGGTAGTGACAGAAATGCTATAGATGCCTGGTGACTCGTCCCTGTAAAAAGAATACATGAACTTAGTTTTATATTAAGTTAAACACTGAGACACTAGTGGTGCGACACGACTTTCTGACTGGACACCTAGCCAAATGATGACTTTAGCATATGAGACCAATATGGGGTGACACAATACCCAAAATAGCTATCTATGGTCTTTATACTAGTGTAGGGGGAGGTCTAATACGACTAAAACTCAAATCAACACAAAACATTGTAAGTCGTAACTATTCAATAAATAAATCAAAATGTACACTGTGTTCTAATAATTTTTGAGATAGACAAAAGCTTAATTTTACATAAAATAAAGTATCAAAATGATCCTTGTTAATTATAGAAACTTATACTAATTTTTCTGGAATTTATAAACCTTCATAAATATTTATTAAAAATAAGCAAACATATGTATCCTGAAAATGAGTTCTGTTTTCCTATTTTTATAAAATGCAAAAGTACTTGTTAAATGCTGAAAAAATTATATTAAATTATATAAATTAACATAGTATTTAAATAAAAAAATTTCCAGATTTTTACAGCATTTACAATATATATAAAAATTCAAAAACAACAATTAACAATTTCTGGAAATTAATTAATTAATTATTTACTTATTTTGTTCACAGGAGTTTAAATATATATATAAATATATTTTAAAGTGGTAAAATATACAAGTCACAAAATTATATAATAAAATAACTGGTGAATTTATACACAACAATATTTTGCACAAAAATTGAATTTAAAAAATATATTATATATACAACAATTATATTTATATATATACATAAATATATAGATATTTATATATATATATAAATATATATATATATATATATATATATATATATATATATATATATATATATATATATATATATATAACAATTATACATATATATATATAAATACTAAATATAGAATATACATATATATAAATACAGTATATATATTATATATAACAGTATATATAATAATATATATATATATATATATATATATATATATATATATATATATATATATATATATATATATATATATATATATATATATAAAATAAAACAATAAAAATAAAAACAAAACAAAAAAATAAACGTAAGGGGGCTCAAACTCGACCAGGGGGGGGCATGGGCTTAACATGGTCGGGCTGGCCAGGGGGTCAGCCCGGGTTAGTTGTTAGGGATAGGATTTAGTTTATTTTATTTAGAATTAGGTTAATGGGTTTTTAAACCCAATAACAGAAAATCAAACCCATTAACCCTGTTATTCAAAATCCGTGTCCTGACAGTTTAGGACACGGGCACAAGAGTCTTGTGTCTAGGGTTAGCACGACACGTAAATGTTGTGTCCATGCCCAATACTGGGTTCCTCGTGTTCAGGCGAGTCCATACACGTGAATACGAGACACGACTCGACACACAGAAGAGTTGACACGTACGTGTCCGAGAGCTCGGGGGCGTTGCACGGCGGAGGAGTCGTCGGGGTGGTCGGAGAAAAATAGGACGGGGGTCAGCTCGTCGAGACGCGTCGGTTGACGGTGGTGGTTCGTCGAAAAGTGGCTCTGGGCGACGGAAAACCTAGATCTAGGGTTCCAGCGAGGGTGGTCGGAGAAGAAGAAGTGAGGGCGGCGCTGTGGTGGTGGTTGGCCGGTCGTAGTGGAGTCTAGGGTTAGGGTTAGGGGTCGGGGCTTTTATAGGGTCGAAGGAGGCGGTGGAATTAGGGCTAGATTAGGATTAGGGTTAGGGTTTAGGCCGCAGTTTGCCGGAGAAGACGACAGGGCGAGGCGGTGGTCGGGTTAGGTTTTTGCAGAAAACCCCTCTAATTTACAGGTATTGCAAAAACCCCCCACCGTCTTGCTCTGTGCAAATTTTATTTGCACAGACAAATCGAATTTTGCAAACAACGTTTAAAACAATTAAAACTATTACAAATTGATAGTAAAACAATTCAAATATTTACAAAATGATATATTTTGCTTTAAAAAATTAATTAAAAATTATTTGAAAAATTCTAGAAAAATTCCTAATAATTATATTAATTCATTTTAAGGATATAAACACTATTTAAATTTATTAAAATAATATTTAAAAACTAGGGGCTTACACTCTCCTTCCTCCATAATTTGGATTAGGGCAAATGGTTTCCCTCCAAGGACAATTTTTTTTCAATGACCTAACTCACCACATGTGAAACAACCTTCTCTTTGAGTTATTGAATATGAAATTCCAGAGCTTGAACACAACAAAGCAACATCCAGCCATTGAAAATTCGAGCAGATGGGGCACTTCAAAAATTTTCGACTGGGATTGCCTTTAGTACTGGACTTCGAAACGTACCTAATCCCCTTGCAACCTCCGATCTTGCATGGTGAGCTCAAAAAATCACATTCGTCTGCAAGATGGTTGTTCATCGAGCATATTTGACATTTGTCCTAAACAAAATAGAAAATCTCATGAATTGAGACAGAGAAACCACAAAAGCAAAGGCTTTCATATATTAAAGGAAAAAAGAGAGTCAATTTTACATTACCTGGCTTCCAGAGTCGGCCATGGAGCTCAGAGAAAGCTTCGGATTTGAAAGGGGAGAGGAAGACTTGGGGTTTAGGTCAAACCTGACATAAAAATAGAAGGAGAGAAGAGAGAGAATGCGATTCCTATTGTAGGGAAGAAGAAAGGACAATTTAGGTATTTCAAAATTATGTTTTACTCACATGAACTGCTCTGAGCACGTGAGGGTTATTTTGGTCACAATTTACACCCAAAATCGGTCAATTGTTAGTCTTGGACGAAAAACGTCTGAAGTGGGAGGTGTTATACATTCATGTAAACATGTGGGGTGCACCTTAAATAAACGTAACAAAAGTGGTACGACACTCAAATTTTCTCTAAATTTATTGGGAATATGCTAAAATATCCCCAATAAAAAAATGATGAGATACTTTAAGTCTTTAAGGTATTAAAATGCCAACTTTGTTTCAAATTCAACATTCTTGTGATATATGCAGCAAACGACAATTTGCATCTTTTCCCCCAGGCAGCAATATAAACATCATGAGAATGCCCTCTTCTTTAGTTGGCCTCAACTTTTGCTATTTTCAGCATTTTAGCCGTTCTCTAGTCTACTGCATGCACTGTACACTAGCATTTTGCTCCTTAGTATAGAAATTTTGGCGAAGCAAACGCTAGCGTTTTGGCCACTAGTATTGAAATTTCCAGTTTACATATAACAGTAAAAAAGAAGGGAAGAAGAAGAAGGACAGGCAATCAATTTGACAATTTCAAAATTTCAGGCTATGTTTGATTGAGGTTTTTTTCTTCCATCGGAAAATATTTTCATCACAAATTTTCCACCAATTGTAATGTTTGATAGCGTATATTTTTTCATGGAATTATTTTTCAAATATCTATCATTTTCCAAATGTTCCTCCAAAATGGGAGAAAATAAAATTGGTCCAGCCCATAGAAAAATATTAATTTTCATGAAAAATAACGACAATCAAACACCCAAACTAATTCCGTAAATTTTTTTACATGCCTTGGAAAATAAATCCGTGAAATTAATTTATTTTCCACCTTGCAATCAAGCGCACCCTTAGTGAAAAGCTCAAAAGTCTTTTACAACACAGGTAAGTACTATTTGTCCTTCTTTCTTCAGAAAAACAGTACAAATACAATTCAAATACCATGGATACATATAACAGTAACTTGGTAAGCGATCTTCACATGCTTCAATAGCTAGAAGTTAATTCTCTTTTTACAGGAAAGGGTATCTAGTCCCCTTCAACAAAACCTTCAACAAAACCAAGCTTTTGCGGATCCACGGAGTAGAAAAGAACACTCACAATCCCCTACCAATCAACAAAGAATACATCAAATGTTGTTCCTCGTCAAAAAAAACCTGGAACAAGCTCCCATCCCTGCAACATTTCCTGTCTCCAGTTACTGAAAGCAACACAGTCCAACTTGCACGTACAAAATTGCACAAAATCGGTCCAAAAGGCGGATACTAACAGCTTTTGCCATCAGATCTGTTAGGCATGCACGCCATTGCCATTAGGATAGTAGGTTCCATTTAGCAGGTTCTTGGTATTCCCATTTGCATAGGGCTTTTGTTTTGGTATACCGTTGCCTGTAATATTGTTGCTGCTGCTCGTAGTACCATTGCCATTGCTCGTCGTGTCATTGCCAGAAATATTTTTGCAGTTGCTTGTAATATCTTTGCCACTGCCTGTAATACTGTTACCATTGCTCGTAATACCATTGCCGTTGCCATTGCTAGTAGTACTTTTGCCATTGCTTGTAATACAGTTGCTATTGCTTGTAATACTGTTTCCATTGCTTATAATACCATTGCCATTGCTGGCAATACTTTTACCATTGCTTGTAATGTTTCCTTGTGTAAGAGGCACAGGACTTTGCAGCGAGGCATTTAATGCTCCGCACGAGGCTTTTATGAGTCCTGTGGACATTTCAGGCACAAAATTAGTACACGTTCAATAATATACTAAAATTCTCTTAAAATCTCCTCCTGAAACAACTTTATATGCAAAATGTCTACGAGATATGTGTCGATGTGCAAGATTGAACAGATAGCAAGATTTACAAAGCTTGCCCGAAGATTGAAGATACGATTTTATTATATCCTTCAATCTGGTGGTGCTACCTTCAAGGCTTCAATAACCAACACAAAATCTTCACTCTGACATTTAGCTGATTTCACCAAAATACATACTTTGGATAAGATTATAGCTTAGCTTTAGAGCCTGGTCTCAACAATCACAGAATGTGTGGACACTACTTCCAAAGATAATTGTAATTCTTGATGATCTTTCCGCTGATTGAGAAGAATTTCAAATTTTTCTACATGAATCAACAATATGACACGAGACAAGATCAATAATTAGAGAAACACTATATGATTGAGACGGAAGTTAACGCAAAGCTTGGTTTGTTTATATACTCGATCTGTTCTAGAAGCCTGATGTCTTACTGAGGTCTATTCAGCAACAAGCTCAGTTCATGCTAACATACAAGAATTTCAAGCCAAACTTGAAAAGGTTGTACTAAGTCAATTCTTCTCTCTACGTCTCTAGTAAGATAGAACGGTTGTAGTTGCATCTAATTTCAACAATGGTTAACATAATCCTGAACTAAAGTTTGGTATGGACCTATGTATGATAGAAAACAAAATTCAGATATATTTTGTAATTTAGAAAGCAAAGTTTAAAAGGTAACTTATATATATATACAGGAGAAAGTTTTTGAAGATCATTTTCATGACTGAGCATTAGATTGAAGCAGCATCAGCTTTTCTCATTGTTAATGGTTGGAAGATTCATCTTTGACATTAGCAGTAAGGAGCACAGATTGAAGAAACATCAAGTGATTTCTTCACTCATGGCAGTGGTAATTGTGAGATTACCTAAGAACAGTGCAGATGGTTTTCCGGGTCTCGACTTGTACTCGGGATGAAATTGTACTCCAACAAAAAAGGGGTGCTTGGGAAGCTCAAGTATCTGAATCAACAAAGTATAAAAAAATATATTAAAAAATGAAAGATAAAAAAAATTAAAAAAATTGTATGGTTTCACAAGCCTACCTCCATGCGTCTTCCACTTTCATCTCTACCAACAAAAGAGAGGCCAGCACTTTCAAGTTTCGAAACCATATCAGGATTTACCTGCAAATAAAATTTGACAGCTGGCATCATCATAAGGAATGGTGAAATGAAAACCCGAAGCACATGAGACATTGTGATAATTAATCAGACCTACATACAGTAAATACTAATGGTACGGACCTCATATCTATGTCGATGCCGCTCATCTACATAGTTGCCAGTGCCATACCTAAGAAAGGGTAGAGGAGAAATCAGGCTTCCACTCAACCAACCTTTGCCAAAAAATATCATGCATGATATAACCAAAATTTGTTGGAGGAAATATTTGTCCTTACAACTTGGCAGATTTGCAGTCTTTGACATGGAAATATGTCCTTCTTGACCCAAGTCGCATTGTACCGCCCATACGAGTCTTAGAACCCTGGAACATTAGGTGATAAAGATAAGGTGGAATTATAAACTGTAGGATGTTCAGACGGGCATGTGCCGATACAGTAGCAAGATACACTATCTACCAATCTATATTAGAAAGAGAAGGAGACTGACTCTACCTCCAGCATGAATATAAATGCATGGATTTATTTATCTATATTAGAACGAGAAAGCGAATGACTCTACCTCCGGCATAAATATAACGCATGGATTTCTTGTTTCTGGATCAAACTCTGTACTATTTGCATCATGCAAGTTCATAACAGAACGGGCAAACTCGATAACAGCAACTTGCATGCCAAGACAGATACCAAGAAAAGGTACATTATTTTTCCGGGCATATTTAGCAGCAAGAATTTTCCCTTGTACTCCTCTATTGCCAAAACCTCCTGGAACTAGGACTCCGTCTGCACCCTGATATTAGAACATTTTTCAGACTACTAGAAGAGACAACATATAGTATGCACTGTAATACCAAAGGGGAGTAACAAAGTTTGATAAACAAATTACACAAGACGAATCTTACCTCCAATAAGTTCCATGCTGCTTTATATGCATCAGGTGTCTGGGTCAAGAAAATATCTTTAGTTCTTAAATACAACAACACCAAAGAAGAACATGGCACAGCAGTTGCTCATAACAAACCTCCTTTGCGGCACTGTCCTCTAAGTCGGAAGCAGGAACCCAGTCCACAACAAGTTTTTTATGGCAGAATACAGAAGCATGGAGAAGAGCCTGCTAACATGTTAATATACAAAGAATTAGTGATATATGTACATAGAGTTTGAACAGAATAAGCCAAGAAGATATAACCACAACTGAGTGCCATACTGACATCAATACGTCCATAAGCTATGCTCTACCGACAATGGATACGAGGATACGACATGACAAGGACACAGCGAAACGGACAGGACACAGTTTGGTGTCCTAGTGTATTTTTGAGTGTCCGTGATGTGTCCAATACATGTCCAACAAGACCCAAGACCCTAGTTTTTGGAGTGTCCACATCATTTACATTGTTACACGCAGCTATATGGGGAAAAAAGGGAAGACTACCCAATACATGAAATAATGTAATGTCCACATTGAGGCAACTTTTTAGTAAGCAAATGTTATTGTGACATGGATAACACCATAGAAATATAACATCACTACCTCAGTTTATAAGTACAAAATTAAATGCTAAAACCACAAGATTGTAAGTTGACACACAGAATTTGTTGCAGTTCATCACCAACATCCCACTGACAGATGAGTTGATTTGGCAAAATGATCAAGTGTAGAATAAGAATAAAACCCAGGAAGCTGCTACTTGGCCCGCGGGCGGGCCAGCCCGCGGCCATGTGGCACTCCCCCATTGGCAGGGTGCCGGCATGGGCCCCATGCGAATAAAAGGGACGGGAAGGGGGGGGGGGGGGGGGGGGGGGGGGGGGGGGGGGGGGGGGGGGTGGGTGGGAGCCACGCAGGCGGGCGGCTGGCCCGCCTGCGGGCAAGTTAGCATTTCTGTAAAACCCAAGCTTTGACATGGTCCGATAGCAACGCTGCCATGATTTTGTAACAAAAAAGGTAAAAGAGAAATTTGAGAACTCAGAGCAAGATCAGCAAGCTGACCAGAACGAGTGAGGTAGACCAAAGAGAGGCCACAGACTCAGAAAATGCAGAGGTGGCTGAGTTACACTAATGGGAATTGCAAGCGGAAACTAGTTTTTGGGAATTTTACAAGTTTGCAATGCCATAGGATTAGCCAAATTTACAATGCAAATAATGTGTCCGAAAACCTAAGCTGGCATTTGGTCATCATAAAATACATTATGACATTTTTCTCATTTTACACCTGCATATATGGATTGGTTCAACTGTGCATTCTTAAGTCTAATATCAGATCGTTCAACTAGCATTCTTAAGTCTAATATCAGCTCCATAATGGTGGTGCTCATTTAGGAGAACAATTACAATATTATTGACATAATAAAAGAGACAATTTACAGTGCAAATAATGTGTCCGAAAACCTAAGCTGGCATTTGGTCATCATAAATACATGATGACATTTTCTTATTTTACACCTGCATATGGATTGGTTCAACTGTGCATTCTTAAGTCTAATATCAGTCGTTCAACTAGCATTCTTAAGTCTATATCAGCTCCATAATGGTGGTGCTCATTTAGGAGAAACAATTACAATATTATTGACATAATAAAGACAACTACCAGGTCTGCGCTCACACACGATGTTGGGTTTCTTAGTTTAGGAGATTTCACATAAGTAATTGAGCAGGGCGATTGAATTTAGGAATATTTCCTAAATCAATCTAGTGAATTTGTTAGTCTAGTTCATGTCATAATCAAGATCAATATTTGGAACAACTTAACAGCTTGAATATCATAAATTAGTTAACAAACTTACAGGTATTCCAATTCTCATAAAATTAACATAACTACTAAAAACCAAACACATTTTCACAAATATAGGACACTAATTTAATCTTTGCAACATGATACCAACACAATCCATTTTGAGGTGCATTTCTTGGTCAATCTCTTAAGACTTTAAATCAAACTACCAAAATTGAAAACGTAGATATTTAAGAGGGGCCTCATAATATTTCAAATCATTTTTATGAGATAGATTTAGAATTAGTAGTCCACGTTATTTTGACAATGAAGAACATATTAAAATACCTGACGGCTTAATCTCAATCATCTTCAGAATAGATGGAGATAGTCAAATACTCGATTATATAAGAAAAAAGCTCGATTCTACTGAGCAAAAGTTTTGAGTTCACATAACTCGAATCTAAAAAAATGGACCTAGCTGAAGCTTAGATTTCGACTTACAACTTAACAAGTTTCAACTATGGGATGTAGATAGTACTACCTGATGAGAAGCTAGATTTATTTACGGCATGGACTGGGCCAAGCCCTGGTTGTTCCAGTCACGTGCTGAACTCAAACAGATTTCGGCATCATATATGAAGTAAATCCAATAAAAAAGACAGCATTTGTCAATTGAAACAACATCACTAATGCGGCAGTGCACCCTCGAATCTATAATATACAAACGAAGCATGAAACAACTATCTTGATGTGAATGATTCACAAGTTACCTTTGTTACAGAGAGGTAAGCATCTGAGAGACCATTATTTTCCAACCATCGCATTCTAACCTGAGAATTATAATATTCATGAATAGGGCTTTTAAATCATCAAACATGAGTATAACGATCCGAGAAATCTACAAGTAGACCCACTGTTTCATGCAAAGTGTCACAGAGTTTGCCCTAGTGGTCCATTTGTCGAACATGGGATGCCAAAGAACACTGCTACAGTACAGAGCTATAAGAAATTAGCATTATCATACTACCAAAGAAAATGTCCAAACTGGAAAAGTGGAAAGTGGAAGGTTGGAAACAAATGGTCAAATTCATTGGACAAACCAGTCAAGATTAAGCTCTTTAAGTATAGCCTCATGGGCCTTCTGTTCCTACAGACATAAAGAAAACAAATGGTTGAATAAGATGAGATACTGTAATCAGCACACAGCCATGATCTTGCAAAAAAAGATCGGTTTCCTTAATCACAGTTAAAACTGACAGTATAGCCTACCCTTAATAGTAATGGAATGTGCCAGATATTTGTCACATCATAAAGAGTAACAATATTTGAACCTGCATAAGAATTCCATAGCAAATTAGCATCAACAATTGTCTTAATTGTCCTTCCTTGAAAAAGACAAGTCTTCAGTTCTATTTACAGTACCGGAACATGGCAAAACGAGAGAGTTTTTCTTTTACATTTTTTTCCAGTGGCTGTTCAAAGCATCCAAATGA